>CM052219.1:14777550-15296896 GCA_028454225.1 Lasioglossum leucozonium
CAAGATAAAAGTCTGCTCTATCGCGTGGTATAGTTCGATTTTCCGCTGGACCCTTATTTTTTGAGATAAATTCAAAAATATCGTCAAAAATTGGTGCAAAAACAGTATCT
Organism: Lasioglossum leucozonium; assembly: GCA_028454225.1. Lineage (NCBI taxonomy): Eukaryota > Metazoa > Arthropoda > Insecta > Hymenoptera > Halictidae > Lasioglossum > Lasioglossum leucozonium. Next base: position 14,777,661 of record CM052219.1, read on the forward strand.
CTCCGTCTTTAATGATCGTTTAAACATGTTTAAACAATCATAATGTATTAATATTGGATATCACTGTATTCGGGAAAGTCTAAGGAATCTTTTGCTGTAAAAATCAATTCAATATCTTTTATAATAACATCAGTATATTTGTTCAAAGTTCAAAAATAGGTCTTTTTTTCAAACTCAAATTTCTCAAAAACTGTGCGTCTAGGAGAAAAATTAAGGTCAGATTCGGAATCAGAATTTCATAGTGAGAATCGAAATACCAAAAAAAAAAGTTGAAATTTGTTGGACAGTGTAATTAAAGAAAATTTACCTGTCCGCACCAGCTATTCGTGTAGTCGAATTGCCACAAATCGAGCACTTGAATGACAATTTGACGGTTGAGCGGACGTAGGTGTCCGCGTCTACGAAATCGTAAAAAACAATCGCCTCGCGAGGAACAATTAGAAAGGCGAGAACGGAGGAAGAGCTCTCTGTCCGAAAGGTACAGTAACCGTTCACAAAAGGAGCATAGAGGAGAATGGCAGAGGACTATACTTACTCGGACGGCCCGGTTACAAATTGACACATCTAATTGGAGGTCGATTTTTCACGGGACCCTATAATAACCTCGTCAGCTTTTCAGTAGCTATGGACGACCCTTGTAATAAGCTTAGTTCGATCGTATTACGGTTTGTTACGACCGTTAAATTTCTTTTTTTTTTCGGTGCCCGTCAATTTGCCCGTGAATTCACCTAGAAATTCCAGGTGCTACAAAACTATAAGACGAACCTACAATCGAAATACATCAAGGATATGTACAGTCGAACGATCCGATGGCCCACATTGTATCCAGGTGTCGCACCTCAGGAAACCTAATTGTTCACCGGACAATACGGTCTTGGAATGGCTCGGTCGGAACGAAGTTAATCGTCTATCGGCTCGCAACTCTCTCCTCTGAACACTGTCGCAAGTGGCTCGCGGCGAAGAGCCCGCGCCGTCGGCCCTTAAAACCATCGAACAATAGCGCGAAGAGGTCCTTAATCGATAGAAAGCAACGCGTCGCCTCGGTACACGCCTCCGTCACAAAACGAGCCTCGCGATAAGGTTATGTCTCGTGAGTCGCGAACAGAGAGCGCATATATACGTATACACGGCGCAGACACACACGAACACGCGCACACACAGATCTTGTCGCGTGGATGCGTGCTATCGGCGCGAATAACGGGCGGGAGAGAGAAAGACGAATCGAAGAACACTGGTGGGCGGAAAAGAGAGGGTTAAAAAGTGGGAACGAAAAGGAAATATCAGAGAGTATCGCGGTTGAGAGAGAAAAGATAGAGGCGAGAGAAGGCGATCGGAGCAAAAAGGACGACGGACGAGAGGAGCAACTTGGGAGGGGCGAAGAGGTAGGGTGGGATGGAAGCGAGCGGAGCGGGGAAGGGGTACGTGGGAGGAGGGGGAAGGGAGGGAGGAATATTTCGCGGGCGCGAGAGGCAAAGATTCTCTTGAAACCTGTGGCATTTCGCTCGGTTCTCTTCTGTTCGGTATACGCCGAAGAGGGATCGATAGCGCGTCAGAGACGAGGAGAATCAGGCGGCAGGCTATTTCGAGCAACAACACGAGCCGGCAGAAGCGGCAGAGAAGCGGTAGCAACGACAGAAGCGTCCTGTGCGCCGCGAGATAGATCCGCAGCCATTCCACGGCCATGTCTGCCGGCGCACGGGGTTGGCTACGCCCGAGCCGGGTCTGGCCGGCCAATCGGGGGGAAGCGCGAAAGGTCCCGCGCCGTGGCCGTGGCCAATGGGCGTAGCCGGTTTCGGCGAGGCGCGCGACGTCTCGTCCAAGTAGAGGGGGGGCCCTCGCGGCTGTCACAGGTGCAGCCAGTTGGCTGGCGAACTCGAGGCGAGCGTGCTCGGGAATCGCCGCGATTCTCGTTCGTATGCCGCTTGTCGGACCGCGCACCGTTCGCCCGGTTCCCACGATATCACCGCGTATCATCGGGCCCGATTCGACGCGACTCCTAACGAATTGTTCGCCGATCAACGAATAAGCGATACGCGTGCTTTGCCCGGAGACAAATATCGTTCGCCCGGTCGCGATCAACGGGGCACGCGTCGCGCACAGGCAGCGCGTTGTTGTACGCGCGCGAGATCCGCGGCACTGTTACGGCAGCGTGAAACTGTCAAAACGGATCGCGAGATCGTTGACGCGGTCCGTCGCGCGGACGCGCGCGTCGCGTCTGACAGATCCGGACGCGATACCGGTCCCATCGGCGACGACATGACCGACCGCGGAGTGTCTAGAATCGAGTCGGGACGATCTTGAGAGCAGCGTCGTGCAACGCGGGGTCGCGATGTGCCGACGGAACTGATCTGTCAGCTGGGAAACCACGAGGGCGAGAATCCGGTGCCCAGAACCACCGGGGGCTACTGTAAAGTTGTATTCTCGACCAGTGAGACACGAACCGCTCGGAGATAAAATAAACACGAGAGAGAAAGAAAACCCTGGAGAAATTACTGGAACGGAGAAACGTAGAAGGGTAAAAACAGTGGTTTTCGGAGTCGTGCATAAAGGGAAGATTATGCACGGATCGAACGGGACAAGTAAGCGCATAGATGTATAGCTAAAGCCAGAGAAGAGGGGAAACGGGATTTGTCAAAATATCGAGTGCGCGTACGGAGAGAGAGACAAAAACTGAGAACAAACGGGGGGAAGTGTGAGAAGTGTGCGATTTAACGGCCGTTGGGATATCACCGCAGTAAAAGTGGGTGCACTGGGGCCCTCGGGACCGTTCGGCCGATACGGGCCCGTGGAAGGTGGGCCTGGTGGTGGTCCCGGGCCCGGCGAGGGAGTGGGGACTGGGGTAGCCGCGGTCGCGGCTGGGGAAGTGGAGGGCTACGGGGGCGCCGGTGGCGGGGGAGGGGGCCCCGGGGGGGTTGGTACCCCCCGGATAAGGGTCGCGACCCTCGGCGGGCCTTGCTGCGCACCCTTGCCCGTCACCCAGGCTTGTAACATAGGTAAGTGGACTCCATTATTCTACTAAATAATATTTACTTCGCGTCTACTCCATACTCTATTCACGGACCGAACGGTTCTTCAACCCTTTTCGAGGCATTTTACCTCTTGGCTAAAAACGATATTGGTACCGATATCGGTGTACCGGTTCTGCCTGCTACTTTCTGTGAATACTAGCGCGCGCGGACCCGACGGATCTTCGAACTCGGTTTTCTCGAAAACGAGGCGTTCGACTCGCTTCTGTACTTAGAATCGTCACGATTTCGGAAGCAGCCTGTGTACAACCATACAAATCTATGTTATAAGAAAGAATTCCAGTATCTCGTGTAGGATGTGTCGTAGTGTACTCGAGGTGACTTTTCCCAACACTATAATTGTAACTAATAGATTGCGGATTTTATATTGTCTGCTAAAAATGAGTAGATCAAATGAAGAACGTTGAAAATTATTTTCAAACCATTCAAATTATTAAAAAGGGAAATAAACGGTCCTCGTATCTTGCAATTAATTCAGGTAATTTTTATCTTGCATAAAAATCCGCAGTGTAGTAATTGTAAGAATAACAGAGACACCCTGTGAATAGAATTGTATAGAATTCGATGCAAGAGGATATTCCCTCCATCGTTGAAACTTAGTAGAATCTGTCACAGGGTAGATTTCTGCTGCGTTATGGTTTCTACAAAATGTACTTGTGAACTACTTGTGACCTCTATCATGGAAAGCTTTATCCTCTTGTCGTATTCAGCAACCGAACCACCGAGACTACTGTTATATCCTCTTTCAATATTAATCCTCTGCATTCAAATAATTCTTCCGCGCGAATAAAACAATGGTGTGGTTCTGTAACAATTGTAACGAAGGATGTCAGGGTAATTGTCATTGAAATTTTAGTTCGTTCTTTGGTCGTAGATAGGTAGTGTTCAAGAGAGAAAATATTCAAAGAAGAAGCTCCTTAAACCTTTGCGAGCTTGAAACTTTTGTTCCAGCTAGTTCGCATTTCATTGGCAGCTTTCGGACAGCATTAAATTGTAGTTCAACTGTGTTTATAGTTTAAACCCGCATTGATTAAAACTAAACAAAAACTCCATATCGAGTTCGACGTAAAACTAGCTGGAACGAAATGCGATTCCAACTTGGAGACTTTAATATCTTATTAAATTTTCAAAATATAACTATTTCGCTTACAACCGAGTGCACGAAGCATTGCTTAGGTCAGTTGTTTCACATATTGTAATACAGCGGGGAAGTACCTGCGCGAAGTCCTATTAAACGCACCAAAAATCATAGGAGTGGGGCACAGGTATATTCCTATTATGCGAACCAGCTTGCCAGCCGAAAGGTTCATTGAAACGGCGTTCTACTTTAGTTTGTATTTTGCACCGCTCGGGAAAACTTGCGAGAACGTTCGAGCCTTGGAGAAGCCTTTTTGAAAGATCTTCCGCGTTTCGGGTGTGAAGCGTTGGTACCCCGCGAACTCTTTCCACAGTGCAAGAACGTCGCTCCTTCCTTTATCGTGATTGATCGTACCGTAATTTGGATGTCATAAGAATGCGTCAATTTTTTCACCCGCGGTGATGAATCGTTCCATGGATCGTTCCGTGGGCTCGGATCTAACGAGGATGAATTCGCCTCGGACAGGGTTGAACACGCGTCATTGTGCGTAACGAACCAGCAGCGATTCGTGGAAATCTTTCGTCTTCCGACACGCGAGTAAAATTACGCATGCGGCCGATTATCCCCGAGAGAGTTGCGCACACACCGATTGCCGAGGAACTTGTTGTTCAGGGATCGATGTTTAATTCATGACGCTTATTAGTGTCAAATCGGCGGATTGATTTGCGATGTCACGACCGTATCCGTAACCGGGTCGAGTGTGTAATTTCTCAGAGATATTATGAACCGAATATTCCGGACGGTAATTGAAAATTCAACGTTTTTGCACGGACAACCGAGTTGCCCTGAATCGTACCGACGGACTTCGTAATGAGGCATAATCGTCGTTTCTTCGGCGCCGTCTCTTCGTTTCCGTCATTCTAACCGATCGATGATCGTCAACGGATCCCTTTCAGTCCCGTGTCTTCTATTTCGATGTTTTTGCTGTCCATTCTTTTCCGGAAATTCTGAAGTCGTACCACGCCACCAGCATATTTCGCCATGAATTCTTTGCTCTTCGCATAAGACTGATGGATAGCGCAGATACTCGAGCGACACAGTTCTAGAGCGCTTGTGTATCCCAGAGGGTGAGTTGAAGAAAAATATTGACACTAAACACATATCTTGTTTGACTTTGCGTTTGTGCTCGACACGATTGGCACCGATCATCGGGTGACGTTCTCCTAACTCTACAAAAATCATTAAAATATATCGTACAATTTCATTATTCATTATGAAGTAGCATCTCGTTTCAACAGCCGCGCAGAGTACGAAACTGCAAGCGAGTTAATCCGCGAACGATTCATGAAAGTTGTGAATCGTATACTGTAATTCCTGAGGTTTATTCTTCAGATCAAGCCGGATAAATTAGCAATTATGAAAAAAAATGAACAATTAACTCTAGTATAGGAGACTCGTTTTTTTTCTTGTTTTGAGCGTAACATCCCCTCGACGGGTCGTAAAGACACTGATGTAATTACGCAAACAAGGACGCAATTCCTTTGTGACAGAGTAAATGTTCTTCGTTAATGCAAATCAGCTGAACATCTCCGTCTAGATTTGCTCCGCGCAGTCTGATCGAATATTTTCGGAGCGAATAATTCGAGGCGCGCGACACGACACGACGCGAGGATAGTAGATACCGGGCGACTGTAATCAAATTTCTGCGCACGACACCGAATACAATTCTATTCAAATATGCTTTGTATCGTTTTCGAATCGTTTATCGATCGGATAAAGAGGTTTCCGTAAAAGGTGGCACGGCACGCGTCGCGCGCTCCACGCCAGAGAATTGGATTAATCGGAACCGTTTTACCGGACGGTCCAGGCATTCGTCTCACGTACACTTAATCCTAATCTGGTTCAGAGGATTCGAGGAAAGTTTACCTCTCTTCCTCCCTTTTTCCGCGTTTCGCTCGTGAAACTGGCCCCGCGGTATCTGATTCTAGGAGTGGAAGGTCAACCGTATTAGGGGATGCAGGACAGCGTTATCTGTCTTCATCTTTCGCACGGTCGAATTTGTGCGAAAATTTCAGGCCAAGAGAGCATAAGGAGAACTTTTTCTTGCGAGGGATAGTTTAATAAATTATTTTAGAATTGAGGAACAGAATTTCGAACACTTTGATTGTGATTTTGTGGGGACAGGTCGGTATACTTATGCAAGGTATTACACGATAAAACGTGGAATTTATCCAACTTCTGAGAAAGTATAAATTGAGACAATTTTTGTCCTGTTAGAAAGAATAAAATTTAGAAAACTTCCTGTCCGTTCTATAGGATAAATCTCAGCAAGTCGAATATTAGACAACCGTACAAAGAATATGGCGCAACGCACGTACATTAGTTTGAATAATTTTTGCAGTCGGAACGAACTTTCTCCTGGATTACGTGTACGGTCCTTGCCGACGTGTATTCTTCTTTAAATTTATCAAGAAAAGTTATGTTAGGAGGCAGATGTCGGAGCATAAATTCCGATATTTTCAGGTGCACGTAAATGGGGATGCGTTCGAAAGAATCGCCATTGAAATCTTGAGTTATTCGCGAGTTAAAAGGCAGGTGTTGTATTCGGTGCATTCTCGCGGCTGACTTTCTCGAAAATGGAATCGCGCGCACTGGGAAAGTTCGACTCCGACGGTTTTTTTTTTCTTCTTTTTTTCGTTTATTTTTCGACGCGAGTTCAGCGAGCGATAAATTTCGCGGGACACCCGATAGATTTTCTTTTTCGTGAAACACAGACTTTTCTTGGGAAGCCAATTTCGCCAGAGGAATTACTCGTAAGTCGATTTCGCGTGGAACGATTTAAATCTTGAGGTAACTGCGGGGTGGTTCGGGTCATGTCGACTCGAGTTCCTCCTTTTTCTTCTCGCCCTCCCAGCGAAACCGAGGGAGATGAGATGCGCAAGGTCAGACCTTAAGGGTGGGAGAAGGGTTGCTAGGTTGACAACCCTGCCAGCAGGGAGGAACTCTCCGCCCATTGGTGGAAACCGCGAAAAAAGAGAGGAGTGAACCCTAGAGGGTTCAGCAATGGCGAAAAAAAGAAGTCAGAGATCGGGGGCGAGCGAGAGACACGATACAGAAACGGAAAGAGAAAACCCGCAGGGAAAGGGAGGCGAAGAAAGCGTAGCTAAGGGCAATCTCAACAATGAGAACGTTTCGTAATTATCGGCACGATTTTCGCGGTTCAAATGTATTAATAAGATCAACATACATAATTATTGACGATTAACGGATCTATGCGCGAACCAAATATGATTACCATCTTTATTAAGCTGTTTCTACAACTGTTCGTTGTAATTATTTACATAGCTTCAAACGGGTGCGTGTTTTGTAATTGAGTCCGCTGAAATATTATACTAATTTATTTGAATCTCGTATACTACGCGTGCAAACATTATTGAAGCACTAAGTGAATATATTATGCAATTTAGACGGTTTTATTATGTTTCATTCGATTTACCCAATTGGTAGTTTATTGTGTCCTAAATCTTCGCACGGAAAAATTACGTGCTCGTTGTTTTGCATTTAGATTTAGTAATATGTGAAAAATATGATAAGGTATATATGTATAATTATTCTATACATTAAATACGTAATTATTTCAAATACAGATTGAACATTTTTTCATTGCGGACGAGAAACGTGTACAGTAAGATATTGCGCTTGCTAACTAATTCCTCTTTTCATATCGTGAACTTCTTAAAAACTTGAATTTGTGCAAACGTTTGCAGTGTAATTACAAGAATGATTATTTATTTTTTTTAATGAAAATAATCCCGATTTAACACGAATTCCCATAATTTCGCGTTTCTAAAAAGAATTTTACATTTTCCGTCTTATTTTGTGAACAGTAAAGTGTAATCTAGCGACGATCGATCGACGGAGAATTATCAGTTGATCGGAGCGTAAATTTTTAAATGTTAATTCCGAGCATTTCTACGGGTGAAATTTTGCCGGGGTATTAAGTAACATTAGCATTCAACGTATCGATGCCCCTGTTTGTCCCTAATCGTTCGTGAAAACCCGATTGTTTTTCCGAGGTCTGCGCAGACACGGCTGGCTCGCCGTCAACAATGGAGGAAGTCGCGTCGTGTCGCGCTTTCGCTCTTGCGCCTCTCCGCTCTCCGTTCGACTCACAGTTCGGTAGGCTACCACGGTAATCAAACCGTTCGAATTACAAAAAGTCGGAGGACAATGCGCCGTTCGTTATGCACGTGCTCCGTTACCGGACCGGGATTTTCCTTCGAATCGGAATCTGACCGGTAATCGGGATTGTTTCAAATTCGATCAGCCGCACGTGCGCCGCTCGCGTTCGACCGGTACGGGTCTAATCGCTCAATTAGCCTATTCGCTCTATCGGTTATCAGTGTGTATCGCGTAGAACCGGAAATAAAAAAACTAAAGGAAACCGGAGTTTTATTGAATCAACGTTTAACATCGGAGCACCGGCAGACAGGGCGGAATTTCACCGATCTCTCTCTCTCTCTTCCGTTTCTCGTTTTATAATTGCTTACGGAAATCATAAAAATGCTCTTGCGGGGGATTGTTTAATAAATTCATTTATTCAAGCGGATAATACAATAAACGCACAAACAGACAGACGGCTGGGTACGCGTTCACCCAGAATTTCCTCGATTTTCTCGTTCGTTTTCCGCGGTGGCGCGGCCGCGCATTTCAACGTGTGCACGAGAATTAAAACAGCTCGTCAAGTCGTGGCTGAGCTGCTGCGCGGTGTTTCTATCCTTTCTCGACGTTTCGCTTTTCAACCAATATTGATCAAGAGTGCACGCGCTTCGCCGAAAATGCAAACTGGCATGGTTGACGGTGGAAAAGGAAGGAACAGCGCGGGGAGAGGGGGAGAGGAGAGGAGAAACCAAAACGCGAGAATTTTACCGACTCGTACCGGGGGTAACAAGCCTCTCTCTCTCTCTGTCTCGGTCCCTTCCCCACCTTCAGTCCTGTCTCACACAACTTTGACTGCGATTATACAACGAATGCTCTCTTTCTTTTCGCAGCAGGGAGACGAGGTTTGGCGATGCTCCTGTCATGTGCAGGATGCGAGAAACCAATTATGGATCAGTACCTGCTGAATGTTTTGGACCGAGCTTGGCACATCGAGTGCGTCCGCTGCTTCGATTGCAGAGCAGCGTTGCAGGACAAGTGTTTCTCCAGGGAGTCGAAACTCTTCTGCAGGGAGGACTTCTTCAGGTACCCATTGGAACCCATTGTTTGCGGTTTGACGAGGTCATCTCAACGCCGAGAGATGGCCTTGAAACTGCGATCCCACGTGGGACTCTTCGAGCGTTCACGGGATTCACCACGTGGGATCGCGGCTCTTCTCTTCTACTGTCTTCTTGTCGCTTCCACCGTGCACGCTAATCGAAAGATCTTGCCTCTATTTTTGCGAACAATTCCAGCGAATTCCGAGAACGGAATTGTGTTCTTCCGAGATCGTCCAGGCATTTCGGGAATGTCGGTGATTGTAATCGTTCCGGATTGAGCGGGATTGATCGAGTATTGATCGTTGAAGCGCTCTAGTTGGAAATCGATTATTCGGTAAAGATCTTTAAACGTCAAGTCGGATGTCGACATTACTTTCGGACCAATACTAAATGTGAAAAATTTAATTTTTAACGCCTGGATGTACTTTTTCATTCGTGCGATTTGCCAGTTCCACAGCGGACGCGAGTAGCCTAGATTTTAAATCATCCAAACGACAAGAACTTTGTTTATTAAAAAAAAAAAATCGTATATTAAACACAGAAGTACCTATTCAGGTTTCAAATGGCTATTCAATCGCTTCATACGGCATATTTCTAATGCGAATTAGTAGAGAATTCGATGTCATTAATTCCAAGCACTCTGCCCATTTTAACCGCGGAGAATCGTCTTTAGCGGATCGATTATCGGCAATTTATCAACGACTGCAATTTCACAAATCCCGTGGCAACCTGCGGCAACCCTCGGCCGCTGTATAGCTGTTTAAAAACTACTTATTGTAAATATATGGCAAAATAACCATTTACCAGCCGCCATACGTATTCAGAAATCTCCATACTCGGCCCATGAAAACAGTTCCGTTGGAATAATGAGACAGACACTATCCTCGATTTATCGGGTCGGGCCGGCGGTCCCCTCTCCGCTTGTCCGGATAATTGGCGTTCGAGCCGTTGACACATAACACACTGAACATTAATCGATGAATCTTTGTTAAGAGTGGTTGTAGCACGCCGGAATTTTTTCTTTCGCCTGTCCCCCGATACAGTGGCGCGCACCGGTTTTTGCCGTCGCGGCGACTAACCATTTCCCGTTAGCATAATTAGATAAACTGTCGCGTTGCGAACGCTACCTGGCAGCGTCAACGCCACCGGGAAATCGAAAGATTTACGATCGACGCATTAGCAGACAATCGCCGCGACAATTTGTCGCTTGATTCTTTCGCGCGCCGCTGCTGTTGTTCGCTCGCGAGAGAAAAACCATCCGCGACTAATGGAAAGGAGGCCTTGGCATTTTCTCGGACAAACACTGCGTCGTTGCTCCCTCTCTCCGAAGAGAGAAAATTTTTCACAAAAATCCTGCTCGTTACAGCTGCCTGGTCCACGGACCATGCTCGCTGACCGCCTATTCGTCGAGCCTCGCCGTTCTTGTAACGTTCCCGGACAACAGGCAGAAAAACTTTGTGCCACGATCTTGATTCCGGCGCTACCCCCACTCCGCGTCTCATTTTTCTCGGTACACCGGTGGCCATATTCAGGGAAAGCACATTCTATACCGGAAAACGCTACAGTAAAGTCGCGATCTACAGCATCCTTAGAGCTCCACGATCTAAGACCCTTCGCCTATCCCTTCCACCGAGGGCCGTACCCCGCGAGGGGCCAAGAAGCTCGAGCTGCTTCGATCGCCGTGAAGTCAGTGGTGGCTGTTTAATTTTTCTTCGGTGCTAAGTACGGGCAAAGCCCGTGAATTAATAATTATTTCCTTCTTCGCGATGCACACTAATGTCGTCTTTAGTATGCAACAAGTGTTCGACACTGTTGCGAGAGTGTCTTATTAAGCGTCGTAAAAGAAACAAGTTATTAATTAGTGTAACAACGTTAAAAAACAGATCAACACTCTGAGCACAGTTTCTTCGGAACCGAGATTTTCAATCGCTGTGATCAGGCAGTTTGAAAAAAAAGAACCCCCTCCATAGTCCGGTCAAAAAGGGAATGAAGCAAACGGAACTAATCGAGGAACAATCGATTTCTATTTGCTTCTTGCTGATCAGGGATGCGGCACAAAAAGCAGGGGCCTTCGCAAGGAGACCACCACTGGACTGGTAGTCTAGGCTAGGACATTGTTTGCCGACGTGACTTTATAAACTCGAGTCGCATCGAATATTTACAACGCGGGGGAAATTGATGGTTCTGGTTTCAAATTGCGCCGCCGGCCAGTCGTTAAAAGCTTGTTGTTCGAGCGTAACAGATAATTGCGCAAAAAAAATTCTGCACGAGGACCAGTTTTCGAGGTGTCCGGTTATCGAGAAGGAAACATGGTCCTTCACCAAGCGATTCGTTGCTTTTTTTTTTTGTTGTTGAAAGAAAGTTCTAGGCCCCCGGTGCTCGGTATACGAGAACCGCGATCTTCGGGAAAGAAAGCTCTGGCTTCTGGTTTTCAATTTTTCGGTTCGATCAATGCTGTTTCTCCTTTACTTGGACGGTTTCCACACTTTTCTTCTCGCCGCTTCTTAAGCTTTTAGTGATGCGGCTTACTCGGAGTACTCTTTTCCCTTTTTGACCGGACTATGGAGGGGGTTTTTTTTTTCAAACTGCCTGATCGCAGCGATTGAAAATCTCGGTTCCGAAGAAACTGTGCTCAGAGTGTTGATCTGTTTTTTAACGTTGTTACGCTAATTAATAACTTTTTTTCTCGCCGCTTCTTAAGCTTTTAGTGATGCGGCTTACTCGGAGTACTCGGCTTACGTGGAACGACTTTTTAAACCATTCATAGTAAAAGTGAATAGAGCGACTAAACCGCGGTTGTTACGCATATAGCAAGAATCACGGTTGCGGCGTACGCAACAACGAAAATCTCTGTGCATCGTATCCCAGACCTTGACATTCGCCGCAAGAAACCGAATTCCGAAGCGTGAAAATCTTCGACGGTCGTGTCGCGTTCCGGCCGAAGACTTTTGCTGCGAAACAGGAGAAGAAGACGCGCGAAAAAGTAGCGGCAAGTCACTTACATTAATTACGAACATGCATCGAAGAAGCTGGGAACGTTTAACGCTCGGATTACCTTCTCGCCCACTTTTTTCGCTCTTTCATCCTCGGCTCCACGTCGCTTTCTTCCGAGTACAATGTGCTACGAGTTAGGACATTGTAACTGTTACCGATGCTGGACGAAGGAAGTGCAAGTGTATTTGTTGCCCCTTATGTAACTAATTGCGGGGAGCATCAATCGATAAATTGTGCAATGCCTCTATGCTTTGGTGAATGCGAAGTTCAGCACCTGTATGTGGATTCCGTTGAATTGGAAAGTTTCAAATTCCAAAAGTGTCTTGCTACACATTTCCAGAACTTTTTCGAAGGTTTAGCTGCATCAGTTTTAAATTATATACGTAGAGATATTCTAGTGAACTTTTACAGAATTTTAGAAAGTGATACAGCCTTGATCTAAGCAAAACCCTCGGATCCGTGCTGTTTCTTAGATCGTGTAGTTTCACTATTTATCTCGCCGAACCTGGAAAAGGACAGCGTTTTTCTTAGATCGTGCAGTTCCCGTTCTCTTAGATCGCTGACTTCGTAGTTTCAATGAAAAATGATACCGCTCGACGGTTAACTGTAGAATGTATGCAATTCTAAAGCATTTTTTTTAAATTGAACGGGATTAATTTTCGCTCGCGACGAAAATGAAATGGACTCTTTGAAAAAACGAGATTATAAATGTAAATAACGAAATATAAACGCGAATCCGGGTGTCTGAAAGCGGAGAAACATTTACGGCCGACTAAAGGTGTGGAGAACGATTCAAGTAGGAAAATGGCAGCGTGCTTCGAGGAGCCATTACGATTTTATATCGACTGCGTCCGCCGCTAGCGGAGTAGTAATCCGTTCGCAGTCGAGGATTAATTCGAGCCGCGAGTTGTTCCACCGTGGCCGACGTGGGAAGGGGTCGGCCGTGCGTTTGGTTTCCTGCGAATAAAATCGTTCACCTTTTCCCGGGTTCGGTCGAAGGGGGAGAGACGCGGTTCTTCTTTCCGCGAGTTCTGGAAGCGATGAACGATCCCCTTTGTGGCCTAAGGATCCGTGCACCGAGCAACAGCAGCAGCAGCAGCAGCGTGTGCGGAGAAGCAGTCTGAAAAGGGGGGCCCTTTGATACTTACGCGAACGGGTGTATAACGAACGTGTTGTATACTTTACGAGCCACTTTGCATTTCATCCCGATGAAAAATTCATTAGATGTAAGACGAGCGCGCGCGGGGAGAGGCCACGCTCGATCGACGAAGAAAGGCTTTTCAAGTCAAAAATAACTCCACGACGTCCCGTTAATTAGTGTTATCCTCTTTGCTAACCGCTACACGCCAACGACGCGCCGCGCCGAGCCCACCACGATAATTACCCTCGGGTTCGGGATCAGCGGAACCGTTTTACCCGGGATTATTGTTAACGTAATTCCAAATTGTTTTTATGCCGAGCCGATCTTCCGCCAGCGCAATTTTTCCCGTCTTGTTTACGAGACACCGCGGTAAATCGGGTCAATTCTTGCAGTGACAACTGTATTACCACCCACCGTCTTCTCGCAGCCAACGGGTTTCGTTATTCCCCGTCGTTCCAATTTCGTGGCTTTAGCTTACGTCTTACAAACGAATCGTTGACGAGGAATTTCGACGAAATAATTTCGACTTCGCTCAATTATTGTTGTAGTGTTATCTGTACATTTGTCAATTGTCTTTGACTTGATTCGTTGAGTTCGGAGCCTAAAGGCAGCAGGTTCGCCCCACCTCTGGGACAGAGTATCTCTTCAGCGAATACTTGAAGGTCGTAATTTTCTAAAATGAAGATAGTTCTCGGTCCAGTCGTAATTTCATTCACGTCCAAACAGCTGTTGTTCCGAATTCCATCGGGTCCGAATAGAGGAGTCGCCGAAAGTTATGACGTCCGACCGTTCGTAATCGCAAAGTTATACGGAGAGTTCAACGAATGGGGGGGGAAAGAACTCGACTACGTAAATTTCCAACAAGCTCTCTTCGAACGACGAAGTACATTAAAGTCGCCGATAAGTAGGATTTTAATTCAGGCGACTCTAATCAAGCAAAACGAATAAACGAACGGTCGCGAAAATTAGCAGTAACGAAGCCGGAGCTCGAAATGAAAGCACGAAACGAAGGAACGAGTAAGTAGGAGGAAGAGGAGGAAGAGGAGGAGGAGGAGGAGGCATTGGCAGTCAATTCCCACGAGACGCGATGACGACGCGACGAATCTATCGATATCCTTTCTCGATTCAGACGAGAACTCGTCTCTCCTCCCCCCTTGTTCCCCCCTGGTTCTTCCAGCGAATCGCTGTTGGGAATACTGTAACACCTCCGGGAGGTCCGAGAAGGCATCGGCTCGGAGAGAAACGGTACGCGGTTATGGTAACCGGCTCTACGAGTCGCAGCAAGGTCCTTAAAGGTCGATAATGGCCCGTGGGGGCCCTGGAAGGGTCCAGGATCAAAAGGACCGATGTCCCCGTTTCGATGCGCCGCCTCAACTGCCGTAGCTTGCGGTCGATGGCCCGTTCGTTGTGTACCCGCCGAAAATTATTACCTTAAAATATGGTCTGCGCCGTCGTCGAAATATACCGATGAAAACATTAACTGGCGACCGAGGGGGATGACGACGGTGTCACCGTGACACAGAGCGCCGTGGCCTAGCGCCTTCGCTATACATACAACACATTGTACATTATGTATATTAGCTTACTGCTTAAGGCTCCTTCCGTTGAAGTCCGTTTTTTACAAATTTGATTTTTCGGATCAGCCGCGTCACGTCAAGCTATTATACATTTCATTATTGTTTACGATGGTTTCACGGCTCTGTCGATGTTCTGTTACCCCGAAACAGGCACACTAATCTTCGGATTTAGCAGAAAAAGAAAACTGATGACGGGTTTTACGACTCCGGGAATTACCGTTGCTTTTTTCCATTGAAATTCTTTCAACACGGGGACCGGAAAAGGCGGCTGTTTCCGCAAGAACACCGTGCGCGTTGGTTTCGTTTTCGTCGGAATTTTTTCGGACTGGTTAATAGATAATCGTTCTCTTTATTTTTCGGAGCGAGTTTTCTAGTATTAAGGAGCAGGTTGTGTTTATAGTCGAGCGTCAACGAATTTTTTCGTTCATCCCTTCAATATTTTAAATCGCGAAAAACATATTTTCTAACCATAGAAGCTGCAGTATTGTACATTTGTAATTTGCAAACATCATTACTTCGTACAAAAATGATAAGAATTTAGCGTAGCTGGACATTCATTTTAAAATTTATTCTTTCAACGTAACATCGTCAACTTATTCCAATAATTTGATCGCTCACTGTATGTTAAATACGTTTCCAAGAAGAACTGCCAATTTCACCAAAATCGTTGTGTCCGTATATGTTCCCTCGTACGATGATAAAGTTAACACGGAGGGAAAAATCACACGCCATAAAATTGACGGGTCTGGCACGTTCGCCGAACAACATACCGTGGGCAGACGCCATGCCATAGCGAACCTCATAATGCGCTCGCGGTGTTCGTGGTCCGACGCTCATCGTTTCTCCTGTCTTCAGACAGGAATCCTCGCGAAAATATTCACCGAATTACGTAGGGAATACCGTTACATCATCGGTAGTCAGCTGGAATATTAACGACGAGTCTTTGAAGTCTTGTCTTTGCGAGCGACCAAGATGATCGGTGGCTCGGCAGGGAATAAATCACGCGGCTGTTGCGATTGGATATATCGGACGTGGACGGAGAGAAGGGCAATGGGAAATTACGATAGGAACGGACTTGTATTCCTTGGATACTTCGGATGAGAAATAGACTTGGAGTGTGAATTGTCAGCCACGTTGGTAGTCTGAAAGTACATGATTCAAAAATCCAGAGTCCGGGGGAAACATATTCGACCGATTCCACACAATTACATGAACTTACAAGAAAAGGAAATTTCATAAAAATTACTAAAACAAAAAGTACCAAGTTCCCAATTAATTTTCATTTCAAAAACGTTCCAGCTAAAATACCGCTTGCACATTAAATTAGAGACTACGATAAGTAGCTCAGAATTTTTCGGATGAGAAATAGACTTGGAGTGTGCATTGTCAGTCACGTTGGTAGTCTGAAAGTACATGATTCAAAAATCCAGAGTCCGGGAGAAACATATTCGACCGATTCCACACAGTTACATGAAATTACAAGAAAAGGAAATTTCATAAAAATTACTAAAACAAAAAGTACCAACCTTCCCATTTAATTTTCATTTCAAAAACGTTCCAGCTAAAATACCGCTTGCACATTAAATTAGAGAGTACAATAAGTAGCTCTTAATTTTTCAAATTATTCCTACGAATGGAAGACCCGCTACGCAGACCGGCAGAGAGTAGCGGGTCTCCCGCGGAATTCCCATGTTAAAGGTATGCGGCTCGCGAGAGCCTAATCTCAGCCGAAGTTTCCCATCGAGTTTGTTCGTCGGCGGGCTCGACAAAAAGTATGGGAATTAATTACGAATCGATATCCAGCGAGTCATTTCGACTCGTGTATCGCGATCCGCTGGTAGAAACGGAGCAGTGTTCGGCGCGGGGGAGCCTCGGAAAACAGGAGAGCCTGTCCAGACGTGTAACGACGTGGCACACGGCTAGAAATCAAAGGCGTAACGATCGAAGGTGATCATAGATCGGCGAGGCTTTTCTCAGCGGTCTCGAAAGGGCGCCGACGAGGGGTCCATTGTCCTTGCTTTCCACCCGCGGTGCTGCTGGCTGGCCTCCTCCAGAGTGGAGAGACCCGTCGAAACTTGAACGTGGAAACATTATAAATGCGGCGTGACGCCCGCCACGAACCGTAGGAGAAGTTTGTTGGGCGTGACGGGGCCGGCGTGGCATGGCATGCCATGGCATGGCGCGGCGCGGCGCGGCGCAGCGCGGACCAAACGGAAAGAGAAACCAGCCGCGAACACGCAGAGAAACGGAGAAGATTTCGGCGCTGTGTTTCCCTTCCAGGAAGGTTCGGCAATAGCGTTGGATCGCGATCGGAGTGCCTCCTGCACACCGGCAGAATGGTTTTTGCCAACCACTGGCTCGCTGATCTTGCGTCACACGCGAGACGGGAACCCCTCGCGCCTCGCCACTCGCCACGGTCGGCCATCTGCAGTAGGTCATGAAGAATTCGCTACTGAACTCGTTTCGAACAAGCACAGTCAGTGTCTCGACTAATCGATACTGTGCTGCTCCTCCGTTCGATAAGTTCGCAGAATCACAAAATTCGGCGTTTCGATTCTCTTCCAAGTCGATGGTGTGTCCTCTTCGCAACAGTCCTCCTTTGAACGCATACGTTTGCTCCAGCAGCGGTGTCGCTCGGAGTTATTTTAACTGGAAAATTAAACATCTCCTCCGACTTAAAGGAATTCTATTCTACATGATTTTTTTTTTCATTTTATGGATATTATATTGATATGATGCCTCATAGACTACTTAAATGGCTAGTAATTGATTGGATAGCAGCATATTTAATGATGTAAACAATATTGTGAATAATGGTAGAGCAAGTTCTAGTGGCAATTCTGAGTCACCTCTCGTGTGCTAAGTGTTAAATGGAGATTCGGGACAAAATTGAAACATTTATATGTATAGGTTTACTGGAAATATCTTCTTACTTTCTTAAAGCAAAACAATATTTTTTAATCGAGAACTAAAATTCAAATTCTCCTTGTTATTTAAGGTATAGTTATTGAACTCTCGTCAGCGAACAACATTGAATAAATTTTAAACTTGATTTGCTAGTAATTAGGTTCTGACGTATAGCCACGTTTCTATCGATTTTTTTCGGGAATTAATGTTTACATTTCCATAGCGTACAACCAACCGAAAAAGTGAATAATTCTACGGAACGCAGAAGAGTGCAATCGAATGTACAGACGCATGCGACGTCTCGGCGTCGTTGGAAAGTTCAGTACAATATTTTGTGATAATGACAAGCCAGATATGGTTAACATTTAAGCGTAGTTGCATTAAGGAGTGCTGGTCTTTACAGTGTCCTCTCCTCGCGACAGGAATGCGGTTCTCATTGGATAAGCTTAACCTTCGCGGATTCGTCGGAACGAATTTAGCGTCTCTGGATATTGTTAATATGGTTAATAGTTCAATCAGCGTTGTTCAGCACGCTTTGTTGCTGGGATAGCAAACAAAACTAATCAGCGATGACTAGGGTAGTAGGCTATTTATCCGCCTGTGAAACCGTAAGAAAACACACACAACACGCGTGTGGAGATGAGTTACAAGGAATTGTCTGCTTTGAGCACAGACATCGTGCGAATTTGATCACGCAAATGTATTGTTGACGAACGTACAATTAGAATACGTGAATGCGGCATGCTTGCATATGCTAATGTTGATCTATGCGCGTTCATTGTCATAATATTTCTACCGATCGGCGATCCAATAATTCGCGTAGTCTCCCATAAAACATGACTATTCGATTTCCCATCACGATAATTGATTTATTCAATAAATCCGCTATGACAATTTCTAGGGTCGCGCAATATTAGGCTGTTGCGCGCGATGTGACTGAAGCGATCGATTAATATTATTTCTCAATGGAATTGATCAACAAAGCTCGCTGTTTCGCCGGTGAACCAAAGCCGGCGCGGCGGTCTATTGTTCGCGGCACCCTATTTTATTGGAATAATGGCACCGGTTCGAAGATTGTTTTAAAGTTGAGCGAAACGCGATCGTAAATGTGAACGAAATTCGACTAATTCCGTTCAACGGATTATAAACAGAATTTCGCGGTACCGTCGCGCCGCGTGTTCGTCGGCGGGTTCGTGGAAATTTAAAGACCTCTTCGCTCTTCTTCGACGACCACCTAGTTTACCCCGCGAATTCCAGTTAATCGATCATCGTGCCGCACAAACCGCCACCGTCTGGCGGCTGTAAATGGTAGTCCCCGAACAATGAAATCTCAAGTCATCCCTCCGTTTCCGATTTCGGAGGCGTGCCATTACGGTCATGCGTGTTAAACTGGTATTGGAAATTCCAGTGGCTAGGATGGAAATCGGTAATCTATACCCGAGGAGTCTCAGAAACGTAGCCACGGAACCATAATTAACCATTTCGAGCCCGGTCCACGTACATCTCGGCTGCTCACGATTCCAGATCTATCTTGGACGGATTTGCATAATCTTATACATGATATTCCTTTAATTACCGTGCTCTAACTTCCCGCGGGTTCCTCTTCATTCACGAGCGAGCATACAGGAGAAGGAGGAGGAGGAGGGAAAGTGATAATGAACAAGCCACGAACGCCGAGAAAGTTGATCGACGAACGGGGACGAAAGAACGGTCGGGATCCGAGCGGCGGCGGATCGTCAACGTTCCATGTGGTTTTATGTGTTTCACAGTGTTACGCGACCAACCGAGGACATTAGCATAACTGTTATGAATCGTTTCGTAAGCACGCGTTCACCCTCTCCGCCGTAATCGCCGATATTTCACGGATTAATCGGTCTTCCCTTCAAACTTGTCCCCCATCACCCGCGCCTCCGCCGCGATCTTCCAGATCTATGGAAATTAATTCAACCTCTGAAATATGCCAGAGACAGTAGTCGGAAGGTAGGGACGTTGACCATAAGCAAAATTTGTACATGCTCTTAAAACTATAGCTGTAACTGTTAAGGGTCCTACGACGTTAGATCGTAAAATTGCTAATGAGGCACCAATAGAAACCTTGATCTAATTGTACGATCTAAGAAAACCGAGTATTCTCTACTGTGTTCTTCTGATTAAAATGACACTAAGCACGATATAATTTTAAAATTTTCAAATTGCCAAATTTTCAAATTTAAAATTTTCAAATTTAAAATTTTCAAATTTTCAAATTTTCAAACTTTCAAATTTTCAAATTTCAAATTTCATGCGCGTCGGATTCCCATGATCCAGTCGCCCCCAAATTTTTTTCAGATCATTTTCCCAACACTTGTCAATTCTGGAGGCTGAAACTAAACAAATTTTTTGATAAAAAAATCAGTCCTTTTCCATGTTCAACACTCTCCCTTTGTTCTTTTGTCGCGGTCGACGCAGTCATGAAAAAAATAGTTTACACACGATCACTGTTCGAACCAAGCGACAGGAGCTAAATCGCGACTTCACTATCCACATTATAAAGTACTCTGCATCGCTTGTTTCAGCAGCGAAAAAAAACGTGAACAGCAACGAGAAAATAATGTTTAAGTAGCACACAGAACTGTGCTGGAAAGATTAATGAAAAAGGAAATTTGAGGTGTAGTAGGTAGACAAGTTTCTGATGCATAAACAATAAACCATACGTATAATTAGCTGGAAAGTAGATGACAAAGAGATACGTGATAACAAGGTATAGGTAATAAAGTAGTACAGTTTATAAAAATGATCATGGGTTGAAAATGACTCGGCGCCACTTTGCATCTGATTGTATACGTTCCGTCTTTCAACGGCTAATCTGGCGCTTGCGATCTAGCTCTACTGGATTCCTAACTTCGTGGCACAAGCTTTTCGTAAATCAGTGAATGGGAAAAAGGGATTAACGTGGGCAATATCTCGACAGCAAGGCGTTTAGAACGATGCCAATCTTGATGGCTCGAGTGTCCCAATATTTGTCCGCAACGGGTCAATTTGTTGGTCACTTCGGGAACGATTGGTGGGCAAGACTAATAGAAGAGCAGAGAGAGAGAGAGAGAGAGAGAAAGAGAGAGTGAGGCCGGCCGTGAAAGCACGCGCTCTCTCCCTGCTAATTGGATTCCGTTAATTAGACTCCCGCCTTGAGAATGATCGCGCGGGTGTTTATTCCCTTTATCGGTGTACCTATTCGAGACACCGGGCGCATGTGCGCCGCTGCTGCCGGGTAAACGCGAGGGAAGCCGAACGAGGCGGTTGACGGTGGCGGCGCCGAGTGTTTACAGAGAAATAATGAATTGGACGGTAATTAAAGTTTCTGCAATAGGTCAAGGTGTGTGTTCACAGCGCCGCGCCGCGCCACGCCATTTGACCCGCGAGCCGAGTCATCGCTCGACCGCAGGAACAACTTCTTGGGGAATCGTTTGCACGGTCAGTGGTCGACATTTCTATTTTACTCGGGATTGTTTCGCCTCTTCGCTGCGATCGCAGGATCGATTTGTTCTCCGCGGTAATAGCGAGTGAAATCGATCTCGCAGAGAATACTCGGAAGTACTTGGACTTTCTGAACTAATTCGCACGCGGGATTCCGTATTAATCCGGAAACTCGAGTAGGCTCTCCTGGTAGTGTCCGATCAAAATTACCAAGCTGCTTTTGTGTCGAGACTCGGGACACTTTGTACTGGCACCTGAACGCATTCGCACCGGTTCATCTCTGACAGCTCGTCACGAGTCTGACTCGATGCTGTAGCGCAAGGGATTAAATAGCTCGACAGTTTTATGAAAATCGATAAATCGTGCCAATATTTGTTGGAGCCACTGTGTGTTTTAATGAATTGCAAAATATGCGGTTTTCTGGTTCGAGCGAGTGTATAACAAATTTTCCGACGCCTTTCAATATTGTCAATTGAACCGGTGCATGTGCAGATTCGATTATTCTTTTATTAACAATTTTCGAAATTTGGGTGTGCGCTATCCTCGCCATTCAACAATTTCTTTAAATATATTTTCAGTGCAATTTCTTTTTATTGCGCCCGATTGCACAACTTTTGATTGAAATTCATTACCACGAAATTAATGACGATCATTTAAAACACTGGGTCTAAACGGACCCGGGGCCTGCCATTCAAGTGTTAGAAGACAACGAAAATAGTATGCTAAGAACGATGCGCGTGAATCCCGTCGCAGATTGCACCCTTTGCTCGCTAACAGAGACCTTCCGGCCTCCCGGAGCAATAACTCAGCAATAATTTAAACTCCGACGATAATTTCGCACCCGTTGTAAACCACAGACATGTGTAGCGGTTCTCATCAATCAGTTCGCCGGTTATGCAACCGATTGTAAACACCCTCGAGTGTCCGGGGTTACAAAAAAAAAAAAAGAAAAGGAAAAAACGATTCGCGTAGGAGCTGTAGCGAGGCTGAATGGTGGCGCACGGTGGCGCATGGTGGCGCATGGTGCGCGCGTGCTAATAAATCTGGCGAAAACGATTCGTCTGCCCGATCCTCCCGCGGCCGTATTATTACGGAAGCAACGGAGCCCCGTATACTTCCAGCTAGCAATTCCGATCGCTTTAATTACAGGAATCACGCGATTAATTATAGCAATTACCACCGGTCCCTTAGGGCTGCTGGCTTTCGAAAGTAAATATATCTCAATTGATGCTCTCTCGCGCGTACCTCTCCGGCTGCACTTCCGACGTCGCGTCGCGTCGCGTCGCGTCCCGTCGGCTACAGCGTGCATTCAAATTCCCGCGGAAATTTTCTCCCGTGCTGTACCATGCCATACCGTACCGCGGCGTATCGCGTATCGGTCGACCCGATTCGCCACGACCCCCCTTCGTTTCTCCATTATTTTATTGATATCGCGGCAACCGACGGAACCGCGTGTCCGACGTGACCCGCGACCCACATTATTTCTTCGCCGCGTGGAAACGGCAGCTTCCCGATGGAACTCCCCGCCGGAAAAGCCCGACGTTGAAACGAACTGCCTTCTTCTTTATGGCTTGTTCAAAGCTTGACAAGACAGCGGGCTCTCCGCTAGACCTATTCAATCGGGAACCGATTATTGCGGCAAAAATCGGTCGATTCTCCAACTTTTCTTGTGTGCGCCTTTTTTACAACGTTTTTTTTTTCTTTTTTTTTGTAACGATAAATATTGAACGTTTGATCTAGAAAATAGTTTTTTTCAATTTTATTTTTCAGAAGTGTACATAGAACCTTAATAATGCGATTAAAAATGAAACGTCGAAGTTACGATAACGAATATAAACGTTTCTACTAGAAAATCATTATGAACGAAGAGGTTGTAATCATTGTAGACGCGACGAAAGTAATATAAATATGCTTTACGAAAATGAAAAAAATTGAATTGCCTAAGATATAAATTACAACGTGAAGTACTTGCTCGGAATCATAAGGAACGGTTTAAAAAATTCATGGAACCCCATAGATAATAAGGAGCGGCGCACGGACTCTGGCGGCGATCGTATGGCGACCTCGCCAATCAGTGATCCAATCAGTCGTGTTAAATAACGTGTTTTTACATCGATCGTTCGCCCTACGCGTTCATCAGCGAGACTCGCTCACGAGCGTATCGTTTCGGTCAAGTAGCCTTTTGTTTGCCATGAAAACAAGAAAAAGAGGCGTGACGGCCGAAACGAAGGAAACGAAACGAAAAGGAAAGAAAAGAGAGAGAAAGAGCAGTGAGAGAGAGAGAATGTGAGAGAGTGTGTGAGGGAGATAGAGAGAGAGAGCGAGAGGGAAAAAAAAATGCAACAACCTACAAGGATACCTTTTATCGATCGACGCAGTCATCTATAACTATTATGCGGCGTACTTACCGCGAAGCATCCTATAATCAGCCGGCACACTTTTTCAAACTATTCATCAACCTGTCCAAATTAGCAGTGGGTACGCGTAGTTCCTAACAATCTTCTCACGGAAGCAGAAGCCGGAGATATTTCTTGACCAGTGGTCATTACGCTGTCGGGGCTGCAGAGGTCCAGCCTGTGCTGCTGGCCTCCCGTCCTTCTACCGGCTACTTTCGCTCGGGTTGCTCTCTGTCCCTCGGGTTGCGCTCTCACCTCCGCGTACCAATCCTCCCGGTTTAATTACAGGAATTGTTTAATTAATTACAGCAATTAGCCAGGCCCGTGTCAACCTCTGCGAATGCATACGTCACCGAACGAGAACGAGTACGAAAGAGAAAGAGAAACAGAATGCTAGCGAGAGGGACAGAGAGGGAAAGAGAGTTAGAGGGAGACAAGGGAGTACCCCGAGGGTACCACCCTTCGGACCAGCGATTTTCTCTTTTTATGGGGAGCGCGCGAGGCGCAGCAGGTCCTTTCTTCCTCGTAGAAGAAAAAGAAACCGGAGGCTGGCCGTAAAAATCATTAATAGAAAGGCTTACGTGGTGTTTTCGTGGGGTCTCTCTCGGCTCTGTGAGAAAACGACGAACGAGAGGGGCGAGGGGGGGGGGCTGGGAGGAGCGCGGAGGAGGAAGGTTGAGGAGGTCGGGGAAGAAAGGGGTGGGCAGCGGGCTCCCTTAAAGAGGAGAGCGTAAAGAGGCACGCTGGAATTCTGGCGTGTAGCAAGAAATATAGGACAGCCGGGACCCGGTAAAAAAAAAAGGGGGTGGATCCCGACCACGATTCGCCACGGACCCTGCAGTTTATGTATGTGGTGCGTGCTGGTTCCACGGGGTCCCATAGACGAGGCCGTGCCGCGTCTACTTCACCGTCGAGGATCTCCGCGAGCACCGTCGCACCGGCGCGGCGATCGTTTAGGGCCCCGGTGTTACTGTTTCATGGATTTTTGATCGGCTCCCACTTAACCGAACCGTCATTGTCGGAACGCTCGATCTACCCAACTCGTTGCCAATAATCTAATTCCTTTCCTCCTGTAGAAGCACAAAATCCGTCATCTAGTAATTAGTATTTTAATGGTGTCTGGAACATGACCAAATTCGGTCAAGTTTACCGTTTTATCGGAGTAAATTCGATGAATTCATCTCGCCGAACTGTTTATCGATCATTATTTAAAGGAAATAAGAATCTTTTGGTGTCTCCCTGATTTATGTACTTGCCCGGGCGACTGTACGACGTTACATCGTGTCGAGATTAGAAACTTGTAATTTAGAGTCTCGTACAAGTGCATGTTACACTCTCTATAGTATAGAAAAAAGTAATAACATGCCGCGTTACATCTTCCAGCAACGTGTTTATGGTATCACCAGCAGGATTATGACGTAAGTTTATACATACATATGTTGATCATCTTCCTTGGAATGTTCTGGCTCGGGTCCACTGCTCTCAAAACACTATGCTCGTTTATTGGCTGCTCCTGCGTTGGCCAGACACGGTAATGTCTTTTCGGACGAACCCGAAAGTCCTCAATTTTTGACAGCGAACGTACACTCGCATTCTTTTTGTTTATCAATGTTCAGTTATTTTTTTATCATTTCTTTTAAATTTCTTTTTGTAATGTGTCGTGCATACTCTACTGGTTATACAGTCTGGTCCGAGCAGGGACAGAGATCGTGAAGGAAAATTATTTTTTTACGA
Organism: Lasioglossum leucozonium; assembly: GCA_028454225.1. Classification (NCBI taxonomy): domain Eukaryota; kingdom Metazoa; phylum Arthropoda; class Insecta; order Hymenoptera; family Halictidae; genus Lasioglossum; species Lasioglossum leucozonium. The sequence continues at coordinate 14,803,225 of CM052219.1, forward strand.
CTGCGTCGACCGCGCCGGAAATACAAGGGGACAGTGCCGAACGTAGAAAAGGACAGCGCATGTAAGCACTAGGGTAGATCTTATTTTTTGTTCGAAAAATTTGTTTTGTATCACCCCCTCCCCCCCAAATTGTGACAAATGTTGAGAAAATGATCTGGAAAAAATTTGGAGGCGATTGCTTCGTGGGAAACCGACGCGCATCAAATTTGAAACTTGAAAATTTTAAATTTGAAACTTGAAAATTTGAAACTTGAAAATTTGAAACTTGAAAATTTGAAATTTGAAATTTGAAATTTGAAAATTTGAAACTTGAAAATTTGAAACTTGAAAATTTGAAATTTGAAATTTGAAATTTGAAAATTTGAAACTTGAAAATTTGAAACTTGAAAATTTGAAACTTGAAAATTTGATGCGGCGCGTCGGGTTCCCATGATCCACCCGGACCTATTCGCCCAATTCGCCATAAACGAAACTGTTGGAAGACTGACATGAGAAGGAAGAGAAGCTTCGGGATAGCATTCCGAAGCGAGCGAATGTCCCGAAAATGAATGAAGCTTCTCCCTCGAAATCTGTTTCTGTCGGTTCCCTCGGGAGGCCGTCGAACGCCTTACGGCAAAGAAAGCGGACGGCCACGCAAAAAGAAGAAGCGACTAATATGAAATTAACAAGTAGGACGCGTCCCGGTGAAAAAATCGACCGTTCGGCCGCCGCGCCGGTAACCGCGAGACGCGCTTTTACGGCACCGAAGGGTTTTAACTTTTTATGCTCTATGAGGACGTTAAAGTCCCATCTCTTTAGAAGCGCCATATTTCTTTTATCGACGTTTGCGAGTCGCGCGGCTTAATGACAGGACTTGCAAGCACAGGGACCAATAAACGTCATTCCTCTCACAACATTGACTTTCCTTTTCGTTCTGTGTACGGGAGACGGTACAAAGCGATCACGTGTACAGGGTGTCGCCGATGGCGGGAAAATGAAAATGTTGAAACGGATAAGTAGAAAAAACGTCACACTGGGAACGTAATGATCCTATGAGATTCAAAGTGTTGACAATGATTGAAGATATATTTCGCGTTTAATTGCATTAAAAATACAGTAAATACTCGATCTAAGAAAACCGGACCTTTATGCAAAATTAAAACTTTTTTCATCAAACTGTACGAAACATTAGTGAAATAAGACGTATGTCCTTTTTTTAATAGTTTTCATAAATAGAGAGCAACGTAACAATGTCCTTAAATTTTTTAAGGTATTTGCCTATCGATTTTTGTCACAAATGCATAAAATCTGCAGTCCTACAATTCACGTTTGTACATGTCGTTATTTAAAACTATAAAGCGCGACATTCGGTAAATTTATGTCTTTTCTGTGGTAATAAATTGTTTCATATTTCACGCGAGGGTGCGTTTCGTTTAATAAAATATTATAACTATAAAAGCTACTGCCGCGCCGATGTGAACGTGTTAAATAGCGTGGTAGAATAATTTTTCTTCAAATTATATGATGAAATGGCAGTGGTTAAAAAGAAAAATGATCCATTCTCAATTGGCAAGAAAATATTCGCTTTGTTGGAATCCAGTAGGTTGTGAAATAAACCAAGGCTAAAAGTTCGTAATATAGGAAAAATTAAACAGAATGTGAGTTTATTTAAGTAACTAGAGCTTCTTGCTCAAGCGCTTTAGTTCGATTGACTTCGTTCGAAGTCTCTGTCCTCGAAAAAAAAACCATTTGTACCGATGGTCATAAACGCATTGGGAAAACACAGGTATGAGGGACAGCGGCAAAGAAGGTTTTTTTTTTCTTTCATACTTTCCTTAATTTTAAATGCATAGTTTTAACAAAGAATTAGAAACAGAAGGTATCCTTTTCTTTGTCCAGTATCAGCTCACCCGAAGACCTAGATTCAGCTTATTTTATGACATGGAAATTTTTCATTTAGTTCCATCTATTTTATAAAAACGGCTCACTGTGCGCCGGGAGGACAAAGGGCTAAATCCGTGTTAACGCGTTCGTAATGCGGAGGACAACGTGTTTTCGCGTTGATACGGGCGCGCAACTGGTTACCAAGAAAAAGAAAGCACCGTCGGCGAAGTAGGAATCCAGGGAGGAACTTGCGTCGGGAAACCGCGTTTAACGATTAATCACGGACCGCCCAAAAGCCCGTGGAGACGCGTGCGCTCATTATCCGGCTTTTCAGCGGCGAAGAAATAAAAAAGAAACCTCGGGTGCTCGTGGATTCGAATAAGGATTCATGATTTAACGGGTTCCGCCTCGTAAGGAACGGGACTGTGACATAATTTACTGTAATATTACAATATTCGACGATCGATACTACGCTTGCGTAATTTATTATTGTACGAAATATCGTGGATTAGTTCGGTAGACAGGTAGACTGCGAATTTTTTATGGAAAATAGAAATTTGCCACACCGGGCCCCTTTTTGCAACAAACATGATCACATCTATTTGTCGCATGTTTTGCTATTAACAATACCGAGTATGTATATTTCTATAAAGTGGCAGAATAAATGCGTCAGATCGACACGAGGTACGCACACGGGTTGAAACGCTTGCAAATTTCGAGAATCTCGATCCGACTGAGACAATTCCCGATCCTCTGTAGGGTACTCGAAATTTTCTTATTCCCGCGCGTTTATATTTTTAAGACGACGGCGACCCGATCATTTCGAGTTCTCGCGGAGACCTCTAATGATCTTCTTATCCGAGCGCCATTTACTTCGGTCGAGTCTCTAAAAGCCGTGACTTGTTTTCGGTTATTTACGGTGGTGGTTTGTTGTGCGGGCCTGTTGCAGGCGATACGGTACGAAATGCGGCGGTTGCCTCCAAGGGATAAGCCCACAGGACCTCGTGAGGAAGGCGAGGGACAAGGTTTTCCACCTGAATTGCTTCACCTGCCTGGTGTGTCGGAAGCAGATGAGCACCGGAGAGGAGCTCTACGTCCTGGACGACAACAAGTTCGTCTGCAAGCAGGACTACCTGTCGGGCAAGCCGCTGCCGGACACGCATCACGTGCACGGTCATCATGGTGAGTTACAAGTGTCATTGTCCCTCGTTATCCACCGCTCTGGGGTTGGGATTACACGCGCGCCCAGAAACAGGGAGTAACAGAGAAAGAGAGAAAGGCGACACGGAAAGGTACAATCGTCCCCTCTTTGTTTCTATCGTTCGTTTGAATCGGATTTGCGGGACCGCTTGTGGGATGATATCGATTCCCTCTCCGACCATCCTTCTCCTGCTCTTTCTCTCTATCTTTTCCCCCCTCGCCCTTCTCTCCGCGGGATTTAAAAAGATCGGAATTTTAAGCAGAGCAACGACTCCGCCAGAAGCTTGTCGACGAACTCTTCGCCATCGACTTCGAGCTCGTAACTATTTCATAATTATTGCCGTTTTATAGCGAAACTGGTGTGGAACGGCGCATCGCGCGATCGCAGAAATCTGTATAAAATGTCAGCTGGACTATTCAGAATTAAATGTGCCTCATGACTAGCAATCTTTACGCCGTATCGTAGGAAAAATATTATTATTATGACGAGACTGCGGATTTTATGCGATCACGGTAAAAACGATGGAAAGACGAAAGAATTCGAGACCGTACACAGTAAAGCCTTGATCGAAGAAAACGTAGAGATCTTCGAAAAACTCCCCTCCATTGCATTCTTCTGATTAAAATGACACTGAACACGATATAATTTGAACTGTATTTAGTGGGCCAACTGAGGCCTGGGAAAGCTAGAGTGTCGATGACGTAGAATCGGCTACCCCCACCTGGCCGACCAGCGCGAGTCCTGTCCGGACGGGCGCCCGGAGGAAAATAGTGGGGCTAGCCGATTCGTCACCGACTCTCGGAACAGTTGCCCGGGTCTGGTTTACACGCGCTGTTCTTTTCTGCGGTCGGCGAGGTCACAAAAAATAGTAGGACTGCACGATCTAAGAAACAGCACGGATCCCAGGGGTTTTTCTTACATCAAGGCTTTACTGTATTACTTTCAACTCTATTAACCCTCCGACTACCGAAGCGCGGAGTACTGTGCCGGAGTTAATCTGACTCACACCGATACTTGAGGTCCTCCGGCACAGCAGACGGAGGATTAATATCCTTGAAAGAACAAATTTCTATGTAGCTCCTGTTTCTTAATGCCAGTACAAGAAATTGTTTTTTTTTGCATAAAGATCCGCAGTATAATTGTGGAAGAGCGATTCTTCTGAAAATAAAAAATTTGTACGTTTCATTTGGGGATTGGTTCTGTACTAAGTGAACTTTACTCCTTAAAATTGAAGAAGTAGAAATTTTAGTTATTTCGAAGTATAAATAAATATTTCGTGTCGTCACGTTCTTTCCAACTTGTGATTGTGTTTTACGAACAGTGGAATTATTCAACTATTTTAAACATAAATTTTTTGAACGTTGGTAAGAAGATTTTTGTAGAACTCTTTCTACCTACAACCGGAACAATTACTCGGGTAATTTTGTAAAGGTTTTTACACTCGTTCCGGAACACGCTTTAGAAGTTTCACGAAATATCATCTTGAGAACATGGAAAGTTCCGTTGAGTGGATGAAAATGATTATCAAATATTCATGCACCGGTACCAGGAACATTTCTTCGAATGACTTCTTAACACTCAACGGATGTAAAGGAGTCTATACAGAAGGGCTTACGCAACCATGTGGTAGTGTGATAATAAGGATTACAGCGAATAACGTTATTTCTCGCTTTGGAAAATGTAAATGAAATATTAACGTAACACCATAATGCGACATGCGTGTCTAAAGAAGACCAGGCCGCGTTTATACAGCGACGGATAAAAGCATTCTTACATTTCACATAACATACGTAGTATAACCTTATACACATGCGTATATTAATATTGTAATAGATATATATAAATTTTACTACCACAATATACAATATAGTTTTGCAAACTAACTTTTCGAAACTAGAGGCGAAGAAAGTCTCTTCTGCTGTGTCAAAAGTTTTATTAACCCTTAGCACTCGAGTCGCGACTCAGATTCACCACTAACAATTGCTGTAGGTACCATTATTCAAAACATTGCTTATATCTAATCAATTACTAAACATTTAAGTATTGTATGAGGTAATGTATCAATTTCATATTCACAAATCGAAGAAAATCATATAGAATGGAATTATTCTAGGTCGGAAGAAATGTTTAATTAAAATAGCTCCGAGTGCAAAGGGTTAATAACGAAATAAAACATAATAGTGTACAAGAACACCACAAAACGAAGGGAATAGAATTGAGATGGTCATTCGTGTTCACCGAAATGTATTTCTATATTTTAGAGTTCATTATTCATAATTCACGAATATTTGTGTTTCTTGCTTGCACACCAATTCTAGTGGGCTACTTGCAAGCAGCCCCACCGTTGCATCAATGAATCGCTTGCAGCGTTTCTAAAGGTATTCGAAACAGTCTTGATAAACAGTTTGTACCATTACGCTACTACTACGGCTACTATTGTTTGAATACCGTCATCGTCAATACCAGCTGCACTGATGGGTCTCTCTTGCTCCTTTCTAACTTGGAAATAAGACAAACTTGCCAGATCCTCCATCTTACGGATACAGACTCAAGAATTCAGGGAATTCGTGTTTCAACAAAGTTATTAACGCATCGGTAACCAATGCTGCGAAAACACACGCGAGTCTTAAATACTTTTAAATTTATTATGAAGAAATAACGCAAATGAGATGTTAAAAATGGCTGGGGATTGTATTTAGCAGAAACGTTGCGATCCAACATTATAGGCAAACATACGCGACGCCGAGTCAATATTGCTCGCCTCGAATAGCGCAAATTCGAATGGCGTCATTTTATTTTCATACTACCAGCGTACACGACAAACATGCAGCGAAACGTTTACCACTATTTCGAAGATTGTTAGAAATTACAAAAATGATACATTTCAAAAAGAATGCAATATAGATGCACACGAATTCATAATTGGACACTCAACAGATATGAAACAAATGTTGGAAAATCACGAAAGCTCTTGAGAAATAACGTAGGAAGAAAACATTAACAAGCTTACGCGTGGACAGTTAACAAACGTAAAATTGAAAATAAACTGAACAATATCCATCTTGGGTATTCTTAGTTAGAAATTTGCAGAAGTATTTAATCGATCATTTGATCATCAGAGTAATCAGACGCTTCAACGTCAATCTAACCAGTCGCGCAGGGCGTCATCGGTCAAGCGGAGTCTCTCGCAGTTTAACAGAATAAATCCAGCGAGGCGAAGAAAAATAAACTCGAGGGCGTACAAATTTTTATTTCTCCTTATTTGAAAAGGTGGGGGGGGGGTACGGGGATAGGGGGTTCGGTTGGGTCGGGGGATCACAGTTGAACGCGTCCGACGCCCGAGATTTCACGGAGTCAGGCTCGTTCTAAAAAAGGGGGGCCGGGGGTAGGTTTTTCACGGGGGTTTTAGCCCGGTCGAACGGCAAGCTGTGAAAACACCATGCGTGTACCGCGCGCCGTCAGCCACCAGCCTAACGAGAAACAGAGAGAGAGAGAGAGAGAGAGAAATGGAGATAGAAAGAGAGAAAAGGGAGAAGAAGAGAAAGGGAGGAGAGAGAGAGCTCGGTTTCACGAGGGTCTGGCTCGTGTGTAAGCCGTGAAACGAAAACCGAAAGGTCGATAGGCAGGGGCGAACCTTTTGTCGCTTCGATGCCGACGTCGAAACCGCAAAACGTCCGAGAACCCGTCTCTTTTCTCGTTTTCTCGCGGCGGGGAACACGGGATCGTTCCGTCTTCAGGACGCGCGTCTACGCGCGCGTCAGACCGACGCGTCATAATCGTCCTGGCATGGCATGGCGCGGCGCGGCGCAGCGTCTCGATCGCCAAAACTGCGCCGATTATCGAGCAGAACCGCTTTCGTCGAAGTCCCGAATCGTTGCGGTTCGGGGAATATCAATTTTCTAGGGAAGATTCCATGTCCCGTCGTCCTATTAACCATTGTACCAACATCCGACAGTTTTCGTTCAACAACATTGTCCACTCAACCCTCCCACAACACGGAACCTCGATTCTCCCAACTAAACGGGGAAAAACACGACCGCTCGAATATTGGACCGGTCACTGCAGTTGTATAATGGTAGATTCAATTTTTATAATCGTGTTGCATATGGATGGCCTTATATCTGGAGCATGTTGGGATACTTCGCAGGATGATCGAGGTCCTACTGTACTCTGGAATCGCAGCTTCGATGTAAAATCGTGATCTAAGAAAGACCATCGGGCCCGTGCTGTTACTTAGATCGTATAGTTCTGCCATTTTTTTTTGTGCGTGATCTTGCCAAACGTAGATAAGAACAGCGCGTGCAAACCAGGCTCGGCAACTGATCCGAGAGTCGATGACCAATCGACTAGCCCCACTATCGCCCTCCGGAAGCCCGTCCGGACAGGACTCGCGCTGGCCGGCCGGGTGGGGGTAGCCGATTCTACGTCATCGACTCTCTAGCTGTCCAGGCCACTAAATTGCGTATTTCATGCATTTAGGATAAAACCGAGTAGATCGAATGCAAGACATTAACGCTGTTCGGAGAATTCAAAAATACTGTCGTATTGTTTTCAACTGTTTAAAATGATCAGAAAAGAAATAAACGTAGCTTCTGTATCTTCATTAATTAGTTCTTGAAATTAAAAGTACGAAGCTCGATGCGACATTTATAGCGACGAGAGTTTACGAATGGACGAATTTAATTGATAATTATTTACGAAGGCGTATTAACGTTAAGTTGTGTAATGCGAACTGTCAGTCAAACAATTTGCAATGATTAAATGCAACGTGTGAGGTGAACGTTCATTTCGATAACTCGAATTCTCGATTCTCGTGCGGCTAAAACAGCAGGTGGACGGGACGTATTGTATAAACTTTTAAGCAACAGAACGAGACATACAACTTGCTCGTCTCTGTAACTTTTTCCCCCTCGTCCGGCCGACGATCAACAAATACCGCTGGTTTTTACACTTTTTATCGATGTTATTTTCCGGCGAGTCTAACATAAACGAAACTGATCGCGGCGCTGATAAAACGTCAATATTGTACATTCAGAGAAGATACAACCAACAGCCGGAAGGCTTGCGCGCGGCCGGAGGTAGCGCGTTTCTGCGCGCTGTATCCTCGGGGCTTCGTTAACCGGGAAAAGTGTTCGCCATCGGGACGACGAATTGCCGGTTTTCGATGATCAAACATCGTGACGTCTGGATGTGCCGCGCGCGCGTTTCCGACATTAATCTCTATCATCGGCCGGCCATTTGTCAGTTGTCGAATTCGCGGTGATCGTCTGTGCGGTGCGGAGCGGTGCGCGCGTGAAAAGCGCAGCAATTACGCGGGGTCCGGTCGATCAATCAGGAACGTTTATCCGATATAACTTTTACCTAACCGTCTTTTGTCGCTGATCACGCGAAATTATAACGTCGAAGTTCGGATCCGGGACTCGCCTCGGCCAATTGTTACTCTTCGAAAAAAAAAAGAACTGGCCCGATCATGCGGCGCACCCGACCGCTCGCGCGCTCGCATGATCGCATTATTCAAAAGCGAATAATTGTAATCGCGTTTAATTGGTAATTTCGTACATATAGCAGCGTGCCGACAAATTTACTCGTGTCGTTGATAAATGATGTGCTGCTCTCTCCCTTCCGGTTTCGTTGTCGCGTTTCGAAGCTTTTGTTCGTCAAAATTTGACGTTGATCGACATCATTTCGAGACGGGATCGAATTTAGCGAAGACACTCTGGAAATCATATTACGGGTAACAGTTAATTTTTGACGGTGTTGTTATCGGGCGTTGTTCGCAGCCGATGTTTCGACGTACACACGAGTTTGTCCCCCTTTCACACGTCCGACGTTTAAATGGAAATGAACTTTCGTCGTTATCAGACAACTACCGATTTTACGCATTTATAATGTGCGCGTCCAGAGCTTGATATCGGAGAAAGTTTGTTAAAATTGAACCGGGCTCTCATTCTACTCCTAAACCTCACGGTGAAAAAAGATTTGTTGAAAGCGATTGTTAAAAATCTGTATTCCCACCGATGACCGAATTGGGTTTGTAAGTGGATTACCATACAAATTGTAGGATAAATGAAATCATCCTTAATAATAATGCTCGAACATTTAACCCTTAAGTAATACAAACGATACAATTTCCATTCATCCGTGTTTCAATTTGAATAATAATTTGCTATCACAGATTTCTGAATTTTCATTTGTCGCTTATACATGTGTAACAATGTCTGCTGCAAATGCTTAAGGGTTAATGCATCGTAATATGACTGATGAAATCACGATAAAGAAAGGTGGCACCTGCGCGGACTTCAATGGAATGCAGAAGTTCGGGTCCAATTTCGACGATCGAATCACTGATTTCGTGGGAAATTCTGTTTCTACCGTTGAAATCTGTGGCTTTTCTTTATTTTCTGCATTATTGGAAAATTTGTACGTTATTCGTTTACTTTCGCTACGAAAAGTGCTCGAATCGCGTCCGACTCGCACCGACGACCGATCATTGAACAGAAAAGTGACTGGCGCTCTTTTCGAACTCAATGATTCGATGATTGAAGTGGTTATAAACATACGGTTTGAATCGTTTACGAGCAGAATCGTCCAACCTTTCGGCAGGAGGCGACTCATTGATGGGTTCGGGATCGGAGGACGAGGACGAGGACGGTAGTGCTCACCATCATCACAGTGGTGTCGGTGGCCCCCACCTGGGGTCCCATAATCTAGGCCCGGGTGGTCCTGGTGACCAGACGGTTAGCCATACCGGTGATCTACCTCTTGGAAACGATCCTTGCAAGCAGGAAGACTCGGAGGATCAAGGTAAGCCTATAGTTCGATCTTTTCACCAATATTTTTGGGGACGGGTTTGCGACCTTCATCATTCTCTACGAATCTCTGTACAGTGTATCCGAAGATTGAAGTCACAGGAATATTATACACAATGTCTTTCTTAATGGACTCTGTTACGCGAGTTTCTAGAGAAGGTTGATCCGATTCTCCTAATTTTTCCGAATGTGTACAGACGGGAGTGTTTAATTGACCTGGAACAGCTCCGTCTACTTAGAAGTTTGCATAACCTCTTCTCTTTCGTTGAAATTTACAAGTTCAGCAACTTCTTAATGGCGTAACTTTTAAATAGACTGGAATAGAGTAATTTTTCAAACTTCTGTATACTATATTCAGCTGCTGTCCGTTCCTTCATCGTTCATTCCTCGAGTTGAGAGAACTGTTGGAGCAAAAATTGTTTCCGCATGTCCCTTTCAACCTGCAACATGGCGCAATCACATGTTACGGTCCAAAACATTTAGACTAAACCGTTCCGAATCTTCGGCGAAACCCCGCGAGACAGGAAGAAGGGTTGCTGGGCTCGAGAGTGGTTCGCATTGCGACAAATTCGATTTCCAAAGGACGATTGACTGGGACCGACTAACGACTTAATCGAGAGACTCGGAGTCCGTACCGTAGCCCCTCCTCGAGCGAGGGAGGAAATTCAGTGGCTTGACCTGGAGCGTCAGCACGAATTACTAACCGCGTCAGGTCTTCCCGGGTCTATTATTCGCTTCTGCTCTTTTATCGGGACCGAGGGCAACAATGAGCCGCCCTCTCCCCTCCCCCACTTTCAGCAGTGCTCGAACCCGGTATAAGCGTCTACTCTCTCTCTGCGATTGGCGGCCGATGCAGAAGAGAGGGCTGTCTTCGCGAAGGGTGGCCCCCGTGGCGCAGTGTGACACTGTCCAAACATTTTCTTTGTCCCGTGGTTAAGACCTTATACCTCCCCGGGTATATTATAGATTATCGCGAAGAGTTGGACCCCCCCTATTTTACTCGTACATACGCGTTCGTACACATTGTCCGGACACGCACACGCGCACGCGCACACGCACGAGCATTCGAGTATAGCTTTCAACCGAAGAACAGCCACGATAATCCGATGGGGGTTTCGCATCGCTTCCGGGGGATTGGCTTCGATTGTTGTTACCTCGATCCAGCTGATCAAGATTCCGAGATATGTATATCGTGTACGAGTACGCGTATCGCGTTACCGAGAAACCGCAGGCAGGAAAAATTGTTATTGTTTGCTCAGCCGATAACTCGCGTTGCTGGGAATCCACTTAGCAAGTCGGGGAGGATATGGACCCCTTGCTGTACACCTTACTCGCGATCTGTTTTCACGCTGATCGATTCCGTCATCGTTTCGGATCTCGGTGTATGATGCGGGTTTATAAAAGCCTTTTTTTGATCTAATATATTTGCGTACACCTGTTATTTAAATGTTTATGATGTTAAAAATACAATATTGTTTTTGAATTGAGCGCAAACATACGAGTATGATTGACCATAATAATCGTTTATTTATTGCGACTAATTTGTTCGAGTAACGTTCGAAAAAGAAAATGGTGCTTCACGTTTGACCATTTTCTGTCACTGTGTAAATTTCGCCAATATCGATAACCGGCCGTAATTCGCACGGCACACGAACGTTTTATGGCTTACCGTAAATCGATAATTAAACGGTTTCCTCTGCGTTACTCGAAGGTTCTTTGGATGGAGATCCCGAGACGAGGGATAGTCAAACGGAGAACAAAAGTCCTGATGGCGGTGCTGGCGGTGGTAGCGGCGACGGAGGCGCTGGCTCGAAGAGGCGAGGCCCGAGAACGACCATAAAGGCGAAACAGTTGGAGATTCTGAAATCGGCCTTTTCGTCGACTCCGAAACCCACCAGGCACATCAGGGAACAGTTAGCGAAAGAGACTGGCTTGCCCATGAGAGTGATACAGGTTCATACCGTTTCCTTGTTTCTCTCCAGATTTCATCGAATCGTCTATTAGAAAGTTATTTCGCTCTAGAGGTGCTCGTGTCAGCCCCACCCGTGGGATAAATTATATTTTTTATTTTGCAATTCGAAAAAGATTTTCTAATTCAAGAACATACAACAATTTTTATGGAAAATTGTATGCATCCGTTGCAAGAACTGTAACTTTGACAACTACTTTGATGGATTCTACACATGTTATAAACATATGCCTCAGTTGAAGTGCAAATAAAACTCAATCTCTTACCTCGCATTCTAATTAAGTAATGAACTCCGCGACTTGTGGTATTTTTACGTATTCATCGTGCATTAGAACAGTGGCGAATTGCTCCGCAAGAAAATTACAAAATCGGTGAAATACCTGGAAAACGAAGAGGGTAAAATGTAATTAACGGGGAAAACGTTTCCAGGCTTGTGCTCAGGTTCAGCAGAGTGGTTTTGAACGCTTCTTGTGAAAGTAACCTAGATATCTAACCTCTCGTAAAAGTGACGATCGAAACGTTTAAATGTTGCGATATCGGTGATCCGTCAAAAGTTTCAATTAATAAATTCAATGCCGAACATAATTCTTTCATCTCATGTATCCTGTTTCTTTATAAGGTAACATATATTGTTGTTGAATAAAAACGGTTCAATTGTATTCGTGTTTTTATTTGGTGTCGTCATTTCCACGCATGATAGCTTAGTTACTTGCAGCTAGAGTTAAACAAGGAAATATGAACCGTTCTGATTGTTTTCATGTGTAGAAACTATCGTGGTTCCCGGAAGTTATGGGACACAACGGTTTAATGACGAATTAGAAAATTATTACTCGGTGATTTGGGAACTTTTAAAAAATCGTTCATAGACAAAAATTCATTTTCGGTTTTCTCTATGCTCGCGAAATATTTAGTTCGCACGAAGCTTCGCCGTTTAGTGAACGGAAAATTAGCGAACCTTTTGGCAAAGGTGAATCGAACGATCGCGGCTGATCGGTGTCCCTTTTGCGTAGGTCTGGTTTCAAAATAAAAGGAGCAAGGAGCGGAGGTTAAAACAACTGACGTCGATGGGCAGGAGCCCGTTCTTCGGCGGCTCCAGGAAGATGAGGGGCTTCCCTCTGAACCTGAATCCCGGTGCTCTGGGCGGCGAAGACGGACCGCCGCCCGGTTTTCCATATTTCGGCGCAGAGAAGTTCGAATTCGGTTACGGCGGGCCCGTGGCGTTTCATCATGAATTTTTCGGTGCCCATCCGCCCCCTCATCCGCACGGACCGCCCTTCAGCGGACCCGGCAATCCAGGTGAGTTCTGGAATTCCAGCTTAACGAACTTGTTCGATCTGTTTCGTGGTGTCTCGCTGCTATTCTTTCGTTTGTTTACGTTGTTGCATACGATGAAAAGTTTTAGTCTCGCTTTCAATTTTCTTTTATTTCTATACAACATACGGAGTACCAGTCTACAATGAAGTTGATCGTTTAAACATATCGATGACAAACAAACAAAAAGGCTGATTATAATGGACAAAGACTAAAACTTTTGCATTCATGTAATACGTAATCTTTTTATACATATAATTATAGGTGATACGTATATGATAAAGCGTAGAAATTTTAGGCTGAACTTCACCCGAAGAAACCAAAAATTTTTAACTTTTCTAAATGTAATCCTGTAGGTTTTTACGAGGAAAAGTCGAAAATATAAATTTTAATGTTAGGAATTCACTGGTTCAAAAGTTATGCAATAAAGTTGCGCGATGCTTGCGGCGCCACTTGGCGGCTGTGCTCGTAGGACGACGCGCGAAGCTCATACCAACATGGCGACGCCTTTACCTCTCAAAAACGCTGCAAATCGCTTAATACACGCATAACTTTTGAACCAGTGGATTCCTAAGATTAAAACTTGAATTTTCGGCGTTTCTCCGCCAAAATCTACAGGCTTACATAAAAAAAATTAAAAATTTTTTGTTCCCGGAGGTGAAGTTTAACCGTATCTTAAATAGTAAAACATACAATGTAAATCGACGTAAATATAATCGTGTATTAAAATGTAAATATCATTTTCGAAACTGCTCGAAGCCACCACGAAACAGCAAAGTAACCATTACTAGACTGCGGATGTTTATGCGGATATAGATTTTCGCGAATTAACCGTGGCAAAGATTTTGTTCTAGAAACATCTTTTCTAGTAGCATCTTGATACCGATTTATAAATTTTTTGAAATTTAAAACGTGGCCTTACATCCCCTGTCCGTGATGTATCAGCGTTCTTAAATCCCTTCGCGATTGCGGACGAGATATCACGCAGCCTGACGTCGTCGTTTGACACTGCGGACGTGATTTCGCGCACACATGCTTAATATGTATACTTCACGTTACTGTGAATCAAGGTGTTAAGATCTCTATCAGGTATGAACCGAACGAAACGCCGCGTTTAAGAACCTTATTTTCTCGCTTGTACGAGTCACCAACACGAATGCGCGCCTATTCTGAACGCATAAAATCTGACGGTCTAATCGTTAGACTGCGGATGTTTATGCAAATTCACGTTTCCCTGGTCGGTAATCATGAAACTGGGGTAAAATCAAATTACTTTTCACGCGATAATATGTTTAACATCTGGCGATCAAAGCGTTGGAGATTCTCTAGAAGCTATTCTCCCTGCTTGGCACAATACCTTTCGGCCGTTTACGGAGCGCTGGAAACTTCCGGCGAATTGCGCAATTTTTTCGAACATTTACGGCCATTAGAAATGCATACGGATCGGCAGTCTAATAATCATTATTTACCCGCTACGAACGCGATCGTAAACGCGAGTGGCACACGCTCGCGGTATAATCGATCGGTCCGCGTATCGTTCCATCGCTCTCAGACAATCGTACCTGGCGAATGGTGGCAACACGCGAAACGCGTAGGTTGTTGTTTCGCGTTCGCCGGTTTACATTGGCGCTGGGGCCGATCAACTTGCCGATCCCGCGATCGTAACAGTCTCTCGTCGGGATTCCGTCGTAGCTGTAGTAAACATCGTAGCGGGTAGGTAGGTCGCGATAATTTTGACAGCCGGGTTCGGAGATAGCCGGCCGGATACGATCCTCCCTGAATAGTGCGTAATCTGTTCCTGACAGGTTTGGACCCGGCGAGTTTAGCGGGTATGACGGCCGCAGTGGCGGTGGCAGGGGAATATCCACCACCGGGTGCGGGAGGCGGCCCTCCGGAATTTCTCACGGGCCCTCCTGGACAGGGGCCCCCCTGCACCTCCTGGCGGTAGCCCCGGCGAGTTCCTAGCACCTACAGGTACGACCAGATACTTTTACAAGCCTATAATCACCGGACCAATCTATTAGGTCGTCTCGCAGACCGGTGTCGCAATCCTTTCTTCGCATACTTTCTTCTGCTTCTTCGCGAAACAGCCATTCTTTTTCATTAAGATTTACAGCCGCTCGAACGAGTCTCCATTCACGAACCCCTTACCCTACGATAGGGCAGTCGAACAGAGTATAACAAGTATGTTATTGATAGACAGCGGATTTTATGCATTTATGAGACAAAAATGAGTAGATGTAATTTAAAACGTTAGACGAATTTAAAATTAATGTCACATTATTTTCAACTAAATAAACATAATAAGCAAGAAAATTCGCTCCAGTTTCTTCTAGTTCAAGTACAACATTTTCATTTTGCATAAAGATCCGCTGTCCAGTTATTAATTTCCTTGAAATTACTGTAACCGTAAAATATTAGATGTGCAAATAAGTTCTTTCCCCTTTTCTTTCCAAATTCAAGATTTTATTACGTAAATCATGTGCAAGATTAGGTCTCAAAGTATTCACCCTCATTCTCTATTTACCCATCTGGTAGGTAAATTATAACTTTCATCCAATGACGGCTGCTTGCTGGTTAGGAAGTCGTCAATAAATTTTCGGTTCAGGTTTTCGGACTCGGTACCAGTTTTTGCATGTTCTTTAAGATACAGCGTTCTCTACCAGTGCCGCACAAACCATTTCAGTAGCTTCAACGGTTGATTTCCTAAGCCGGAACGCAACGAGTAAGCAGTGACGCAAATGACGCTTCTCGCACGCTATATTGCTTGAAATTGTTGCATAGGACTGGAAACTCTCAGAGCGCTCGTCACGACTCTTCTTAAAAAAAAGAACGCTCTTCCAGATGGCACCAGAGTCGGGAAGTAATTCGAATTCAGTCAGAAGTTATGATCGCAGAAACAAAAGGGGAAGGAACTTATTTGCACACATAATAAATGGTGGTGCAAGGGGTTAGGTCTTCGGATCTTGGAAAAATCGATTTTTTTTTTACTTGGTTTCTCGCGGATTTATAAGCATTGGCGCATATTGTAACAGAGATTTAGACGAATATACAGGGTGTTGAAAAGGTCCCCATGTTGCGTTATCAGTGGCTGGTCGGTGACTTGGACTTGGTGTTTATATCGATATTTTATTAGGCTCCGGTACAAGAGGGATAGATTATGGTCTGTTATAACTCGCGTTCTGCATTAGGCCCTTGATCCTTCGTTAGCAGTTAGTACCTTACCTTTTGAACCGTAGAGTGTTATAGTAATCAATTTTTCCCGCGAGGCGGAATAAGGAAAAAGAAAATTAACGCCGTGGATGACGGAGATGAGTATTACCGCATTTTTACTGTTATGAAAAATACGGTAACTCTCCAAATGAAGATTGCGTTATGCGCTACGATTATAGCTAGCGGGCGCACGAAAAGCGCAGTGATGGACGAACCACATCCGATGGCTATTTGTGCGATTTTTGTGAAATATAGGCATAATTAATATCGCGTTCGTGATTGCCTCGCTCAGTGTTCGTGATTATCCCTTGGTAGTTAGGACATCGTGAGCATCAAGGGATTAGTCTTTGTTGAAAAAATATGATTTTTGTAGATCGTAGCATTGCACAAATAGATCAAATTTCTATCAGTAGAAGTAACGAAGAAATGATTAGGGTACAGTGGAGCTAAAATTCCCGTTTCTAATGTGAACCATCAACGAAAGTTTATGAATAGTTTTTCTCAAATTTATTTTTTATAACCGTTCCATTCTCCGCTACTGTAAAAAAATATAGTTTTTTACTTAACTCACCGGTAATAAGGTCGTCGAATAATCATCTAAATAGTGAATCAAGCAGAGATAATCGCGTAAAGCTACCAGAGCAAAGGTAAAGCTATTCCGCGCGACGCAACCTTCCATTACCTTCTGCTCATAGTTACGAACGGTCGATCTTTTCAATACATTATAAAGTTACGTAATTTGACGTTAGCAACCGGTTGTAGTCTGCGCGAAGGTTGCAATCAGGATAACAATTTGCTCTCCACTTTATCGCAAGATAAAGATAAGTGTAAGCCGATCGATAAGGAGAGGGTTAAACAATTACCTAATTCACTCGGTAAACGATAATAGCGCGACTGGGGATGGGAGGAGGTGGAAGAGGGATGGGGGAGAGGGTAGGGGAGGGGACCGCTTCAGCATCCTGTAGTTAAAGCTAGAACATGGTGGCAGGCAGGTTATATCCCGCGAGTTCGGATCCCACGATTCCCTCGATAGATCGAGGCTGCGAACGGCACAACGATTCGATGGGTTTGATGTTGATTTCTCAGGTGGAGGACAGGGTAATCCCAGCGCCGGCGGGAATGGCGGCGGTCCAGGTGGCGGTGGCAGCGGGGGTGGGTTCCTCGAACCGCACCAGATGCAGAGCGAAGGGCTGGCCTGGTAGTACGAGTTTTAATTGACGTTATTTTCGAACGGATTTCGTTGCGTTCCGTCGTCGCCAGCCCGAAAATATCGATCGTCCCGTGGATAAGTCGACCGGTCTCGGCGCGGCGTATCCGCCGATGGGAGGCCTTCTGACTTTGTTTCGAAGGCAACTCGAGAGTGACTTTTGTCCACCTGGCGAAGGCCGAAAGTTCCTCGACGCCCCGGAGATTCGAGCTTGCAACTTGTACGTTACGTTTCTTCGTTTTGTAAGATATTAGTATGATAAGACGATCGACCATTCAATCCTCGTTTCTATCACGGTTATCGGTGGAACTGCGCAACAGCCACCTGACGATGATTTTTCGGTGTATCGGCGAAATCGGTATTTCGAACAACTTTTTCCATAGCAAGAGGAAGCATCGGTGCCACCGCAGGGAATTCTGTCTAGGACAGAGCGAGCTTAAGGGTCCCGTCCACAACTGCGTACACGAGACCGCGAGAAATGTCTGTTGTAACTTAATTAAAAGTACTGGCTCGCGGATTAGGCCGGACCGCAAGACGGCCGGCAACGCTTACGCGAAACAATTGTAACAGACATTCGGGCTCGTTCGATCACCGTGTCTGAACAGAAAATGAGCGTCCACCAATACTCACGCGTCCGCACATGTATCAGACTGAGTTCACTGTAGTGGTACCGATAGTTCGTAGCGAATATCTCGGAAACTAAGCGAGACCGCCGTTAACGCGCACAGTGAAAAAGTTGTTCAAGCTGTTGAGATTTATAACATACGAAAAAATCATTGAGATAGGCAGCTGTTCTGCAGTTTCACCCGGTTATCATTATTGACATTATTATCTTTATTACTATTTTTATTATTATTATGGTCGTCGGTGAATAGCCGGCGCTGCTATTTTATTATTATTATTATTATTATTATTATTATTATTATTATTATTATTATTGAAAGGAGAAATGATTAAATATTATTGATAATATTATTGTGTATAAAATTTTCGAATGTCCTATCGTGTAATATTATACCCTCCCTGTTGATTACTTTTCGACGTTACTTTAAGGAACACCCTGTAGATATCTGCTGTTATACATTCGAAAAATCGTACGCGAACACGCATGCACACATATACAAACATACATGCATACATACAATCATACATACATACGTTCATACATACATGCATTCAGACATACATATTATACACACACGTATAATACACTGACACGTGAATTACACGATGTATGTACACCTGCGTGTACCGTGCCCGGACACATACACGCGCTGTAACAGTTAAAGACGCTGTATTAATTATCAGTAAAATTATAAATATAAATAGGAATGTGTAACCGGTAACTGTTAAGGCGGCGATCGATGTAAATAAATTGTCTTTTTCGCGGGTATATATATACATACAAACGAAACGAAAGCGATGGAAAAAGCGCGCGAGCGAACTTGTTTTAGTAGCTGGACTCTATCACCGAATTAACCGTCTGTAATTGTAATTTGCAATGCAAGGAAACACGCGAGGGAAAACACGCCGCCGCGATGCATAATGATTATAAATATTATTATAATAAACCACCTCGTATTTCCGTATATACGTGTCTGTCTATGTGTGACTTTCTCTCCATTCAATTTGGTTGACGTTCACCGGATCCTTTAAGTTCGCAGACGAGGACCGTGAACACAGGTTTGAGGAAGTATCAACGAAGCAGTAAGTACATATCCTGAGCATTTGTTTCCTCTGCGCTTACTTATTAATTAGAATACAATAAATGAGAATGAAAACAGTGTAAATGTTTCTTATTCAACAGTCGGCCTTCCCACAAACAAATTGCTCAAAAATGAATACCTACCAACCAATTGTTATTCCTCACTTGCAATGTGCAGCCTCGCATCCCCTAAATATTATTATATTAATAACAACAGCCGTTAAGATGCCCGAGTACTTGCCTCGAATGGCTGACTACCGAAGCAATTGCTCTACTGCAAAACAGAATAATTAAAGGACGGAGCTTGCAACGTCCAGATAAAATATATTAAAGAACAACACGCAGCAACGTGTACATAAACTTCCGTAAAGCCAAGAAGACGAATTCTCCGTCACGCGGCGATCAATTCCAGGAAAACCTGCAGCTTAATTTTTCTTAGACCGCCCCACGGTCGAAGCAGCCCGAAATCCAGGCGCGTTTAATTCCCATCGAAATCACAGTTTCTTTCGCGAGTCCCAGCGGGGCATACACCTGAGACTATCGACGGCGACACTGAAATCCTTCCGACCCCCTAAATCGTCCTCCGCAAAACGCATCTGCGCCTTGGGGGTGGTTGCGCTGCCCTAACGTCGTTAGTGGGTGCAACGTCGTTTTCCACGTGGAAAGGGACAGGACGGAACCGAACCGAACGGGACGGGAGATTCGTTTTCCTGGACATCTGGTGAATTCGATTTTGATGTGTTTCTGCCCTCCGGGGGTTGAACGGTTCTTCAGGGCGGCGTTCTCGTATCCCTGACAGTCCCGCTGGGGACAGAAACGATGCTGTTACATCCCCGCGCACGTCGCAGCTACAAACCTGTGTACATACAACGCTATCGACCCCCTGCGACCTCTCGAACGAGAGTGTATCTCTCTCTGTCTCTTTCTCTCTCTCTCTTCTTTTTCTTGCGTAAGCACCAACGTATGTATGTACACGGTGCTCGTGACCCGCTGTGACAGTTTACCGTCGCGTTCCCACTCCTCTATTTTTCAGTAGCGCGAAGACGCGAGACGCTCGGACACCTTTTAATATTGTAGCCGCTGTTTGCTTCCTTGACGCCGTTTTAAGCCCACCTCACACTGTTATTTTCATGGCTTTATAGACTAAAAATGTCTGCGCCCCTGCTTCTAACTAGTTCTGCGCCGAAGATTGGATCTGTGCAAGACAGGGTAGACCGAGGCGAATCGAATCGGAATAAGAAATAGTTGAAATTTGTTACGTTATCATGGGAAAAATCGTCTAGTCGTAATCGAAACTTTTAAATTTGTTTATATTTTTTGTTAACAGATATATAGAATAATTAGAAATACATATAATATTATATTGTATACAGTTGAGAGTTGCGATCGGACTGTCACACGAAGAGGATCGTCTAGCAAACCTCGCAATTTCTTTGTATTGTTAAATACTCTATAAACGGGAGAGGGTGTTGGAGTCCACGCGGAGTGCCTCCGAATTACGCAACGATATAATAAAATATTATATTTCTAAATTTTAATAATTTTTTTCTAATCATAAGTGATCCGATTCGTCTCGGTCTACCCTATCCTGGATTATAAATGCAACTACTGCTCTTTAATCAATGCTGAGAAGCACAGGACTATGTATCTATCTATGACTAAGTCGCCTAACCCTGTGTGCACAGTGTTTTTATTGTATTCTGTAATAAATTTTCTCAGTATTCAGTTTCCAGACTGGTCACGTGAATATATCTGTGTTTCAAGAAAAATCTGCGAGTTCGAAGCCCGACAATTCTCAATTTTTATCAATTTAGCGTTTCTCGAATTTTGTGGCGCGTCCTCAGCGCAGCTAACCCGAGCAGGGGGTGAGTTGTGGAAGAATGTTCTCGCCCTAGTCGGCCGACGAATTACTAAATACTTTCAACGCGATCGTCGCTCAGGAGGGGGTAGCTCGCGGACGGATTCCCTCCTCCTCGACAAGAGGGTAACAAAAACGATACTACGGGGTGTACGCGTACCCGCTGGGACGGTTTGTCTCTGCAAGACTCCCGCGGGACCCCCGTGGTAGTTCCCGGGGCGCGGAGGCGGGCACGCATCTGTCGAATCTCCCGGTGGATCTTCTGCAAGAGATCCGCCAGGACACGCATTACACGCTACGCTGACGCTGTTCGCCCTCCGAATCGCTGTTACAATGTACACACGGGTGTGCACCGGCCACCACTCGATCCAGTTAAATTCCACGTTAAACTCCCGCGAGGACCGGCAACGATCGGAGGGGGTACGACGACGATGAAGAGGTTTAGAGGACGTTTTCAAGAAACACCTGCTCGTTAACTTGCTTACGTCTGTTCGATTTTACGGTACGCGTTGCGAACTTACAGCACTCCCTCTAACGCGAGAGATACGTTACGCGTTGCATGAATTGACGCGTTACAAGCAGACTCCGGATATTATGCGTTCGCGACAAAAATTAGTAGATGCAATTTACAATAGTGGAAAGATTAAAAAACTTTTAGGCATTAATGTGTATATTAGTTTCACTACTGTAGCGTACATAGAAAAAAGGAAAAAAAGAACAAAAGCTGCGAGCTTCTCGAAAAATGAAAATATTATATTATTAATATATCATTTTCACTACATTAAAATTATTAGTGGAAAATATAAATTTATACTTAGCCATTTAACTTTTTACTTTGCACAAAGATCCGGAGTCTAATTATAAGCGACTGTATTACGCGAAATGTTTAAAGATAGACGAGGAATTATGTCACCCACACACGACAGTCGTGACGTGGCAGTGAACGTGTTAATCGGGCAAACTGTTCGTTGTAGTAGTTGAGATAGTTAACTTGTAGCGTACGAATGTCGTTTGCGTCGCCTTCATTTAAAACGTTGACCGACTAATTTTCACAAATATTTCTCTCCGCGAACTACTGTTCTGTAAATGGACAGTACTATAAATGTTTCGTGAACTAAGGTGCGGACTACCGACGGCCGTGTTTAACGTAGTATTTCGTAAACCGGAGACTCCCGTTAGGTCGCGGAGAAACTAGAAGGGATCAATTATTCATGAGCATTAAATTTTTGGGAAGGACGAGACTCGCTCGGAGGCATGGTGTGTGTCGAGAAGGGCTCGCAAGACGCAAGGGGCTGATATGCGTGTCACAGTCGAAAGCGTTCGGAGCGCTCACGTGTCCGAGCACGTGTCAGGGAACAAGCCCCTGTCGCGCAAAACCCTTCGTCCTTCTTCTGTCATTATGCAAGGAGCCCGTACAAATCACAGCCTGCTTACAATGCACGCTCCGACCCCGCCAATCGTCACCGGCTCGAATTAACCTGCCAAACCTTGCCAGCTAATTGGAATTAATTAATTAACTGTTGCCGTTTGATCCCCTTCACTTTCACGACTTCGACTTGTCCTTTAGACCGGAGATTCAAAGAGTTACGGAATTTTTTTTTAGTACGCTTCATAGAACTTTTTTTAAATAACGCTTTCGCGGGACCGGTTTCAATGAAAACGGACAAAGAAGAGTTTTTGAAAGCGAGAGTTTTAATTCGAACAGAAGCTGTGGAATGTAGAAAGCCTATTGTAAAGATGACAGATATTTTGCTTATTGTTGGTAACAAATTTCTCAATGGTTGCCATAAGTACTGAATTTAATATTACTGAAATTTAATATTACTGAAATTTAGTATTACTGAAATTTAATATTACTGAAATTTAGTATTACTGAAATTTAATATTACTGAATTTTTTATTATATAGATAAACTGTAGTTCAGTGAATATGCAACGTTTATATCTCTGAGTAAAAATATATCTGTTCCATGAGAATATATTTTTAACATTTAAGAGTAACAATCATTCCCAGAAAAAGCACATAGGAGACGAGAGAAGTTCGAACAGAATGTTTCGAGAAAGGAAGAACGGCTGTTTACTTCGATTTTTACTTCAAATTGAATATTCTCGTTGAAACTTTGCTTAACCTCGTGTTTTTAATACATCTACTCCCTGATCGAACAAATCAGTTTCCAAACAGACAAACCTTCGGATACACCGCGACAGGTTGCAGAGGAAAGCTGCACGGTAGCGAGGCAACGAATCAGGAAATCGGTGACCGGCGGTCTGTAACGAGCTTTCGACGACGAAAGATCGATAAAAAAAAATCCCGCCTCTCACAATGGTGTTTTTCATGCATGAATTTCACGCATGAAACACGGGCTGGAGAGATTTAAATAAGCAATCGTCTGGGGTTCGGGGACGGAAAGTGAGCAGCCTTTAAGAACGAATTATGTTCGAGATCCGACGTTTTACTATGTATCCAACCCAGATCGACACTTCAAAATAAGACATTTAAATTGAAATTAAAAAGTCCGTATTCGCTGATCGAGAGATTATGTCTTTCCGCGGTGAATTCTGAAAACGCGTTCTCTGCGCGCGGTCTTGTGAAGCGTGCGGGTTCTAGGAACCGGTATGAATCCATCTGGAGCAAGATCGGGACACAATAGAAACGTCGAGTGGTCGTTGTCACCAATCGAGAACGGAGCCGAATGGAAACGTGTCTTTTCGCTGGCTGGCGTAGACCGACTTATTTTCGTCTCGGTCCGAGTCGAACGGACAGCTCCGGCGAGCCAGCGAGCCGATGCGATGGTGTACAGACACGGGACAGAAGTGTCCAGAACGACCTCCTGGTGTTCAGGCTGGCTTAGGCTAATCCGAAATCCGGATTACTTATGCCTCAGCTGGTCCAGTCTTACCGGGCGACGTCGTCGTAACACCGATAGCCGTTCTCTTTTTCTGGGCCGTTAGCCGTGGATCTCGCGGCGCGGCGCGGCGGTTGGCGGTGTCGCGCGACAATTTCGTCGAGGCGAAACCCCGTCCGCTTTTCCGAACTTATTCTCGAAACCGATCTGCATAAATATACTTATGCTAATTGCACCGGATTGTCCGCGGCGATCCCCGGATCTGCTGAATCACGCGAGCACACACACACACACACATATGTATACAGGTAACGCGCGCCGCGGCCGGTCCTGTCGTGGTTGCGGCCAGCGACGGAAGTTCTTACGGCGCGTAGCAGAGCGGCGTTCGTATTAACGGGGACGCGCAGCGACGTATGGAAATGACCGTGTCGTACATAGATCGTTTTATTCCGCGTGTAAATTATACGCAGTTTATTTTATACACAGCGCCGCGTGGCTCTGGGGACGAGGGCCCCCGAGGCGCGTGTAAATTTTAAGCGCGCGAGGAATCTTCCTTGAGCTGATTGCCTCCCTCGAGCTCTTGCTACGCGCGCGCGAGCCCGCCGCGCTGACTTTTATTAACATGGAACGTCATCGAGTCTGATTTACATCGACTGCCGTGATTCATGTCGATTACGTCGATTAGAATCGCTCAATGAAAACGGCGAATTATACGTTGAAAAAACGCGATCAAATTTGCTCGGAGCCGAACGAACCTCGAACTACCGCGAGACCGATGCATCGCGATTTGCTCGATCCCTTGTGTCTGTCCGAGTATGATGTAGAATCTCCGATGGATTTCGATCTGGTGTACACAGTGTTCGAGAACATGCATTTCGTAAGATATCACACCACAATAATAATAAATAATAATCATATCTTCTCTGCATCTACACGTCTACCGCTTTTATAATCGCTTTTACCAGTCCGTTATCTATTAATTGTTTCACTCTAAATGTTTACATTTGTCTTGAGAAGACAGCTGAATCTTTATGCGAAATAAAACCATTCTGCATCGGCTGTGGGGTGCAACAGTTAAATAAATACTAATTTTACCACTTCACCTCTTCACTGCGGAATTTTGTTTTAACAATCCGCCACAAAGTGCGGAATTGAAATCAACCATTAACGATTGTACACGTCGAACGCAGGGCAAATGGTACTATTATAAATTTTACGAATAACGAGTAAGAAGTACATTTTTATTTGATAAAAAATTAACAATAAATTCTTGAAAAGGTAACCGAAAAGAACCGCAATAGAGATTTGAATTGACGTGTAACCACGTCGAACGCAATTAACTGGTTAATAGTCTCTTCACGTTGAAAACATATTACAATACTCTTAGATTTTTTATATTTTTCACTGTTTTGTACTTCAACCAGTTGATTTCTTCAAAAATCCGCGATTTTAAAAACGAGATTATGTCACCTATTATTCATGTGTCTATGCATCTCCCGCTCCTTGCAACTAGAAACTTTTCACTTCGCACGAAGCTCCGCAGTCCAAGACTCTAAATAGATCGAAACACTATTTTCAAAGTCGAAACAGGCTTCAGCAACTTGTGCGAGCCCGTTTCGTCGCGTTGTTTCGACGCATTTCGCGGCGCAAGTCACCCCAACCCCCCCAGTTCGCGGCAGCGTCCCCTCCCCTCCTGCCTCATCATCGTTCCGTGCACCGTTTCGTGCGAGTGGCACGCCTCAAGAAGCATCTCCTGGTTGTCGTATAGTTCTTCGCCTTAAATTTCCCGCGCCCTTGTCGCGTGAATACATATCTACCCTCTCGACCTGCTTATCGGTGCGCTCCCCCCCGTTCCCTGAGATAAGTATTTGCTATTTAAAATACCGGTCCCGGTCGCGCGGGCCCCAAGATAAACTGTTCATGCGTCGGTCGAGGGTCGAAGCTGTGAACAAGAAGAGAAAGAGAGCGCGAGAGAGAGAGAAAGGGCGAGAGAAAAGAGGGGTTGATTATAAACCGAAGGCAGCGCGCGGGGTGAAGGATGGGGGTGGAGGGTGGCGGAGTGTGCAGCAACAGCAACAGCAGCCACGGCGGTCCACCGTGAGGGTGGTTTATGGGGGGTTGTACCGGGTATTGTTGTATAAATAGGTTTGGCGAGTTAGGGGTTGCTACCCCCGAGGGAACTGCACATGTCCGCATCGATTATACCACCCCTTCCCTGACCCCCCAGCGTGTTCGCGTCTCGCTCCGCCGTTCGTTTCTCTCTCTCCTTACGGGCCTCTTCTCGATTCTCCGCCACCGGTGGGTGGTTTCGACCAACCACCCTGCACCCCCGGAACCCCCTGTCCTATAACCGGCCTCTATCTCTCTCGGTTACTATGTCTCTCTCCGTTGACCAACCCTCGTATGCCCATCGAATGCTTTCTCCCTGCGGAGCCCACGGGGCACACCGCTCGGTTATTTTCAAGCCATTTGCTTTGTAAACGCACGCAATCTCGACCAGTCACCCTCTCCCCCGGCATTCTTCTTCGCCGCTAGACTCTCCCCCCCCCTCCCCCCACACACCCTACTCCCGCGCCCGAACTGCGAATATTCGGGTTGTCTAGCTGCCACCGATTCCAAACGGAGCGAGCGAACAGGTGGCAAAGGTCCGTCGCGAACCGACACGATGTTGTGCGACGCGACGCTGTTTTTCGGGACCGCGAGAACACCGCGAATAGGGAGAACGCTGGTGAGAAAGGCAGAAAGATTCGTCTTTTAATTTCAGTGGTCGCAAATTGAGGTTATTACCTGATAGTAGTCATTAATAATTTCATTGACGAAATCGAAACCGAACAGTGAAAATTTGTTACCAACTTAATATTTTTCCTAGGAACTCTAATTCATGTTATTCAAATAGTGTTAACAAATTTTCCGGTCGTTGTGAAAAGTCGACTCACCTTCTAAAAATCCTAACTAATAATGTCGCAATTTTATCTTCCATAATTAGAAAAAATAGAATATGACAGTTTTCCCCATTCTAATTTCGTTAAATAAAGTTATGAATCTTCTTTAATAATTCAGACTCGAAAATGATTAACCAGTTTCGTTTTCAGAGACTGTACTCGTGGTGCATGTCGCATCGCAATACATCACACAGAACGAAACTACGTCGCTGTCTTCAAGTTAGCAAGTCGGGTCGTCGATTACCGAAACTTTCCAGTGGCTTCTGTCTTGGTGCCCTAGGACCGAGAGCCTGGAAACTCCGTTTGCAGCCGGAATTATTTATTCGAGGCGCCCGGTTGTACACAGCCGTGTTTACATACCGGCTCGTATTAATATTACATTCGCGCGTTCCCGCTAAACCGTACAAGGGGGTTGCTCCGTTCTCCTCTCTTTTTTCTTTATCGTCTCTGCGCATTCATAAAATATCTCCGTTCATATTTCTTCTTAAGTCCACCCCGGCAGGCTGCTGGTTCCGATCCGGGTCGACGCCGGGCCACCAGTAGTCGAATCCACGGGGCAAAGGGGTCGTAAACGGGACGAGGGAGAAAAACCGAGAGAGAGAGAAAGAGAAACAGTTTTAACCCCCTGCAACCCCAAAGACTTTCGAAACTTGTGACCTCAGAGAAAGATAGTAGAATTAAAAATTTTGCGAAAAGTCTTAACTAAAGAATTTTTAAATGTCTTAATTTACAACAGTTGGAAGAGCAGATTCTTTTTATTACCACGTAGGAAACCTGTTAAAAGTCGCGGCAAAATAAATAAAACGCGATTAAAAAATTATGTCAACAAATCGTACTTGGAAAAATCACGTAAAAACAGACGCGAAAGAAACCCGTGTTAAAATTATTTATGCAAAATCATGCTGCGTGAAAAAAGAATCAGGTAGATGTAGACCGTAACAGTGCGATTAATTGAAACTTTTGGATTCGGTCAGAATCCTATGGAAACTGTCCCATTGTTTTGTCAACAGTACAGCCGGCTTCATTAGAATCTATCGACGCACCGATATCGCTGTGTACGTTCTGTGATGATCGTCTATTTGGAGCACTACGGCCATATCACGGATCACTGACTGCCAAACACATGCTTTTTAATTGATCTGTCCTTTCGATCTCAATTGCGTTTACATAGACGAATGACCTTGTACCTCCTTTAATGGGATATTCAACCGTTGCTAAATCTATGAGACAAGGTCCCGCGACAAATTGAAGTGGACAAATATTATTAAACTCTCGCAACCTCCTCGAAAATAGTTGCGCAACAGATCCCGCCACGGTGTTCGGTTTATAATTTATGTTTATCATATGCCATTTGAAAGCATCTAAACATCAACTAAGAAGAGTTTTTACTTTTCATAAAATCAACTAAAAATAGTTTTTGCTTTTCATTAGATCAACTAAAAACAGTTATTGCTCTTCGTAAAATCCACTAAAAATAATTTTTACTTTTTATAAAATCAACTAAAAATAGTTTTCGCTTTCCATAAAATCAACTAAAAGTAGTTTTTGCTTTTCATAAAATCACCTGAAAGTAGTTTTTAAGCTTTACAAAATCAACTGAAAATAGTGTTTGCTTTTCATAAAATCAACTAAGAATAGTTTTTGCTTTTCATAAAATCACCTGAAAGTAGTTTTTAAGCTTTACAAAATCAACTGAAAATAGTGTTTGCTTTTCATAAAATCAACTAAGAATAGTTTTCACCGTTTATAAAATCAACTAAAAATTATTTGTATATATAGATGGGGAGGGCGAGAGGCCAGCTGTCGTCTTGGCGCATCACGGTATTCCTATCGCGGGGGATGAACGGAGCTGGAAAATAACGAAGTAGCACACCTCTAGCTACAAGTGGCGCAACCCCCCTAACGAAAGCCCCACTTGACTCCTCGCGATCCACCGTGAACCTCGGCAACACCCGTTAGAAGTTCTAGCGTCGCGATCAGCACCGCCCTCGGCGTTCCACCCCATGGACACGAGAATCCTCCGGCACCTGGCGCATGACAGAGTACACTCCAGTGAAATCGCACTTCGCTCCCATCCGTGTACCTCCCCGTCCCCCCTCTCCCCGTCCTCCCCCAATCCCCTGGACCGGGATCCTACCCTCGCCGCCGATGTTACGGCACGTTTGACCTCGTGTTTTTATTAACAACAGGTACTATTACGGTCCATCGGCGATGACGACGCGATTCCGCACGACGAACGACGCCCCAAGGCTCCCGATAGCCGGCCCGAAAATCACCGACCTCCAATGCAGATTTCGCAACGGGACAATGATTTCCCGTTTGACGGACGGTAGCCGGCCACACTTTGATCCCGCACACTTTCCATTTTTCAAAATTGCCGTCTTGCACCTGCAGAGGAGAACGGGACAATGGCGGTCACTTTTCCAATAATTATAATTAAACATGTCATTAAAATTCCGTCTCTAGTAATCGCAGCAGGTCATTTTTATTTTACATAAAGTTTCGTAGTCTGATTATCATAAAGTGAAAATACGGAGTGAAATAATATTTATTTCAAGATACGCAAATTTAAATTACGCACTTATTTGTGCAATATAAAAAAATCATAACACGACGAATATTCCATTGTGCTTCATTTTACCCGAAGGTCTCCTTTAATTTTGTCACGTATTCGTTCCAAGGACCAGTCGCCTGATTTTTCAGCAGAGATTTCACGTGCCGCGGAGCATCAAATGCAGCCTCCAATTATCAATAACTTGAAATTATTTAGTTTGCAATTATTCGTCGGTATTTTGAAATATTCGATTAATTTCAACGTTTCTTTCTGTCGGGGATTGATTGAATTCTCATCGGAGCGATCAGATTGTGTTCTAATTCTAGCCTCCGCGAATTATTCCGGAACTGTCCGTACGTTAATTATGAATCGCGGCGAGCGGAACATATTCTGATTTGTGTCTATGATTTACCATAGCTCCGCGCAATTTATAATTTTCCCGAGGGACTCGAGCATTGGCTGTCGACCGATTTCTAAAACTTCAACGAAAAATAACTGTTGATGGGAGAATTTGACGCGACCCGAGCGCAAACGTACGTATCTGGAGCGTGGTGTTTCGCATTCGACGCGATGGATATCAGCGAAGTCAGTGAAATATCCACAGGTCTCGCGGCACTGTCTTAGAGCGTGTCTACCCGGCGATCCTCTTCCTATCCCTCCGATTTTCTCTTTCCCTTGTTCGCCCGCGTTCCGTCGATTCGTAATTCCAGGATGCTGCGCCACAGGGTGACTCCGGCTAGGATAATTGTGTTCCGTGCTGTCCTAATTGTGTTAGCAGGTCTTACAGGGGGATTAACATAGTTAGCCGAAGTTCGGTATGCAATTTTACGGTAGCTGCGGGAAAAATATTTCATCAAGCGTGACCCGAGGACAACACGAAATTGAAATTCGATTGACGAGCGGTTTTCACTCTTGTGGAAACATTTTTGAATGTTGCTACGAATTCTTGCGGTGGTGGGGGTGTTCGAGAACCTGAAATATTCGGAACCCGATGGTCGGGGCGAATCGGATCGGGTTTCTGAAAATTTCGAGAATATGACCATATGACGCTCTTGAAAAGAATTCGTGACGGACAAACGAATATTTCTCGGAATTTTCGGAAATCCCCATTATTTCGAGAATCCCGCCTCTTTCTGGAATCCGGAATCTCGAAATTTTCGGGTACTCGTCCCGTATCCGAGAAAATGTGTTCCCGACCCGATATTTTCGGTCCTCGCACACCCCTGCCGTGCAGCGTGTAAAACTTTGTTTCACTTTTTTTTGCAAGTGTCTTGAAAAATGATTCGCAGATTGTTAATTTAATATATGTTAATGTTATATTGATCGTAAATTGTTTTAGAATACATGGTATGAAATTTTTGGCGCACGGTTCGATCAGTTAATACAATAAAATAGCTATTTTTATGGAAACTTTTAATTTAATATGTTTATTTCTATCTGTCGGTACATTTCTACTGTGAAAAAATCGTTTCAGATTCGGCCGAAGCCCACATGGCGTACCGCGAGACACGTAACACGCATTCATCTTCTGCTCCATCGACAGATTACTGATGACCGCTGATCGTCCCTAAAAAGGATGTTAAAGCGGCAGTAACGGTGGCTGGCACACGATAAACCAATTTTTACGGGCAGAACGGTGGTCGCGGCGCAATAACAGCCAATACATCAGCAGCCCCCGCCCCCTGGAATCAGGCAACATCGACTCCGCGACAATTACCTACTCGGCGCGTTACACGGGGCACCAGTTTATTACAATAATTTCTCCCTTAGACGGCTCCCCCTCTCGAGGGGTGTGCGCGCGTACCGCGGACACGGCGGAATGAATCGTCGCATAAGGAAGACACCGGTCATAGAGGCACTTACCGGGCTCACGGGGGCGGAAAACCGTTGCACAGATATGTAGACGCGTCCATCGAGATACACGCCCCCCATCTGTCCACCCTCCGCGACCTCGGTTCATCCCTCTGTCGATTGTAACACTCCTCCCATCCCCGCAACCCCTCGACGGGCGGGGGCACGCGTTTTCGAGGAGGGTGAACGGGGTCACCCTGCACGGGGTGTCTCTCTGCGGGAGGGGGCTACGGTTCTTTCAGAATTCTAACTCGTTTAATGTGACACGCCGACGCGTTTGTCGTTGCGCGTCGTTTCGTACGGAGGATAAAAAAAAAAAAAGAAGAAACAGGTGTCCGGCGAAAAGTGGGTGGTCCGACGGCGAATGTCGAAGGGTGAATATCATATCGCCACTTTACGTCGCGTTATGGCAGCGTCGCGTCGTCACCGTGGGGGGATGGAACGTGTCGGGGTTTGACGTGGCGCCATGGTCTAATCGCGTTTCCGCGTGGCAATTAAGAGGAGGCTGGCTGGCTGCTGCTGCGAAAACGTGATGGGGATCCTTTAAACTGATAGGGTTAGAGTTAGGGTTTCTTGGTTGGCGGAAGAATATTGGTAGTCGTTTCTGGAGCAATGTCATTTTATCCCGGTGAATTTATGCAGTCTTTATATTCTCGACGTGACTCGGTCAAATATCAACCAGATTTCGTATTATGCGGCATAGTTGTTCTTGTCTAGAAGTCGAAATTCAGAGTTCCATCATAAACTAACAAATGTAGCGGCAGCCTAAACGCTAATTCTAAAGTAATTGATCCAGTATTATTAGTATACCATTATCTAAACGTTTTAGGCCGGCTATGGTGTTCATTCAAAACGTGTAAGAGTTCGTTAGCACATATTATTTTTAAGCAATTTATTTTCAGGAACACACTTAACCTCTTAACCGCGGAATTTAATTTTAAAAATCCGCCACAGAGTGCGGAATTGAAATCAACCAATGTCGAACATATACGTCGAACGCAGGGGAAATGGTCCTATTATAAAATTTATATTCTATTGTAAGATTACATTTTTATTTGATAAAAAATTAACAATTCGTTCTCGAAAAGATAGCCGAAAAGAACCGCAATAGAGATTTGGATGAACGCGTATACAGGTCGAAAACGTTTAACCGGTTTCAATATAAAATCTTGGAATTGAATTGCAAGGCAAGGAGTTCGTACAAATGACGCGTTTACGTCGTTTCCGAAGTTAACAAGGTAACGCGATTGAAACGCGAGGGACGCGGAAGAAAAGCGGGGCCAATTTCGATCGGTGGCAGCCGTTAAAAAAACTTTTCGCCGCGATTCGAACGATGCGGTAGCGGGAAGGAGCGGCCGCGTTGCCCATTATCGATGTCCGCCGCGGTCCTCTATCGTCGGGCGGCCGCAGAAATTCGTGAAAAGGTTATTGATATGTCTCTTTCGGGGGGATTTCACCGGAACAGACATTGCAGCGCGCCTCGTGGCCGGATGAAACTTTTCAAACTGGAAACTCGTATATCCACGGAGAGCGCGAGAGAAGGAAGAGGAAGAACGAGCGTGGAGGAAGGGAACGGTGGAGCGGCCTGGAAAACAAAAGAAAGAGAGGAAAGAATGGGACGGAGTCTCTGAAGGGAGTATGTTATGCGATATCCCGCGTTGCAGTCGGAAAGGTGGGGTCGCGAAAGGTGTACGGAGCGAAACGAAGAAAAAGTCGACACGAAAGGGTGCAGAGAGGGGGAGGGGTGGGGTGGGGCTGGGAAACGGGGGTCCCGGATGACCCCATGGCCCGGCACGTATGGGGCCCCCCAGACTGCTGGGCCCGACTCCTGACTCCCAGCTTCTACCAGAAGGCTAACCCTGAAGAAGCGAAGTCTCGGGGTCCCCCCTTTCTTCTCGTTTCTCCTCCGTCCACCTCAACCCACTTGGCTTCTCGCAGCCTATACTTATCCTCCTACTAATACCACCACCACCGGCACCACCACCTCCACCTCCACCACCACCACTACCGCCGGCTCACCTCCCCTCCTACTCCTTCGTTGCTTCTCCTTCGGGTTACCTTATACTTATTGCCTCTGGTGGGCTCCGGGGCCTGCCCCTACAGGGTGTGTTATTATTATCTGACATTATCTATAATTCTGAAACGGGCAGGAAGCCCACTTAGGGATTGTGATAGCCCCCGTGATTAAACCACCCTCCCCCGACCTTTACCCCCTCCCTCCACCTCTTCCGATTCGAGCGTACACCTACACGGCTAACCGTCGGTGGATGCGGTTAGAAGCCGGTACAGGGCCTTTCAAAGCGCTCGCCAATTTTTCTACCTAGTGGCAACAATGTCGTCGAACGTAACGCCGCGCCGCCGTGATGTTGCCGGATCGTAGACGGCCGGGGACCTGGGAACGACTTTACAGCATGAAATTACCGTCTACAGCGAAGAGGTAAAATTAAATTACTATTGAATTTGATTAAAACTCATTTATCTCTTCCTGTTCTCTGGAATCATCGGGTAACCGAAGAGGCTGGGATTTCTAACAGGAATTCCTGCCAGAGCTATCTTTCGTCTTTTTGTGCATCGGAGTTTGACGTGTCCCCAATAAGCAATAGCAAATTTCGGGGGGGAGGGGAGAGGGGCACACCTTCCCAATATTTCTCCCTGATCGTGACCGATTTATCAGGGCCGAGGCTGTCGGAAGTGTCTCGCTGGTCCCGAATGAAGATAAAGAATCAGGTGGGTGTCCGGGCACGCTCGTATCTGATCATCGCTGGAGGAGCCTGTATAGGAGAGCTACGCCTCTAATCGTACACCCCCGTCGGGCCTGACCGCGGGGAAAGAGGATGAGGAGTCCAACAGTAGGCACCCAGGGACCGGCCCCGGGACGCTACTTCGGTAATCGCTGGTCGATTATAAACCGAAAAAGCCGGAAACCACTTACGCCAGAACCGCGTGGCGTTTATATGGCAGTTACGTCGGTGAAACCACACCTTGCCAACGTCGGGGGAATTGTCTTGTCCGCGGGAGAGAGCTCCGCGAGATGTATGTGTGTCAATAATCTCCGCGATCGACGAATACGCGTCGCGTTCTTTCGCAAATGTTCCTTTCCTGTTAAACTATCGTCGCGCATCTCTGATAAAGGAACCGAATCAGAGGCCAGAGTCGCATCAGTGAACAAAAAACATTGAGACACGTTCCATCACGTGTACTCTACAGATCAGTTTCAATTTGAATTATTAATGCATTCTCCACATTTTCGTTCGTTTGCTTTCCTGTCATTGTAGTTCTAAATTGTATCGAGACCGTTTCAGATGAAAAAATGATACATCAAGCTTTTCTGACGAAAAAGCGTTTCAATGTTCTCAGGTAAACAGTTATCGGCAGACAGCGCCGTATAGCACAAGTAGCGAATGCTATGGGCCCCGCGTATAAGTTTGCTCACATCAAATCGGGAAAAGTTCGTAACAGTTGTTTTATTTTATTATCATGCAAAAGCTAGAGCGTCTTGGTAACATTCGCTAGAGGCGCTGCGCTGACAGCGTGCGCGCGTGCGTGCGAGCAGCAGAAACGAAATCCCCGAAATTCCTGCATCGGACTTCCTGGATACGGCGTATCCTCTATTTTCGATCCCGTCTGTCCTTGACTCATAAAAGGTGCTAATTTAGCAGAGGATGTCTGATCCATAAAGATCGCGGTCGGACCGTGGGCCCGCGGGAGGGCAGAAGGAACGGGTAATAATCGAACATCCCCTCGGGCCGAACGGCTCTCAACAGTAGGCGGCCAGGGGTCCAGCCCCGGAACGCTACTTCGGGTAATCGCTGACCGATTATAAATCGAAAAAAGCCGGAAACCACTTAGAGGCCGAGGCGGTTTGCGGCGCGGCGTAGAGGCCGTTTCTGTCGGGCAGGTTGCGTCCCTGGAACCACACCTTGTCGCCACCGCGGGGACAAGTTCCCGGTGCCCCGTTGGAAATTCGACTTGGTGTCGAAGGAGTGGGTGTCGATGCGTATCTTGTGTCGTGGACCCCCGCGGCGTAGGAGGCCCCCGAATGTCTCGTCGAGGACCACTTATGGTGATCCTCCGGGGCCCGAGGTGGTAGCTACCGTGCACGTGTGTATCGGCCGGTCATCTACCGGCACATAATCGATGATCGGCCCGATACGGAAAACGTCGCGCCGAGCTCTCGGCGTGGTCGCCGCGAGATCGACATAGTTCCTCGCGACGTTTCGCGAGAAACCAGCCCTTTCTCGGTAAACGCGTCAGTCCTTCTACCTGGACGAGAAGACGCTCCTTCGGGAACGTCGATGATAAATCGCGTGAAATTAGTCTTCAGAATTCGACTCGATCTCGATCGAAGACACCTCTATCTCGATTGCTGCTTGTGTGGTATCCGCCACAAAAAGCGAACGTAGGCGCGAGAGCCTTGCTCTCGGAGACTTCTGCCGCGCGGGGCACGGAGAAAGGAGTGCAAGGACGCGAAAGGAATAGGGGATGGCGAAACGGGCAGGCAGGCAGGCAGGCAGGCAGGGTGGCTCGGTGCGCGGATACGTCTCCGAAATCATCGAGGTAACGTCGAAAACACGCGAGCCTCACGGGTACCCATGTGGAAACATCATCGGCAGCTGGGATCGCGAGGGCCCTTTCAGGGTGTATTTTTGGCGCAGTTAGACGGTCGGGGAGGGGAGGGGGAGGGAAGGAAAGGGAGTAACGGCAGTCAGTCGTTCCAGGCGAGTGTGTAGGCGCCCCTAAGCCGCCCCAAAGCGCGACCACCAAAACCCTGCGGAGCTTATTTCACGAACGACCGGCCACCCTACTCGACTCTGTGTCTCTGCACACACTTTCTCCGCTTTCTCTCTCTCCATCTCTGTCTTTCTCTCTCTCCCCGGGCTGCGATCAGCCCCCTTCTCGCAGCAGCGCGAGAAAAAGAGACGGAGCGGGTGGCTTATCTTGGTCCTGCCAGTGCCGAAGACCCGGTACACAAGTGAAACTCGATCATTCTATACTGGGTGCGTCTTGGCGAACCGTGCCGAGCGTACCTCGCGAACACGTTCGAGGCTCCGCGAGCTCTCGCGAGTGCGAAGAGCGATTCAGCGAGCGAGCGCCGATTTCACGGTGACCGGATCCGACGAAATGTCGCAACAATGGCGTCCCTGACGCGACGGCGCGACGCGACGCGTCGTCTATCGTTCTTTCCATCGGGGCTTTATCGTTTCGATGTTTTCCCGGCAGACGACGCGCGCCGGTCACCCGCCATCGCCGCTGCCGACGCCGCCGTACGTATGAACCGGCATCGATATTATACTCCGTGGGCAAGAAAAGAAAAAATCGGTGACGGTGATTCACCTCGGATTTTTTTCCTTGTTGTTCTTTTTATCTGTGCCGAGCAGCGCGAAAGCGCGCAGTCGATTCGACGACTTCGACACCCAGTATAGGGGCGACGGGGGGGTGTAGCACGGGCCGGGGAAACGTTATCTGCTGGGTCCCAGGCTGACGGGGTTCGCCCTTCGGGAATAACGCGGAGATAAGCACCCCCCGTAGCCCACTCGCCACCCTCTCCCACTCCGCCCCTTCCCGTAGCCCGCCTAGCCAGAGATGCAAAGAGATCTTGATACGGGCTACATCGAGGCCCTCTTGCTCTTCTCCTCTCTTTTCCTCTGTTGCTCGGCATTACCGTAGATAGGGTCACCCCTGGCCTACGGGAGCTACCCCGGTAACTTATGAGTCAGATTTATCTCGCCGACTGGTGACTGATCGCCCCCACGAATTTCCAAAGTTCGAGCTTCGACTAGCCTAAGCGAGGGTCAGGGACGTGGATCGGGGGTACACGGTGTGCGCGCCACTCAAGAAGAACAAGACGAAGAAGAGAGAGAGAGAGAGAGAGAGAAAGTCTCTCGATCCAAAATGCCGCCGATGGATCCTGTGCGTCTTGTGAGCTGCCTGCTGCTGCTGCTGCTGCTGCTGGCTGTCGCCGCTTGCCTTTCGAACCAGACACCGCCTGCCCGCGTTCCCGTGGATGCGATCGTTCCTCGCGTTTACGAGGGCAACGCCTGGCCGCGGCTAATGGCACAGAACGAAGTAATGGGTTCGTTTCGACAGATCGCGAGCCGGTCGCGTTCAATCATGCGCCAATGACGTCTCAGTGACTCGAGCGGTTCAGCTTTAGATGGGAGGAACCCCGGCCGCGAGAGACAGCAGAGTTATTTAGAGACTGGAAAACGCTAACGCGAGAGTTAATCAGCGGTGAGGAACGAGCGTTCGGCGCGGCGAACTAGGAATGCGCGTATCGTTTCATTGAAAATGACACCTCGAACGAGACCCAACGAATAATCGCAAACGGAGATTTCGTACCACCACGTGCTCGACCATTTCCTAGCCTGTGTTTTTCCAACGATTGCCGTAATTACCGTAAGCCCCGCCTAATCCAGACTTAATTCGGGCCGAAAAAATTGAAAGCGATTCCGCGTTGCTGCGTGCCTGATGGCCTGTGATGGATTCGACGCTTTTTGCAGACAGTTGCGGTAACTGTTCACCCTTGATCACCTAGATCCAACTCGGACTCAATTATGTTAGATTTTCAGTTTTCTGATTTTTTTAGGGAATCTTTTACAAAAAAAAAATGTAAGTTTGTTAATGTCGGCATTTATATTTATGTATATTCTACGAATGTTCAAAAATTTTTTTTTTTTCAAGTGAAAATTATCGAAACTGACGGAGTTACACCTGTTTTATATTTTTCATTGTACAATTATCGAAATTATCCAGTTGCTCGCATGGAAGTTGATTCGACAAATTTTTTTATCCAAACACATATTCAGATAAAAATGGCTTAAAATCTAAATAAATAGAGCCTTGTCATTTACATAAACTGAAACATTTATATCGCTTTCAGTGCTCGGTAGGTTTAGCGTTAATACTTTTTACATGTTAAAAATAATATACCAACATTGTTGAACTGTTTTGAATTAGTCGTAAAGTCCGCAGTACAATATATCCGACATTCGTTGATATTGAGACCGCCTGTTTTTTAATGGATCATATTGTACCCAGAGATTGAAGTCAGAAGACAATATTCCTTTCAAAGAGAACGCGGATAGAACGCACTCACAAAAGCTTCGATCTCGATTTCACGGTTTGAAAAATAAAAAAAAAATCAGTAAAATCCCGTCTACGCACAAAAACGACATCGTGAAAGAAAGTCAGGTTTCCCGATGGGAAAATATATTGGAAGAAGAACGATGTATCAATGACGTCTCCGTGACTCGGATGTTTCACTTCTCGAAGGGAGAAATCGTGGCTCGGACAGACAGGAGAGTAATTTAGACACGGCCGGGCGAAAGACTAAGACGACGCGAGGATTAACGAGGCGAATACCGTAAAAGTGTTTTCGACGATATAAATAATAAGTTCTGTTTCAGAGTGGGGGGAGGGGCGATTTCCGCAGTCTCGGTGCCGAGGTAATTTCTCGTTGAGATGCAACGCCGGTCGCGGAGTTAGTGACGCAGAGCAGTGAAACGGGCCGAGGTATGCACTGCATATAAGAGTCGGTAAGGATTTCCATCGATTTCGCGGAAGAAAAATGTACTTTGTTGACAACTTTCCGGCAGGATCGTTTGGAGAAACGCTGATCCTAATAAAGCGGTCTTTTCGAATAAACAGATTGTGTTTGAAATAAGTAAAGTTTCGCACACAATTGGTCTGTTAAAGTTTCACAACGGAACGCTTTTACTTGTATTTAAGTGCCTATTTTGATGCTCTGCCTACGGAGCAATTTTTGAAAATTTTTCAAAATAGCTGTATTACGAACATTCGAAACTTGGCGCGCTTATTAACACATTCGAAGAATTTACCCTTTTTATAATAATTTTTTTCACTGTTGTAGCGGTAGTAGTACGACTTTTAAAGACCTTCAAACGCGATTCTGACTGTTGCAGTCACCTGACACAAAAAATGCAGAAAAAAGCGAACCCATAATTTCGAGAATTTTTATTTCTCAAGTTTAGACCTCGACTGAACATAAAGAATATAAAGAAACTGTTCTAAGAAGGCATATTTAGAGTTTCGAGTAGCGTTTTCGAGCGCGTATCGAGTAATTACGATTAATCGACTATTCCAAGGCCATAAAGGATGATATATTCCATGTAATGCATCTAAAGACGTATAACAGGAGGGCACCATGTGGTATTATGATACAATGGTCGGCCTTTACCGGCACTGCGATTTAATTAATAGCTATCGGGTATAAAACTGGTGGCAAAATTCGACAACCACCCAGTTGTATATTTATTAAACTTGAACTGGATTCTTCGTCACGAGTAGTTACCGCGAGACAGGGGGTTAACACGTTGCGGAGCAGCCATTTAAGTGACAGTTCCCGGCGATTTCTGTGCACACAGAGCGTTAAATGACACGTAGGTGTAAAACGCGCGTTCGCGTTTCCGGTCTTTCATGTTCCGCGACTCTTTACGCAAATCTGCGTCTCCTGTCGGCGATGTGTTAATGTTCTTCAACCCTTTCACGATCGTCAACGAGATATCTCGCGACCCGGAGCTGCAGACGAGATGTGCCGCGCGTATATGTTTACGTTTCGCACTGGATTGCCAGTTATTTCGAGAATAATCTACGCGCTAACGCGAGGGCTTTAAATGTTTGATGCAACTATCAGGATTCTATTGCAGTGAAATACCGCATAACGCGATCAAAAATTGTTTAAAAATGCGGTGGGAAATGGTGTAGCTTCCTATGACAAGTAAGGCATAGCAATATTTTACGAGATTACAGTTTTTCTGAATCTGTTTACTGATTCTTTTAACCCTCAACATTTCTACGATATTCAATGATGTTTAATACTGGTGGAATTAATTCTGCACACTTTTTGAAAAAAAATATTCTTTATTTCATATTTGTGCAGAAAATGTTCTGCTATGCTAAATTGATATCGTAATATTTTTATTGCAATCTCTAATGTTTATACTTAATATTGTCACATGATTTGGTTTGTGAATGTTTTAAAATTTTGATTTTAAAAAATTTGAACCGTATTGTTATTTTTGTTTTTGCGCCCGGCAACACTATAAATAAAAAACTATGAATAAAAAACAAAGGATATGCAAATAATATTAAATTTTTTGTATTTCTTTCGGTGTGTTGAAATTGTAATTTTTATTGTATATTAAAAGTATGGTATTTTTTTATATAAACGACGCCCCAAAATTAGAAAACAATGATTAGAATATAAGATATAAATGATTATATATTAAATAATTTGAATAAATGCGTCCAGAATTAATGCCACTGGTATAGTTTCAATACATATTTTTGATTCGTCAAATGTCGGTTAATCTATAACGATGCAAGAACATAAAAAAATCTACGATAATCTCGACATGTATCACCAAAAATGTTAAAGAAGTTTCAAAGGGAAATTGAAAGTGGTTAGCCGGTTATTGACATAAGGGTTAACGTCTCCGCGGGAAGTACGCTCGAAAGTATATTTTAGAAAATTAACAATTAATTCTGCGAAGGGCTCTAAGTACCATCAATTATACAGTTACAAAACAGATCCGCCGCTGGAGGGTTGAAAAGAACTCGGAATAATTTAATGCCGCTTTGATCCATCTTGCCGTTGTACAACGATAAAACAGCTTTCCTTCGCGAACACAGATTCCGCCGGCGAGATAAGATTCTCCTCGAAGAGAACACGGCCGAAGCGTACATTTCAGGAAATCCGACGTCACGGTAAGACAGTGCATAATTCGTAGTACACGGGACACGGTAGTGTCTGAAATGGGAAGCAGGTTGTCCGGTGGGAAAACAAATTGGAAGAAGGTTCGAGGGATCCGACGTGGAGCGACGCGACGCGAAGCCGACGGCTCGATTTCAACGAGAGGCGGGATCATGCACGGCCGTAGTAGGATCCCTTTTGTTTTCGTAACACCCGGTGCGTGTCGGTGGTCGGTCACCGGCAAACGAGCGTAAAACTCGTGCGGGACAATGCGGTCCGGTGCCGTGCTGTATTTTGGCGGCACCGCCTCGTCGCGCACCCGTGTATATATAAGTGCACATCATTTTGTGCGCAACAGTGGTCTCGATCGTGCATCATAGGGCGTAGAAGGTAGGCTGCGCCGCTCCGCGCCGCGCCGGTGTCTGCGTCGGCCCCGTTGCACGCATGAATCGGGTTAATCAAGTGGAACTGTCTGTCGGCTATTGCGAAGGGTGCGGAAGACAGACTGGCTGCGTGACCGACGCCCGACAGCACCT
Organism: Lasioglossum leucozonium; assembly: GCA_028454225.1. Classification (NCBI taxonomy): domain Eukaryota; kingdom Metazoa; phylum Arthropoda; class Insecta; order Hymenoptera; family Halictidae; genus Lasioglossum; species Lasioglossum leucozonium. Next base: position 14,844,801 of record CM052219.1, read on the forward strand.
ACTCCGATGCCGGGCAGGTGCCATCGTGCCTTGTCTTCGGTTATTTCGACCGAAAACTTTCGCTGCGACCATCAACATTTTTCCAGGGAGCCCTCTCTATTCTCTCTCCACGCGAGAACGAGTCACAAAATTTGACGGGTTATCCTCGAAACCCTAGCTTCGTAAGGATTACGGGACCGTCGAGACGCATTTGGAATTTTTTCGGTGAGATGTAGAAAACGAACGAACGAATTGTGTTTTCATTTTTTTAAATCACAACTCTCCGCGTGTACAGGGTTCACGAAAACCTCTGTTATGACTGATCTCCCGATTTGTGACTTCCCTGCAGCCCCGACCGCCATCCCTTTGACCGTTACATGTGGAGCGTAGCCGAGGCGAAGGTAAATGCAATGCATCGTTACCTCAAAGGTGCCCTAAAGCCCGCCATCGCGGAGGTGATGACAAAAATGGACAAACCGAAGCGTACTCGTGGTGTTCGCTACATCGTTTATACCCTTAATTATTTTTGTACAATCCGGCGAATGAATATATTGACTTGGAATTTGAACTTCTTTGCGAATTTTCCGGACCCACCTTGACGATCCTACATAGGCTCCACAGAGACCGCGTTGCATTGCACCGCTCTGTGCCGGTCTTCCTGTCTTCCAGTCCTCCAGTCGAAATACTTGTAACGCGAAGTAGGGGCACGACATACGCCCCTGCTCCTGCACTCGAAGCGATTCCCGAATACTTGATCGCTGTAGGGGATGCTTGATCCGAATTCTCGACCCTCCGATATGAGTCGAGTGTTTACCTTCGGAATTGTACGGGTAGCTCTTCGCCACGAGGTTACACCCCCGAATTAAATGATTTGTAAACGATTGAGTCTCTCTCTCTCTCTCTCTCCCTCACACTCTCTCGAGACTGCTCCGGTGGATAAGTTCTCTGTTCCGCGGCTGCGGGGGAGGGTAGAGATCGATCATGTAACCGTCAACCGGTGAATGCATTATGCCGTGAACTTGGGGAATGCTCGAACTCTCGGGCAAGTTTCGATCTTCGACGTAGAACGTCATCTGCCCTTCGACGAACTTCCCGGACGGAGATCTCTCTGTTAGTCTCTCGGAGCGCGCGAAGACCTTCGCCGTCCGGGACGGAGGAAAATTACCGCAGACTCTGTCGATACTCGCGAATGAAGACAGATGGTGGAGCGAGAGGGTGTGCCGGGAAGGGCTGTTCGGCGTGTGCCGGGTTGGAAACCGGCACGGAAGGGTCTGGCCCGGCCAGAAGAAAGAAGCGGCTCGGGCGGCTCGTCGGCCACCAGATGACAGAGCCATGACCTAGGAAATCCCACGAAAAAGAAGGAGGAGGAGGAGGAGGAGGCTAGAAGAGGAGAGGGGGCGTGCGTCGGACGAGGCACTGAAAAATTGATGTTCGCCGTGCCGGTTCCACCCCTCTCGAACGGGAGGGAGAGAGGATGAAAAAAGAAGGGAGGAAGCCGCGTAGGTAGGGGTGGTGGATAGCAATGGGCAGCTCTCCTCGAGAGGGAAGAGAAGCACGAAGGTGATGGTGAAACACGATGACTGGCGATCTGTTTTTTCGAGATCAGGGCGGCGAAACTTCAAGGACCATCACGAAGGCCAGAAACACTCGCTTGGCCCCCCTAATTATCACTACGGGGGTTCCCCTTTCGGGCGCAGGCCCTCTTCTGGTACAAAACTGCGCGGCAGGGGTCCCGCGCGAAGCCCCTCCCCCCTCTGCCCCGTCCCTGCTGCCCTCCTTTAACATCCTCGCGCACCTCTTGGTCCCCCCGCGAGCCTCGTCGATCGACCCACAAAATATCTTCTTCCCTTTCCCACCGTATCCGGCCGGTTTACTAATATTTTCGTTGCGGCGTGTAGCACGGCGAGTGTAGCTCCGGGACATAAAGAGGGGTGTGGAGGGGGACTGGCTGGCTGCCCGGTCCGTCGTCTTGATAATTGAGAACGCGTCGCTGGCCGATACGCGCGCGCGGCGGTGAATCGTGAGGGCGAGTCAATCGATTGCTCGGTTCGCCGTGTGGCTCTCTCTGTTTCGGGATCGAGAGCGCCCACTTGTTGGCGCGAACTACTTCATTAAGGATCCGAAAGCCCCGGCGAAGAGTCCCCCGGGGGCAAGATCGTTGAAAATCGCATTCCGATTCTTCGTCGAACGCGTCCGAGACCGAACATCTTTCGATTGTAACCGCGGATAGGGAACCTGCCCTAATTGGCGCGCCCATCCAGGATACATCCACTCGATCCTCCCGACGAAACACCTCTCGGGCAATCGTCGCGCGCCCGCTTCCTTCCGGTGAACATCCTCGGAACGCACTTCGCGTCACGATTACGGTGGGGGGGACGTGGGTCATGGCGAAGAGCCATCGACAAACACCGTAAGACCATTCCTGCGGCCCGGGGAGAACGACCCCAACGCAAACCGAGGAATGCGTCCTGTCCCGTACATGCATTCACCACCACCACCGCCGCCTCCGCTGCCGCCGATCCACCCTCTGCTCCCCCAACCCCCCAATCCGACACTTGGCCGGCTCGCACAAGCAGTTACACGCTTCTGGCCGTTCCTAGCGGCGAGGGGTGGCCTCCGTGTTCGCTTTGGGGTGGTTAGCTTGATCGTTGATGTTTCGACCCCCGCGGAAGGCGTTGAACACGGAGGAGAACCCGAAGACGAGGAAGACGCGTGCGGCCCGATAGACGAATGGCCAGGAGCATGGCGATGCGGCCTGGTGGGAGCAGGACGGAAAATAGAGGAAGACTCGCTGTGGGGCGGCTGGTTCCGAAGTGCGAAAGGGAAGAAAGAAAGCGAGCTAACGGCGCGAAGAGAGAAAGAAAGAGAGAGAGAGAGAGGGAGAAAGAGAAAGGGGGGACACGGCCGCACACTTCGTGTTTCCCACGTGCTGCTCGGTGCAAACGTCGTGCATCGCGTGCTCACCTATACGTGCAACCGTCACTCTCAAAAGGGAATGGGATTAGTCAGGGGGTTGGCTACAATGGGGAGGACGAGAAGAGGGCGATAGAGTCGGGGGTGGTGGATCCGTGGATGATTGCTGGGACGACCGCGTGACGGTAACTACTGGGGCTTGCCGTGACGGACAGCCCCCCGACGGCACACGGCTGCACACACGACGGTCACGCGGCCGTCTCTTTCGCAAAACTTTTGCACACCCTCTCCCCTCCCCCACCCCCCCCCCGCATCCACCACCTCGCCCTCCGTCTTCCATCGGCGGGATAACCACCCACTGTCTCGCGCGATCGTTTTGTGACGTGACACCTTACACGCTCGATGCTATTTGTTTGCATGTCGTTAGGGCGGACCTGTCCCGTCGTCGTCGTCGTCGTCGTCGTCGTCGTAGTCGTCGTCGTCGGCAACTCGGATTTATGGCCCGCAAGGATCGCCGAGTTCATTTTTACCATTCACGGAAACACGCCAGCTTATCATCTGGCACGTCGCGATTTTCGGACACGACATCGCACCGCGAAATCTTTTGGGAACCACGAACGAGGAAGGAAGGGAGCATTGCAACCGCGGCTCGTTTCGGGTCCCGTGGGATACGGAAATGCAAGGGATGGTTTAATCGCGGTGAACTCTCTGTGTGTTTGTGTGTGTGTGTTCGAAAGGTAGTCATTACGTAGTTAACACGAATTCGTAAGAACTTCCTCTTGAGTTTACGTAATCCTCAAAGATTGATCGTCCCGAGACGAAGATGATTTTCGTGTCACGCTTATACAGGGTGTATACTTGCTATTGGATCGGTGTATAGGAAATGTCCGATTTTGAACGTTAAACAAACGCAATTTTTGTTAACAAATTGTGATTTTCTTAACCCTTATGTTAATATTAATTGAATGATATCGGCGCTGGGTTCGATCAGAAATTACACTGAGATTATTATCGATTTACGTTTCGTTCTACATTGAGATCATCCTTAGAATCGAGTGTTTGCGTCTGTGGAAAACAGGTTTGAAAATAAAATAGTCAAAATCTTTATGTATTGCATAATGTATTGAATAATGAGGATGATCTCAATGTAGATCATAATAATTTGACACGATAATAATTTCTTGCAAATAGGCTATTTCAGTGTAACTTCTGATCGAACCCAGCGCCGATATCATTCAATTCATGTTATTCAACTGCGATCAATAACTCAAATAAAAAATTTCCTTATGTTAATAACCAGGTTTCCACTTTCAATTTCGATTAAAATATAGAAATCATCGCATTTTATGTTTTTGAATCGCTATACAGAAGATTAACCTACATTTGACTGATAAAAAATATGGATTGAAACTGTAGAACATCATTGAATATCGTAGAAATGTTGGTTATTCACACAAGAATAACCAATTAATACGATTAATCGTATTATTTTTGAGACTGTTATCTCCATTCTTTAGTATTTTTTCCAGCTTCGATAAATAGTAATACTGCGGTAAATTTAGTCTATTAGAATGTTCTTAATTAGATGAAATTCCATAGAATGTCCGACTGAATTAGTTTCGTATCTAAATGCATCAAGGAATTTTAAAAAGCTTCCGGCGCATACCTTTAACAAGCATTTATGTTTCTCAATTGGAAACCTAACTCAGTTTCATACGTATTCTTACTGTTCTAGCTTACTTTTCAAAAGCGAACGCCCGAGGAATTTCGACGATTACAATAGATGTCCACTACACTCCTGCTATAACGCATATTATGAGCCTGAAACAACTCGAGCGGAATGGACAGCTTGCATGACAATTGGTGTGCTTCGGCTTTCATGCTCTATAAAACAGGTTGTAGTTTCGTACAATGGAGCAATTTTTAAGAATTCAGCCACCGCCTTATGCAGAAATTCCGCTTCTGGCAAATAGCATTCAATTAAACAAATGGAGCGGTCACCATTATAATTTTTCATATATTTCGTGTGTAGAACATTTCTCCTTCAACGATGAAGGCAAACGGAGTCTTTCAGGCTAAACATCGATTGTTTCTATGTTAAAGGTTAAAAGTTATTATATGTATATGTACACCATTATAGCGTTTATATAATATAAATTTAATAAAAATTTTTACTTTGATAATAAAATTGAGTCGTAGATTCATTAAGTTCTCAACTGTCTGTCGCAAAAAATTTAACAAAACCAAACTGTATCTTGACAACGAATAGAATATTTATAAGTAGACTCCTTTTATGCATTTCTAACAAAAATGACTGCAATTTAATTTAACAGTTAAAAGAAATATATTATTTTTACGTCTTGCAATTGATACGCGAACTTTTTATTTTCCATGAAGATCCGGAGTCTATTTATAAGTATATTTTTACACAAAGACATATTTTTCGAAACGTACCGACACGCGCGTGTTGGTTCGCCTCGAAAGGAAATGGTTGCGATCGGTTCAATTATAAATCGTGGTTTTTCAAATTGACGCACGTAGACAGGTGGACATGGAACACGAAACGAACCCGTTAACGTCCGTGCACCAGGAATCGATGAATAAATCGTCAATTATTATCAATTATCGCGTCCGCATCGACGCGATACATTGCTCTAACCGATCCTATCGGTTCGTTTTACGAAACAGATATTTCATGGAACAATAATGATGGCCGTGGGTCGTGATGCATGATTCTCGTGCGATTTCCGAACGAACTATAGATAATAGATTTACCCCCCGCCAAGATTTCATCATCGGCGTCGCGATCATCGTGTCGTGATCGTCGTCAGCCGGAGCGGCTGCTGCGACGGGACCGATCGCTTCTAACACCTTCCACGCATTGCGATAAATTGAATTTCCCGTAATACGATAATGTTTATCGCTACTTGGATGTAAGGATGACGAATGATACCATTAATCAGTGGAATCGGGGACCAGTCGCCTTCGCCGGCGTCCGCTAACGTAATTTTGTTCGCGTATTAACATAAGCGTGGTGATCTTTTTCGGAGCCGCACACCTGGCTGATAGTTGCATGATTTATACGGGATGGCGCGTGAACTTTATCTTTTTATATCTCGACACACGCGAGCATGCAGAGCTCTTCTATTCTTCTGCTCGATTCTCGGCGTGTTGCGATTATGCTGCGCGTCAAAAGATGACGCCGAAGAGCAGTATAATATTCTATTTCAGCGAACCAGCTGAAATCTGCTCTATTATATTTCCGTAATTGATCGAGAAAATGGGTATTAGGCAGCATTTTGCACCTGAAACAAATATGAGATGAATCATTGCAAAATTTCTTTCACTCTAAATCTACCACTGCCGGCCAAATGACCGGTCTTCTATTTTCCATTTTACAGTTATTGATAATACAAATTTTTTTATCCAAGCTCATATTGCGTTACAAATCGAAATAAACAGGGCTTTGTCGTTTTTGTAAGCTGAAAGGTTTCGATCGCTTTTCATTTATTTATTTAGATTTAGCGTAGGCAACGTAGGTTTTCATGTAGGCAACATCGTTACCTCGATATTTGCAAAATGAAAAGTATGAAACCGGTCATTTGAGTGTTTGGTAGGTATACCGTTTATAATTGGTCAAACATTAACGCATTACTGTTTCCGATTTCCAAACAAACGTAGAGAGCACATTGAAACTGAAACATTTTGATCGATTTCAGAGCTCGGCGCTGTTAAGAAATTCGAAAACAGAAGATTGATGAAAATGGTTGACACATTTGTCTTCACCACTTTTTTATAATTATGTCAATCTATATCTGTGTTTATAAATCTTGACTTTTCAGTTTCCCTTTTTCGAAATTCCATCGAGTTCGTCAAATTTTCGGTCTAATCCGAATGAACAAAATGTCGATCCTTATGAACAAGCAATTCTAAATTAAGAAATAGATATTATTCCGTATTGCTTTTTTGAAGCGCAAGACACCGGTAGGAGGACAACGAGATGTCGATCGCAAAAGTAATAATTAGACAATTTGTTGGTCGGTTGGCGAGTTGTTAACGGTGCAGGGAACACGGCGAGTGAATACACGTATCTGGTGTATCGCGACGCGACTGCACACGACGATGTTCGCGAGCGCGCTCGTTCCACGCGCAAAAACAGTACAAGACTTTAGACACATCCCCTTGTCGGTCAACGATTGCCTGGGCGCAATTTGTTAAAGGCGGTTAAGGATGAGCGTTCTTGTACGTCCCAGCCTCCAGCACCGTTCGCTGCTTCCCCATTAAGATTCCACGGGGATCGACGGAACTTCGGCTTCGGCCTTCTTGTATACGCACTCACTCCCGGGTACACACATACAACGTGGCGAAGGTCTAGGTGCTCCTTCGAAACCGATTACACCCGAATTGAGCCTTCGATCCGGCCAAGGTCGGACATAATAATTCGAGTAAATTAGCATCGACCCGTTCGATCGGTCCCCGGGAACAGGATCAACCAGCGACCATGTATCATGGCCGTTGACATTTTCGTTGCTGAAAACCGCTTGACGTACCCTCCCAGTGAAAATTAAAAATAATGCCTGTTATCGATAGCCTAACCCCACAAGCCAGAATTATTGCTTTCTCGATTCTTAACGGTCGTTGCTCGTGATTTGTTGTGCAAAATTCTGAGCAGCGAAACGTTTTTCCTTTTTTTCTTTACGGAACACGCGTTGATATTAATTTAACTACACGGAAATTTATTGTGTGTAGGGCATGACCGAATATGAAGCTCATGATAGCGTTAGGTTGGTCTAATATGAATTAAATGCTGAACGATTATCAGCGGACATCGGATCTTTGTGCATTTATGGCTTCTGAAAATTTTCAGAAATGGTATAACATAAATTTTCTGCGATTTTTATTTATCTGGGATCTACAGAGGCTGTTACCGCTGAAAATCAGATTTTATTTGTTCTCGCTTACTTAAAATTTACCTAGAAAAATCGACAATTGCATAAACATATTGAAGAAAGAAAGTGCTGATAATCTTCATTATTTTGCAAAGAAGAGAACAATAATTTCTATACAGGGTGAGTCACGTAACTTAAATGGAATAGAATAGATAAAAAATAGGACATTCCATTAAAAAAAAACAAGGTGACCTTGAAATCTCCTTTACGCCTTCAACGACACGAAAACTGTTTGTACCACAATATGTCAAAAAAAATTTTTAATATTACAAATAACGGTGATAGTCAAGGTGATGAAGTCACGTGACCCACTCTGTATATAAAAAATAGAATTCTCACTCGTGTACGGTTAGTAAATAATTTTTAAATAATATTCTTTTAACGAAATAACAAAATAATAACGAGAAAGCATCTCATACATTTTCAGGGAAACGAGCGCAGCGACCGCGAAAGAATCGCGAAGATCGAGAACGATTTGCCAGAGCGTTTTATTGTCGTGGCGGATAACGTATTATCGAAGCCACGACGCACGGATCGGTAGCCCGTTAGAAGGAATTGATTGAGCGCAGGAAATTCGTTAGGGAAATTAAGACCGCTGCGAAGAAGCGCGCCGGGCAATTTACGACAGTATATTGCATATTGCGGGTTAAGATTGATAGGGATAAATATCAGTGGTCGACTTCCCTCTTCGTTCATCGCGCGCCGCGCCGGCCGCGCGAAACAAGAAAGAAGAGACCGTACGCCTCTTCATCGGAGTTAATCCCGTCGGAATAACCCTTCTGATCAAGTCAAGGTCACGCGTAATTCGCGTATATTAGTCTCGAATTCGGCGACCGATGACGGGGATCGGGTTGCGAAGTGTGTTGACGTGGCGTAGATTTCCCACTGCCAACGAACTCCCAATGCGGACAGTTCGCAGTTCAAGAGGGTATTCTAGTCTAGACTTTTATTTTTCTGGTCTTTTTACGGAATTTTTTACAAAGAGAATACGAGTTTTTAATATCGGCATTTTGCATGCATATTTATTTATATTCCGAACGAATGTTCACAATTTTTTTAAAGTGAAAATGATCAAAACTGTCGGAGTTACATGTCGTTGAACAAAATTCGTTTAAAAAAATGTGTCCTGGCTGACACGATTCCGCTCATTCTGCTTATCTGAAATGAAAAAAATCAAAAGGATTCTTGATCAGTATGATTGTGATTATGGTGTGAACCAGAATTATAGAAGAAAAAAAATTTTTCTTATTTTTTTTTTGGCTAGCTAAACATGAAAAAAAATCAAGAAAATCAATATTCCATTTTGTAAATTTTCACTCTTTTTCTTTCATTCTGCTTCACACCATAATCACAATCATACTAATCAAGAATACTTTTGATTTTTTCATTTCAGATAAGCAGAACGATCGGAATCGTGTCAGCCAGTAGGACAACTTTGTTTAAACAAAGTTTAAAACTTGTTCAACGACATGTAACTCCGTCAGTTTTTATCATCTTCACTTAAAAAAAATTATGTACATTCGTAGAATATAAATAAATGTGTATGCAAAATGTCGATATTGAGAAACTTATACTTTTTTTGTAAAAAATTCCCCAAAAAGACCAGAAAAGTGAAAGTCTAGACTAGAATACCCCCTTAACCCTTTGCATTCTGAATTATTTTTCAATTTTGCTACCAGCAGCTCCCAACTGTTTTTATTTGAAATTTAAAAACCAGTTCCTTTACTGCTACTTATTTTTAACAATTTTTATTTTTGTATTCGTTTGAACATGACAAAATGTCGAGTGGGTCTCGACAAAGGAGCTCCCGAGATAAAAACTGATGTCGAGTCACACTCGACATAGGAGTGCAAAGGGTTAAGGGATGATGCGTTATTTCCCAGCCCCTCTAGATCGTTCAGAATTGCTTTTTTCCGCATAATTGCATTCCGCAGTGTATCGATTACATACATATGAATTACTCCAAGAAATGTTCGTCTTAATTATATTTTTCGAACGAATAACTTTTCAAGCTCGTTCGCGTCTGTAGCATCAAGGACAACTCTTGTTCGGTGCGAACGCTTTTGGTCGGCCATTTATAAAGCACAGCAGACTCCCCTACGGGGCAGATTTGATTTCCAATTAAAGTTGAAAGAGGCGCGGAAGGATTTAAGAAAGAAGATCCCTTAAAACTGACGCCCGGATTACGCGAAACGATAAGATCGGGCACGCCAGAAATCCCTGGTCGCGAAATCGAAGGTATCGACTGGCCGATTCTCGAATCAAGCCGAACCAATGGGCCACTAAAAAATTTAGCAGCGGGGCGCACGTGTGCGCGCGCGATTGTGCACACGCGTGGAAAACGCACGTGCTGGTCGTGATGCCTGCACGCACAATTCCAGCAAGTAATCAGACGTGCAGCAGGGGTGCGTTAACCTTTCGATCGCAGATTGCTAGATTGCAAACACGCGAAAACAAATCTGGCCATACAATTGTTGGATCATCGCGGTTCTGGCCTGACGCCGACGTTAGAGAGCTGCGTGGCAGGAAAACGTTCGCTGATAGAGTCGGCGTACCGCAAAAATACTGCAGAAACATTCAAATCCCTCGCCTCGCCATTTTTTGTCAGCAAAATTATTTTTAAAAACTGAAAGAACTGTCTTTAACAATTCCATGAAAGAAAATGTACACACCGAATAGACTTTGTTTAAAATCTTCATCGAGAGCCTGATTCCATATTATGTGGTTAACAATAAAACTACCACTGTGGGTCATATGACGGTTTTCTAGTTTTCATTTCACAATTATTGAAATTATGAAGATACATGGAAAGATAGATTATTTTTATCCAACCGTATATTGAGATAAAAAGTGTAAAAAATGTAAATTACATAGAGCCTTGTCGATCCTAGTGCTCGGTAGATTTAGTGTTAAGGAAACATTTTAAAACGCGTTTTGTACAAAGGTTCGCAGAGTATAGTGGTAAATTACTTTGTCTAGAAATTAAACAATAATATTAACAAAAGATGTTCTTTGTCACCGTTGCCTGTCGCAGGCATACTGCAGAGACGAATAGAATCTAGCAGTGTCGCAATAAACGCGCAATGTAGTTTACACCAACACAAATACGTATTTGCGCGGAGGCCGCAAAAGTCACGGAAAGGTGAGATCGAATGCAAACGACGAGTTAACCCGTCTCCGATTCGCGGGTCAAATGAATGCTATTCGTATTTATTAAATTCCGTGTCAAGCGTACGTCACGCCGACTGTCTGGCTCTTAACGAGGTGTTAAATAGTTACAAGGTATTGAATTTTTACGGAAATAAAAGAAACGCCAAGCTAATCCGACGGCATTTATGAAATTTCCTATGGTAAATTGTCTAAGAAAGTCCGTGTTTTCTTCTCGTGACATCGATGATTCCCTTCGAATTGATCGTATGTACGCGCGAGCGTCGCGAGAAAGTCCGCAAAATGGAGGAACACGATTGTCTTGTACTTCTTACGAGGAACATCGTGGGATTAGGTACTCGGTGGACGACCGCGGTGGTCGTAATTGCGCCGACGATTTACCGTGTACCGCGGAACATCTTTTCTGGTGCCGACGTATCAGGCGGGGCATCGAACATACTTTCGAGAGATTCTGAAACGGCGGAACGGTTCGGCGTGGCGCGGCGCGGCGCTACGAAGGAGAAACGGACGAGCGAGGCAAGTCGAAAATACATATACAAAGAAAACGAACGGAAACCGCGACAAATCGTGTGAAAAGCAACCCTGCGAGGGAATAGTCGAAGAAGTTATCATCCCCGCAACATTTTTCAAATACAATAGGAATGACTCGAGCGAAAATTACCGAGCGCTGCTAGAAAAACTTTCAGAACTGAGACTATTGCTGATCGAAGTATTTTAATGAAATCTCGGCTTTGACAATAATTAATTGATTAGAACGATGACACGATACGATGTAATGCGTAGGTAGTAGTTTTGTTGAATATTTGATTTAACACTTTAACTACGGGTGTGGTTTATAGACCATATATTATGATTATAGCCAGAGGCGGGTGTGGTATATAAGCAACATGTTAATTTTTGCTAATGTCAAATAGCGGCTGGGACTTATGTACCGCTAAAATAAAATAAATACGATAGAAAAAAATTTTTTTAAATAGAATTAAGTTTAAAATTCGAACGCATATACTTATTTTCATTGTATTTTTCTTATCGTTGATTAGAAAATGCATACTTTGTCGGTCGGTATGCTTTTATTTTTTTTTGTCCCATTTAGAGCGATCGGCAGTGCTAAAAGTACCCGCAGTTGAAGGGTTAAACAATTTTTTAAGAATTATGGACCGCCAAGTACGATGTACGAATGCTGCAGAAGATTAGACGACAGAGGTAAGAGCATGCTTGATGAAGAAGCAACGGCAAGGTTCGCTCAGAAACTGTCACCAACTCGGCTTCCATAAGTCTATACCCAGAATTTCTAACCGCTGTATAACCCGAATCGCAATCCGGGTTTCCCGAGAGAGCGAATTAACCCGGTTACGCCGAGCTATCGGCGGTATAACACAAAGCTACAATCACGCAATACTAAAAGAGATTTCTCTGGGCGATAAAGGCGTTTAGACGGGTTCTCGAAAATGTCTGAATTCTGGAATACATACATATATCGGGAGCGTAATATTCTCGGGAATCTCGGTACACTCGAGAATCCCGAAATTTGGAGAACCCGTGCCGACCCGACTCGACATTTTCGGGACCTGACGCGCCTCTGCCAGACGATTATAATTCCCCTTTGCCCGGGCTTTGGCAAGGCCAATTTCTGCCGGGATAAACGAATTTCGGCGTATCTCTACACACCGGCGCGTCGGTGCGGCGGTGCGGCGACGGTACGGCGTGTGCAGAAGTTCTGAAAATCTAAGTGGCCAGGGAAAAGAGTGCGAGAGGACGCCGGAGCGACTGTAATTGCATCGACGATTTAACACGTACGCGGCGAGGAACATCTCGTCCGGTGTCGGCGTGATAAGTAGGATGCTGCAGTTCGGTGGTTGCAGCCGGTGCGGTGGACGCGCAGCGTTTGCGCCCGGGTACGGGTACGGGTACAGGTACAACGGGTACAACGGGTACGGGTACGGGTACCGGGTACGCAAAGAGGAGAGAGCGTGTGTTGCGGGTTTCCATAGGGTCGTCCGGTGGCGGGTCGGAGGCTGGCCGTCACGAGGGAACGACCGGGCCACCGAGGAGGGGGTTACTCGGCCAGAAGAGGGGGTGAGAGGGGTGGACCGTGGGGCTTTAATGAACCAATTTAAATGCATGCGATGATCAGTTGGCCTCTGAGCCCTCTTCTTCTTCTTCTGCGGGCTCTTTCGACGACGACCGGCTACCTTTACACACGATAGGCCACGCCACACGACACACGCTGCCTCCTAGGACTCACTCCCACCCACCCTCTCTACCGTCGCGCGTTTTCGCTCCTCTATTGCCTACGGATCGCTCTGTTTCACCTTTACCTCCTCTCTCTCTCTCTTCCTCTCTTCTCCGACTTGCCTCTCTCCCTCTCTTTCTCTCTTTGTTTCTCCACAGTCCGTTTCTCCACCTGGAAGCTCCATCTCCATTTTTTAATGAAATCGGAATTGCGGCTCGAAAGCAGCACGCCGCGGTTCCCCCGAGGAAGAAAGACGGCGGCGTCTGGCTCGCGCGGTCTCCTCCTCATCTTCTTCTTCTTCTTCTTCCTCCTCTTCTTCTTCTTCTTTCGATCATCTCTGTCCTGGTGGACACCCAGCGTCGACGGAGAGCAAATCTCCGTGGTTCGCGGCCGCGCCGCGTGGCCCGCAGCGACAAACCGGTGAATCGCCTTCGCCGATAAAGCGAGACGATCGCGCCGCGAGAACCTTCTTCTGGGAATCGAGTCTCGGGATTTTCTTCTCAATGGCCGCGGTGGTTTCCTCTTCGCACTTGCTCGATCGACGACTGGCGAGATTCGCTTGACCTTCCGCCGCGTTCGTTCGGACGAGTTCCTGTTCTAATTCAATTAGGCGTTCGGTCGTTTCGCGAGAATGATAATCGCGTTCGTTTCACTGCGGCAGGACGGTGGCCGCGGAACCTCGGAGTGGGTTAAAAAGCCTGATCGCGGTCGCAAACGTCGCCGGAGAGTTTATGCCGCGATATTTAAGAACGAACGGGAACGGGAGAAGTATAAAACGAAGAAGCGGGATAAACGAGCGAGGACGTGGCGGGAAGAAGAAGGAAGGGACCCCTGTGCACCTGCCCAGGTCCCATACGAGGCAACGATTGCAACGACAAGGCGTCTTGACACCCCATAAAAAGAACGATACGCGTCACCGTCTGTCGACCCCCTACGTCGCATCCGCACCCACGTTCGCGTTTGTCATCGTCACTGCCTTCGGATTGACGCGTTTTATTGGTGATTAATGTCGGCCGACCGCGTAATAATAATTTTATGGTATACCTCGGGGGGCTTTCGCTCCGGTCCAACGCGATGAAGGGGTTCGATGGGGCTCTTCCTGCGGAAAGGATTCGGCCAGTTTCTTGTTTCATCTTTTTTTTTTCTTTTTTCGTTCAGAGATTATGGCGGAATGAACGAAACAGAAATTAAATTTTTATAGGAAGAGAGATCTGTATCGTTACGCTAAACCTACCGGACATTAAAAGCGATTGAAATGTTTTAGCTTATATATGTAGGAACGACAAGGCTCCATTTATTTAGATTTAGCGCGATTTTATTACGATTCTCATGTAAATATCGTTACTTCGATAATTGCAAAATGAAAAATATGAAACCGGTCATTTGAGTGTTTGGTAGGTTTAGTTCCCGATTTCCGAAGAAATGCAGAGAGTACCCAACTCGCTCGTAGAAATATCGAAACGAATTGCCCGCGATAAAAACTTTGTCTAAACTTCTGTCCACTGATTTATGCAAATTCGAGCAAATCTCATGCAAACGCGTGGCAGCCTCCATCGACAACTGCCGCGACCGTGCTGCCTCGAGTGTCTTCTTACAATTAGTATACGCGAGGCAAGAACACGAGAAGCCATCAGTTATCGCGAGGCAAATATCGCACTTGGATCTATTGCTTGGGCTGCTGTGTACGCAAAACATATCCGAAGGTAGCGAACAACCGAGATAGCTCTGATATCGCCGACAAATTAGCTGGGCTAAATAAAACACGGTAGAAGATTAAAAAGATCTAAAAATATTTTACAGAGTTAAGTGCGAATGTTGTATGTATGTATGCGTGTGCGTGTGTTAACTGCCAAGCCTGCGTATAGGTAAATTTATAAAAACAGAAAATCAGGAATAAGAATTGAATTGTAAAAATTACGATCGCCAGAATTAACCTTCCAGAATTTTCCTTCCAATTTGCATACAAATAATCAAATATGTATAATATTAGAAAATTCAGGGTATTCGTACTTTCAGTATCAATGACGACCAATTGATTTAACTTTAAAATAGGGCTTCATAATTGTATTCTTTTCAATGTAAAAAAAACTGTTAAAGAATGAAATGAATTTTCATTCGATCCCTGCTTCCCGCGATTAAAGCGAAACATTTTTATTTTTCAAACGAAAGGTAAAATTCCTGAGAATATTCGAGATTGACCATTCGGGTCACGTAGGAAGAAGGAACGGCAGTGTTACGTCGATAGTAAATTTTCATTAATTTTCCAAGCGACGCGGAACCCGTTGACCGGACGGCCGATCTGAAAACACAGGCAAAGGTGAAGTTTCTTCGGACAACATTTCACCGGAGATTAAAATAGCCGGTGGTGGTGGCGCGGGCGGTCGGCCGCGCAACTTCATTTATCGTGAAGTCGCGCGACGCGTCGGCACCCACGGAAATACGTAAACACACGTATAGTGCCGCTCGTCATCGTCAGGGGCTGTCGAATCGACGTGTTTTGTCGATAATCAACGTCTATCGAACGCGTAATCGAGTGCAAACGCGATCGCCCACGCTCCTTCTCCACCTCCGGCCTCCGCCGCGCCGCGCCACTTTCATTTCAAGCGAACGAAAACGCTTCCATGAAAATTCGTTCCCCGTCGTCGGCTGTGTCGTCGAGTCGTCGTACTCGTCGTACTCGTCGTTTCCGCGACGCTGTCCTTTCACTCTTCGGCCGTTGATTAACTTTCGTTCCTTCGCTCCTCTCTCCGCGTTTTCCTATTTTTCTTCGACCTCCTTCCCCCGCCCCCGCCACGGGCGGTCAAAAAATCGCGACGATAACACATCGACGAAAAAAAGGAGCGGCGAGAAGAAAAATCCTTTTATCCACCATATTATCGTCGAGTATCTACGGCAATACCCGGAGACATCGACGGAAATTCTTCCTAGGGGTGGCACAGATGCTCGCGCGCCTCCTTCCAGATATTAACCTCCTTGGTTAATCGCGTATGTAATAAAGCTTTCCCAACGTTCTATTAATAGCTCCATTATAGAAGAACGGATTACTTACGTTTTCCCCGTTGATATTAAAAGATAATAACATGTTCCCCCGGCAACTAATAAGGAGTAACGAACGTTTCTTACAATCATTCAACAGATTTATCCGTAAACGCCTGAACGCTATTCATCTCAGCCGGTTTTTCATTAATACTACGATTTCTCGTTAAATAGTAAAAAGCCGAGGATATTTTTCTCTGTTATTAAGTGAATGTAACGACCACGTGCTAACATCTTATGCTGTATTCCTACGAACAAACTGTTGTTGAGCCGAATGCAACGATCATATTTGTTATATGGATCGGAAATAGACAGCGGATCTATATGCAAAATAAAAATTATGTTCTTTCTTAATATATTAAATAGATTGAAAATAATATAACACAGAATTTCCAAATTGACTGTTTCAAATTAGGCCTACTCATTTTTGTCATGAAATTCAAAATAAAAATGTTCTGCATCAATTTTAAGAAACAGGGGGCGAGGACAAAATTCTTTCAAACTTCTTTAATAATTTTAGTAGGTTAAAAATAATACATCGGTGTTTATAATTCTCTTAACCTTCTTAAATTAGACTCACCCATATTTGTTGTAAATGCATAAAATCCGCAGTCTACTAATCATAAATAACGGAACGAGTCAGTGAAATGCAAACTAGTGAGAACATTCAAAGAATTCGAAAGTACATTATTTTCAACTCATTGGTGTTACTAAGAAGCGAAATGAATGTCTTATGTGGCTCCTATATCTTACAATTAATACAGTTTTACTATCTAACCGAGACCTCCGACGCGGAAAGAAGTCGCGGTGGTAATTCAGAAGTTGTCTACGCGGAACCATAACGCTTGGATTTCTTGCGCTATGCCCGCAACAGTTAATAAATTCCATAAAATCCTCCGCTATCCTTGGTCGGCCTCTCATAAATGTATATCACAGGCGTGAAAAATTCCGCGCGACATCTTCAGCCACTCGGAGCTGAATGAATATCTTTCTTAGGAAGGAAGAAGTTCATGCGAACTTCCAGTTTCCGCGGCGCGGCGGTAGCAGAAGGAGGAGGAGGAGGAGGAGGTGGAGGAGAGCGAGAGACGAAGAGGATGGTAGAAAGAGAGTTCAAGAGTAGAAACACTAGAAAAATCGTATAAACTGGCGATGATTTATGTCATCGGGTTGCCTTTCATTTACCGGCCCGTAGACCGTAAACTATGTAATTAGTCAAAAAATGTGCAAGTCTCTCTCTCTCTCTCGCCTTCTCTCTGGCATAGATCGTTTCGCCGGAGACCCTCCGCGGTCTAGAAGGCCGCCGATAGGGGAACGAGGGGTCAGAGGGGGACAGGCAGGGGGAGGGGGGATTTTTCGCCCGGTGGCTCTCGCCCTGCAGCGGGCATCGCCTCCTGCAAAGTCACGGCAGTGAAATTTAGTGGCGGGGCACTAAATTTCTCAGGTATTCCAATATATTCCGCGGTGCGTATCTACCTGTTCCGCGCCTCCTCTCTCTCTTACCGTTTTCTTCTTCTTCTTCTTTTCTTTTACCTCGCGTCTCTCGGCATCGTCCCTACCTCGTCCCCTCCGCTCTGTCCCTCTTGTACGCATACAACGCACACCTACCCCTGTGCGCTCCCAGTGCTTCCCTTTCTCTTTTTCTCTCTTTCTGGAGCTCGCCGGCGAGCAAGCGAGCAGGCAAGCGAGCAGGCAGGCGAGCGAGCAAGCCGGCGATGCGCGCGTTCACGTGAGACGAGCGTTTGTTGCACACGCTCGACTTTAAAAGAAAAGGCACGAGATGAGGATGGGCGTTCCCACCGGAGTTATTAATGGCTTTGACTTCGTTGCTATGGATATCCATAAGTCTTTGGCCAGCAAGAAAACGATGGAGAGAGCGAGAACGGTTGCCGACTGGTCGAGGGAGAGAGAAAGAGAGTGAGAGAGAGAGAGAGAAAGACGAGACCGCCGCCACGGTCTTCTTCTTCTTCGCTCGGACCTCGGACCGCTGCCGGACCGAAGGACGTGAAACACGAGAAAAAGGCAGAAAGACGAGAAAGGACACGGACGGGGTAGGTGGTGCACGCGTATCGTGGATTCGTCAATTTCTCGGGAACCCTAAGCGCACCGGCCACGATCAAAGATGACCGACAGTTCCATCGAAATCACCGGATTCCGATCTTGATAGCTACCAATCTGTCGGGAGCAGAAGGTTACCGCATTAATCCGTTTCGCTGGTTAATCGCGCGCGCGATAATGAAATGCCGACGGGCGACGACTTTATTTTGGAAATTATATCGATATACATATATACTATAATACCGGCCCTGTTATAATGCTCTGTCAATTGCCTGATCGCCTCTGTTGCTACTGTGGACACCGCTAGAAATAATTAATGCTCGTGTACAGGGCGTTTCATGAACGTATATCGATACTTCGGGAGGTAAATCTAGAAGATACGTCCGATATACTTTAGTTTGCCACGTAAATTTTATCGGAGACTTTTTAATTAACAAAAAAAACAAAAAATACGTAACAGTTTTATAAACTTTACACTGGTAAGATTTCCTGTACTAAGTTTTTACCCTTATGAGTTTTTACCCACTGATGTTCTATTGTTTCAATGCATATTTTTTATTTGTCAAATGTAGGTTAATTTTGTAATGATTCAAGAACTTAAAAATCACAATAATTTCAATATTTATCAACAAAAATGTGAAAGAAGTTTTAAAGAGAAATTGAAAGTGGATACCTGGGAACTAAAATACTAAACATCGGGATCTAAAAATTAAATCACTCAAAAATTCATAATTGTATCTCGATGTCCAAGAAGAAGATCCACAGATTATGATATCTGCTCGAACCAATTATTGGGGTGAATAATTGATAAAAAGAAAGTGAAAATTTCCCGCGAACTATGTCGGCTTCTACCATCTATCAATTATCCCTAAATATCAAAATGTTTATTGCGGAACCTAATGTTAAGGCTTGCATGTATATCGTTTCCTTTTTTAACTCACACGCCTCACCTGTTACTTCTATTTGTAAAAAGTTTATCCTTCTTTTCCTTTATAACATTGTAACTCCAAAGTGTACAGCGAAACGGACCCATTAAGGATCTGAAATGCTTAATAAAAAGATAAAAAAACTATGTTGGCGCAGGGAAACGGTCGCCGCACGACCGGTGACGGCCAGAACTTTTCCGGCAAGCCTGATTTAGTAGCGGTGAAGAGCTAGAGCAGCTTGAAGTCGAAGAAATCGATAAGAGTTGCGTGGACGATGCCGCGGCGTTAGATATATATTGGATGGAAAGGATCTTTACGAACCGAGGAGAATCGAGAACCCGTTCCGAAGATGATCGAGACGAGTTTCCTGGTCGCGCGGGTCTCGGCGCGGCTCGGCCTGGCGTGGCGCGGCGCGGCGCGGTGTGTATCCGAGAAAACGGGATTGCTCGTAACGCCTCCATCGCGGCGCGGCCACGTGAACAGAGCCCAGCGCGCGGAGAGAAGAATAAGTGTGAGTAAACATAATGGCAGAAATAACGTCCGCGAGAGGCGATGCCTCGGGGTGTACGCGGTGTGCTCTCTCCGCTCCTTTTTATTGCGGCCTCGGACCGCGCGGCGGGCATTGGTGGGCTCGGACGGTGCGCGAGCGATTTCACGTGTGAGTAGTCGCGTTGATCGCGCGAAAAAAGAAAGCAAAACGCGGGCAAAACGTAATAGCAGAAACGCCGCGCCGCGCTGCTGCCGAAAGACCCGGAGGATCAGCCGTTCCACCGTATCCGCCGCGATAACCGCGATCGAGACGCGCGGAGTTTATCGCGAATACACGCCGCGAGCTCGGCAAAGGCGTATCACCGTTTCGAACGTACCACATTGTGTTTGTCTCTGCAGGACCAACATCGAAAAAAAAACAGCATCCTTGTCGGTGGCTCCTCAATGGAAGGCTGAAACCAACGGTTATCCGATAAATATTTCTGAAAGGTCGCTGAAATTTGTTTGCGCCGCAACCCTTGCGTCGATAGCCGAAGTAGCGGGGCCCGAAAGTAACAATTTCACTGTGGACTATGATTGCGCAAAAACTATGTCCACGCTGGAGCAACAACTTTTCCTCGCCTCTGTTATTCGGTAGAAAAAGGAGCAGGCGACAAGAAGCGACGGAAAGTTGACTTCGATGTGGACACGGCTTTGCATTTATAACCAGTTTTTATGCCGAAATGTTAGATCGAATAAAACGACGAAGCTACGGAAGAGAAAAATAAAGTAGTGCAAATCGAAACAACGAAAAGTCAAAAGATTATACACGTATCTTGCTAGCCAGTGTGATATCTTCCGATTGTAAACATAATAAACACAGTCACGCTCAATATACCATATTTTCGTTTTGTTCTTCCGTATTGTACCCAAAGGACAAAGGGAACACGGCTTCCAGGTTCACTCTTTGTATATGTCGAACGCAGCATTCTCTGTATACGCAATTTTTGCAATAAAGTTGTACAAAGCATGGTATAATTAAAATGTCCGGTTACACTCGCCGTATAATAAGACCACTCAAAAACCTTTGACGCTTTTCTCTAGAGAAATACACATTCACGTTGTACAATATATTGCTTGTCAAACTTGCGTAAATAGAACATTTTTGTACTAACAATAAGAAGCAATTCATAGCTGTGGGAAATTGCTTAGCCGAACATGTAACGCGGAGATTGACGCGCAAATTTAGCGTGCTGCGCCGCTAGTGGGCGCTACGATTCAATTTTCATCAAATTTATTTAAGATAAAATTATTTTCATGTCAAATTGGCTTTGTTGGAAATTAATCGTATATTCGAAAAGTGACAGCAACAATTCCGTCATCTTTATCTCCCTCTTTCGAGTGAACGATTTAAAACCATATATTATTAAAGGCACATTATACAATTATATACATTTTACATTAAATAAAATGAATATACATGAAATAAAATTTATTTACAAATAAGATTGGACAGCCGAATTAAAATAGAGGATAGCTCAAAGTATTTTACATAATAAACCTGTATTCTTGATCGATAATATTACTATTCTAAAATCGGACATTTCATGTGCAACGACCTGTAATACGTAACATAACCTGACATCATTCTTCCTCAAAACTGACAACACAGAAATGGAGCGGCCAGCTGTTACGACAACGAGCGTATTTCGGTCGCGTCTTTCGAAAAGCGGGCCGTAGCAAGCGGAGCACCAGCAGTCCCGCAATTCTCGAAGAAGCGATTTTTTTTCCATCTTGGAATTCCGCGAGATTTGCGTTCCCGGCGCGAGCCACCGGTGGAAAGGAAACTTCCGGCGCCAGGCGGCGGGTGCCGGGGTGTTATCGGCGAGACGGGACGCTATTAAGGAATCCTTTGAAAAGGTGGCGATAATAAAAAGAGCCGTTCCTTCCGGCGTATTGTAATAATGAGGATGAAGTTCGAGCGTGTCGCTCGACGAGGAAGAAAAGAAAATTTAAGGGCGGAGCAAATGATTCGCAGCGGGATCGCGAGTAGACGGGGGTGGAAACGGGAGTGGAAACTGCAAGAGTAGAAGCGCGCTCTTGCCGCGCGCACCGGGATTAACGGCATTATGGTCGACGGGATTTTTTTTAGAGCGGCACAAGTTTCATAGCTTATCGGCCAGTTAGGATCTCGTTCCGGGCGTCGCTGCGACTCTTTTTCATCCGTGTATCACCGAACGACGCGCGTTGCTTTCTTTCCTCTTCTGCCGCGAGATTGAGCGCGCTCGACGAAGAGGTTTTTGCGCGGTTCGCGTCGAACAAATTTATTTCCAATCGACTCGGAAGGGCACGGGGAGCATCTCCCCGCGAGAAAATCGAGGCGAAGGACGATCGGGCCGGGCCGGTGCGGCGCGCGCTCGATCATCGACGAAACTCAATCATCTCGCGCGCGGGATCTGGAACGCTGCGAGTGGAATCCATTTCTAGCCGTCGCGCCGCGGGTCCGTCGGTTGCAATCGCTATGCTACACGTGGTCGGTGATTGTGCCGCGTGTTTCCGCGCGCACGGAAAAAATCCTGGGAAATACGAACGTGTTGCAACGAAACGGGCACGGAGAGCAGCCACGGTCCTGGACGAACTGATGGCGCGTACGTGGTGTTTTTCGTTTCTAAACTATTAGCTGTTCCGGTTAATTTAAATTGCATTTTATCCACGGTGTTCCCATTTTTTACACGGTCTTCTTTTAAATGATTTTGAAACAACAGGATTCTAATATAATTATTACTAATATATTATAATAGATAATTGCAGAATTAATTCTTGGACGGCAATCTGAGCAGATACGAATATCTGGGGCCTCATTAATTCTGCGAGACTCAAAGTTCAGCTGTCAAAATGAATAAAAAATATTATTTTCAGTCAAGTTTAAAGCGTTTTCCCCTGGTCGCCATGATTTTATTTTTAGGAAAACACGTAGATTTTCACAAAATATAATAATATTTAGTTGCAGATATAGTACTAAAATGGACTAACAATAATACTCGTAGTGTGGCGGTGAATGTGTTAAATATTTATACTAACAGACTAATTAAATATTTAGAATGGAGCCCCAAAATTGAATTCCGCCTTCTAAGTGTTAAACCCGGCCCTGAACATGGGTCCGCGAGTTCCAAGTTTCCAATTCGTCACAATGCGAATTTTAATTTCTATTGCAAAAAGATTGAAAAAGAACTGACTGCAATATCTGCAAGAAGTACCTCGGAATTTCTCCAGATGTTTCAACCCGAACCGAAAACAACAAATGATCGTAGGATTTCTAGAATATCGTATCAAGACTTATGCAATGACACAGTAGTCTTCGAGAAACCGAAGACAGCAGCCGTGCGCTGTCATTTTCTCCTGTAACTACGAGGATAGAACCGAGGGAACAAGAGCACCAAGGAGGAGAGAGAGAGAGAGAAGCCGAATAAAGGATGGGGAGTGGGGAGGACCGGGAGGAAAAGAAAGAGAGAAGAGTCCCGCGGTCGAGAGTTTGGCGTAATGAAAGAAAAAGAGGGAGAAAAAAGGAGCAGCAAATTGACCGGTGCCAGCGGGAAGTCGAACGCGACGGGGAGTCGTCTTTGCCCGAAAAATCCTCCGTCCTTCTCGGTCCAGGTTCCTCGCTCCGAGCGCCGTCTATCCTCGTCCCTTTCGCGCGTACCGCGAACCGTATACACCTCTCCTCTCCCTCCCCCTCCTCCACGGCGTGGTTCTTCTCGTCGCTCATCTCGAAGCGAGACAAATGAGCGGCATCCGTCTGCGTCACCTGTCCGTCAGCCCGTTCGTAACTTTTGACTCGAGGCAAATCGTCGAGAGGGAGAAAGGAACGAAAACCAACTTTTTATCGTAGTACGTCGCCGGTGACCCGCGGACGTAACAACGTGCCCGGCCGGAGCCGGCCTCCTTCTGCCCTTCGCTCTGTACCCTCGCGCTCCTTTTCTTTTTCCTTCGTTCTCCCTTTTTTCTTCTTTTGCGAACCCGCCGGCCTTTCGCGATCGCGTCTACTCCCCTTCGGGACTTGATAACGTAATAAATGAGCCGGGAGAATAATATCGTTGAAAGTCAGCCATCGATGTATCGCGCGCGAGGTACCGGCGAACATTTACCGAGGAACGACCGGCGCGGTTCCGGTTCGGGAAACGCGTGTTTTTTCGAAGCGGCTCCGGAATGCAGTTCGAAGCGAGAAATCTTCAATTTTTGGAAAATCGTCGTCTCATAAGTCCATGCTGCTTATTCTGGCATTCTGACCTGTTCTGATTATTTAAATTTGTATACGCAGGATACCTTTAATCATCTTCTCGTCTATCAAATCCCTGCGGCCGCATATCGCTCCATGTTTATACAACACAGCGCGGAAAGAATGAACATATCCGCGACACGAACTTACGAGACGACCTGATAGTTGACGCGTCACGTGCCGAGTCGGTCACGCTGATTGGTGGGGCGACACCGAGTTATGGTCAGGTTAACATTAGACCAAGCACTGAACACAACTGCCAAGGGGCTGGGAATATGATATACAAATTTTATTTTTTAATTTAGCATACGTGAACACAAACATTGTGAATCTTACCGAGACCTTTTGACCTTCTTACCTTTTTTTGATAAAAAACAAAACTGGCCAAGTAAAAAATTGAGTAACAATATGAAGCGGTGTTACTCCCCAGGGAAACGTGGTACGAAGTGCACCAATCCATTTTATACGCATGTATTATCCTGATTCCATTTTGTTGCTAAACGGTAAAATTGAACACATTATATCGCCAACAGCTTCAACGTTCACACAGTTCCATTATCGTTTCCCAAAAAGGGAAAGTTCGGTTCAACAGCTGCGTTAGACGAAAGAAAGAAAAGAAGAACTTGCATTCTACCGAACAAGCGAGGAGAAGAGGTTTCCAGGAATCGCGCATTAGGCAACCGAGCTCTCGGATTATATTATTGTAGCGTTGTATAAATACGATACCGAGATATCAGATCGAGAGTCGGCGGTTTCTCGCGGCAACGTGTTGCTCCGATCGCGCGCGGAAAACAGTACACACGTCGAAACGCACGCAATAAAACCGCGAATTGGGCCGAGGGCGGGTCGAGTCGGGCCCCGTCGCTCAAGCGAGTCGATTACGGCCGGCGATCGCGATCGCGTCGATTTTTCCGTCTACGGGAAAAAGCTGGCGGATCGGTGCGAACGAACGCGCGCCCCCTTATCTGCCTGTTGTATCTTTCAATATACGCGCGAACAGCTTTGTAATATATTTTACAAGTGTTACTTCCTCGAAGCGTTCCGATAAGAAACAAAGTGGCGCGCGTTTATCAGGCTTTATCTTTACGCCGGCGGACTATAAGCGTAATGAGAAATTATTTACACGAAACGGTTGGAACGACTCGATAATCCTTTAGCCGCTCGAGCGGGCTCGCCCGCGGAGCCCGGTGATCTCGGGCTGCCCCGAGAGAGGGAGCACACCGTGGGCATCTCTCCCGGTGGAAGTTTATCTGCGCTGTCGCCGCTTAATGTTAAATTAATTAAATCGAATCCGGCGATGGCGCCAATAAAGAACGGTAATCTTATCGGGCGACGGGGCGGCTCGCGCAGCCCCGCGTTCCTGAGATTGCTTCGAGCGCTACCGGCCACGGACGACCACGTTCCGTTTCACACGGATTCATTAAGATAACGAAACATTTCTCCCTTTCTGGCGAATACCCGCGGAACGGCCGAGCGTTTTCCTGGCCGCCACGCATCAACGGTATCTATCGCGAAGCCTCTTCCCGCGCGTCCTCGGCTGAGTGGAATGCGAAGTGACGATTCGTCGTCGTCGTCGTCGTCGTCGTCGTCGTCGGCGGCGTCGTAGTCGTCGCTCCGCGAAAATTATACTGGGTGGCCGACGCGGACAGCCTCGCCGTTTGAAAGGATATAATTTCGGTGCCATTACCCGCCGCGCGGAGGAGGAATCGCTCGGCCCTGGAATGAATGGTAGCCAGAGATTCGTTCAGGAAGCGCGGATTACAGTGTCCCAGGGTGCCCACGGCCACTCGCCGCGACCACTTCCTAGTCCGATCCCCGATGTCCACAGGTGCGCACATTTTTCACGCCGCTTCTGCACGCGATGTTTGCTCTCGCTCCGACTAACCGCGGTTCGGTGCAGCGGGGTTTTCTCTTTTTCTTCACAGTGTCGAACTCCGAAATGGATTTGGAGATTACATTATATATTTTATGCTATATGTGAATGCAATACTGTAGATATAAAAATAATTTGAGAATGTTGTTACATTATTAATCACAGTTAGATGACAATGCAGTTAATCTTTCAATCTTAATAAGTCGAGAATAATAAAATAACACAAAGATAGCACGCGACGTCTCAAAGACGTCTTTTCTGCGTCCATTTTAGGTTTGAACGTCTTAAAGAGAGAAATTTGTTTCACGTCTTTTATGTATTTCAGACGTGCGAAATAAGACGTCATAAAGAGGGAAAAATGTTTGACGTCTACGATACGTCTTTCCTTCTAGACGTCTCAAAGACGTTCCCAGCAAAAGTTGTTCAGAAGACGTTGTGGGAAGCCGTACGGAGACGTCCCTAGGACGTCTGGATGTCCAACAACAGACGTCTTTAAGACATCTTTAAGACGTCCCTATGCTATCTGGGCATGCTTAAATTATTTGAATATTTTAGAAATTGCATTGTAGAAATTCAATGACAATGTATTTCTTCTTTTTTTATTTAAAAATCCACTTGCTTCAGCGGTCTCTGTAATGTTAATAAAGCTGTACAGACCCGAGACCCGAAATATGGCAGTAATTGACAGGCATTTTAATAAGATCTTTAGGTTTATTTAATTGTGTTTATATCGATGTTTGCATACCGAGGACACGTGAATACGCTTTAGGTTACCTTAAATCGTCAGCGATGGCAATTTGGTAGTCGAACGGCGCGTCATAACTCATCGACACCGGTGAAACCCATGCCTAAGGTAACACGCATAAATCCAGCCCACGTGATCACCGAACCAGGATACCATTCAAAGTGGCCGAATAAGACGGTTCACGATGGTTCCCGAGATTAGAATCGTAACGACTGTTAGGTGTGTCGCCTCGCTCGTTCTGAAACGCATACGGAATTCGTAGCAGCTTCTGTCCACACGTGTACCACGGGATCCGGACGAAATAGTTGTACGACAGCGAACGAGATCGTTCTGCTATCTCTTTCCACGGATATTAGTTACATAAACGTCCTTTCTTTATCGTGAACATACAAGGATGGAAAGCAACGACCACGGGGAAACACGCGGGCGACGCTGCCCGCGACACTCCGTTTCCAATTTTACACGCTAATGAACTCACTTCTTTACGATAGGAAATTTTACATATACCAACGCAACCGGACTGCGAAAATGTTGCACACGAAGATAATATTAATGTGGCAACAGCTGTCCCGTAAAAAGACAAAGAAGGGGCGACGGAAAAAGATTTGAAGGCCGACTTCGTTTTTCTTTTGCGTTTCGATACTAGAGAAAGTTTGCTATGTGATTCGCGATCGTTCTCTTAATTGCCGAGCAATAAATACCCGTTTGAAAAATTTTACCGTTTTATCAAATTCTTATCTGTTTGAAAAAAAAGAAAACAGAAATTATTAGTTATCGATGGTAACTCGTCGATACACAATTAAAATCGAAACATAGACTTTCAAGAATTATCCAATGCGTCAAATGTAAGAGAAAAACAGTTTTGATTTTCGTCCCATTTTCAAAATGTCTGAATTTTCATTCTCCCCAATCAAGATACTCGGATTTTTTAGTAACTCGATATCGCGTTAAGCAGTCTGACGTAGATGCGAAGCTGTTGATTCTAGTACGAAACATCAAAGAGCTTCGTTATGTATCGGGATAGCAATATGTCGCCGGATCTCGGCAGCTCGGGGAGAGCAGCTTTTGAAAAACGTATCAAAGGGATCTCGCTGAACATAAAAAAAAAGAAGAAGAAGTTGGTGCGGTTAGCGAGCCACGGGAGCTGCATCAGGAATCGATACACGTGTCAAATATACTTATCGCAATACCATAAACAGACCATAAATCACTGGGAACGTATTTCAGAGCGAGAGTGCCTCGCGCTCGCAGCGACCTCGGGACGATCGTGGCACAGAAACTGGGAGCGACGAGAGCGAGCGAGGGCGCCGCGAAATGCGCGAAGAAATATCGAGATTTATTCGCGAATGCTTCGCATTAGCCAGTCCAGGCGTTCGTAACGAGCAAGGGAAGCGACGCTCGAGCGCAGGATGTCCTTTTTCGGGCAGCCGCGAACTTCGCTCGGAAAAACATCTGGGGAATAGAAGGGAACGATCGCGTTTCGCCTTGCCAGGAGAAGTGGAAATGCAGTCGCATCGCAACGGACTTTTTAGTGCAATTATCTTTGTTTCAGATCGGGACGATTTTAATGGAGACGCCGGAATATTTCGCTGCTATGAGATTCCCTTTTCTTAGGAATTTAATGTTAACACTAAACCTACCGTGAACTGAATAACTTAATGATACACAAAAAATATAATATTAACACTAAATCTACCGAGAACTAAATAACTTAATAAACAAAAAAAAGTTCGAAAATCCGGGGTCCCAGAAGGGGCGAATTTTTGGGTCACTCTTACGAGTAGTCACGTATACCTCACCCGGCACCGTCGCAGAGAAGTTGATAATTATGTTTTGATTATTTAACACTAAACCTGCTAAGTGCGATTAAAATGTTTTAGCTTATAAAAATGACGAGGCTCTATCTATTCAGATTTTGCGCAATTTTCTCAATATGTGCTCGGATAAAAAAGTTTATCGAATCAATTTCCATGTAACTTGGTAACCTCAATAATTGCAAAATGAAAAATATAAAACCGATACGTTTGACCGGTAGGTTTAGCGCTAACATATTCCAGCAGTCTTCGCTTTAACAATCGATCTTGCAATTATAACATTTTTATCAAATGCAATTTTTAAATAAGAAGTATGAAAAAAAAATACCGTCACAGAAAAGTTGTCAGTTCTCTAGATATCATAGTGTGCGTTATAAACAACGACGCGCTGAGAATTAATTTGTTTTTCTCTGCGTGAAATATGAAATCGTGCTCGTCACGCATGTTTGACACTGGCAGCGAACATGGTAAACTATAAAAATTGAATGGTTCTACAAGCGCGATGGTTTCTTGGTTTTTTGAGCGTTCAGCCGAAACGGTTCCGTTCAATTTCGATATATTAACTGTCGAAATTTTCACTGTTAATATTTCTATAGAAACTACCCTCTGAAAATTAGCATCGTCGCGCGAAGTACCAGCGTCGGCAGACATTTTAAGAAAAACGGTAGAAATTGTTTGAATTTTCTCGTTTAAAAATACCTGCATACGCGCCGGAGCCGATATAAAATGTCATAATCAAAATGATTGATAGCTAATTAAATCAGCAGAACTGAAAGCTCGCATTTCGCTATAAATAAGGATTTGACGGGGCAAACGATGCTGCCATAATTTAATAATGTCAGTCACTATGACCCAGATGCACGTACCGAATTTCAAACATTTTATACAAAGCGCAAGAGCTTTCAACGTTTCATTGACATTCGCTGATTTGATACTTGATGTTAGATGGATTTTGTAGGAATAAAGAAATACGCAGTTGTGAAAATCAATGTAATAACAAATTTTACATATACCACGATTTTACTCCAATTTCTAATAATTATCTATTATTCTATTATTATCTTTATTTGAATGAATATAAATGAACTTTTTCTTCTTTAAATATTTCTTTATTATACACGGTGTTCCGCTTAAATATCTCCTCTATCTCAGAAAATACAAAAAAGTGTTTCTGACGTAATCTGTTAAATGATTTCAAAAGATGGATCAGATGGAAAAATTGTTTTTTACGGATTGTAATTGTTTAATCGTTTTTTAAGATCACTCGTGTTTTATAACATTATTGTGCATTCATCCACGTTGAATTGCGCGACCTTGAAATGACCATGGACACTAAAATTCGCTAATTAAGAACTGGCTTTCAACAATGTAACCAGATATCGATTTCAGAAAGAGAGAGGGCGTCGAAATAGGAAAAATCGGCGTTCACGGAATCGGGGAATGATTAGGATACATCTGGAATTGGTAATCGAGGTACGGAGGGGGAGGGGACGGTTAATAATGCATCAGGAACGCGAGGCGTGTTCGTTGTTTGCGTTTGCGCGACGTTAGCCGGTTGCGCAGGAGGCCCGGTCGGCCGCGGCCGCGGCCGGAGGGATCGCGAACCCGGAACAATGCGTCGCAACGGGAGAAACAAAAATTTCCGTCGGGGCCGGCGGAATCGCCGCGGGAAAGCGTTTCGCGCAGAAAACAAATTGGTCACGATCATTAACGCCCTCTCCGCGTTCCGTGCGCCGCGCACCGGACCTATGGCGGTTACAAAACGATATTTCACGTGGCACCGCGTACGCCGGGTTTTCGGACGAATTAAATAACGTTCGGTACACTTGTTGCCAGTGTCGCCGAAATCTGTTACAGACTCCGGGAACTTTGACACTTTCGCTACTGTGTCACACCCCTCTCGCGCGTTTCAAGACCCTTTTTCGTTCTTTTCGATTTTATTCCGGTCGGTAGGTGTAGGCACGTCGATTTTTACGGAAGAACGCGAAAGCAATCTCAATTCGGCGGGGCAAAACGCGAAAAAATTTGTAGAAATAACTATCGCCGGTTAGGTCTGTTGTGTGATTCTTTGACGCTAGACCTACCGAACACTAAAAGCGCTAAAAATGTTTCAGCTTATAAAAATGACAAGGCTCTAT
Source organism: Lasioglossum leucozonium (assembly GCA_028454225.1). NCBI lineage: Eukaryota > Metazoa > Arthropoda > Insecta > Hymenoptera > Halictidae > Lasioglossum > Lasioglossum leucozonium. Next base: position 14,875,374 of record CM052219.1, read on the forward strand.
TTATTTAGATTTTGTGCAACTTTTAACACAATTATGTGCTTGGATAAAGAAATTTATCGAATCAATTTCCACGCAAAGCAACTTCATATTGTCGATAATTGTAAAATAAAATATATAAAACCGGTTGTTTGACCGGCAATGGTAATTTTAGTGAAAGAGATATTTCACACGATCCCATATTTGTCCCATTTCTAAATATATTTTGTCACCATCCATACAAAATTCAAAATCTCAAATGGAAATATCCATTCTCTGATTTTAATTATTTTAATTCCATTGGCACATAAATTAGTTTCACAGAATTCCGTGGGGTTAACCAACAAATTTTTAATTCGAAAACATTGATGCAACGATTAACACACTAATGAAGACACGCGATTCGGTAGCTGTTTTACTTTTTATTCCTGTGTATCGTTGCATTTACTTTGATTCGTAGAATAGCCGGAATATTATATTGAGCATGGATTAAAACGTGTGTACCACCATATTGAATCCTGTACCGACGCACAAGTCAATGTTTGACGAATGAATAAATATGAGTTAAAACGTTTAATTCCGCGTTAAACAGAAGTACGATATACATATACATACATATATTATTGTCTATACTACATGATTGAGCGTATTAATTCTTGGACACATCAATAAAAATTATACATAATATGTGCTGAAAATAATTGGGAAATGCGAGATGCGCTTCAACACCGTCTCGATTTTGTTGATATATTTAAACGACTTTACTATCCGAAACATTATTCCGGCCGGTACAAATAATTTTCCAATGCGAATAAAAATAATAGTTATTCTCTCAGATAAACGGTATACATATAATTTCTTCGTAAAATTCTGTTTCGACGGCCGCGCGATGCATCGAGCGATGCATCGTTCTGAGTAAACAAGGGGTTGATAACTCGCAATATAAGAGAAATAACACCGTTTGTTTTCGTATTTCTTTTCAATGGGAATATGAATTTCCTTTTGCAAGCGTACCACCCAACCAATTACGTTTCTTCGAGTGGATATTTATCGACTAACCGCGGATATTTGCGGCGAGCCGAAACGCGACATGCGACCGTTACACAGCCGTATCTATTTCACGTACGGAACTATTGAAAACTGTAGCCGGGCATTTCGGATACGGCATTAACCGTACAGGAATATTAATAACCTTTTCCCTTCCCCTTGCCGCCCGAGTCCCGGTCTCTGTTGCGTAACAGATTCGGAAGCTTTTGGCAGGTACAAAGCCGGCTCTCGTTTTATGCGGTTACACACGGGCACGCTTCGTATGTATTAAATATCATTTAACGCGCCCGCTGTAATATCGTTGAAATAATTAAAATGGTAAACCAGCCGCGGCCGGGTTTTCGCCGGAAAAATACACGGGCGTGCGGCTCGGTTCGGCGCGACGCGGCGTTCAAACAAATCCTGGGATCCGGAAGTAAAAGCGCGACCGTGTACGTCCGCGCGTCGTCGCCTTCCCGTCTCGTGTCGCCTCGTTTCGGTTTGTTTGACAGGGTTTCCTACGATACGCGGCAGTGGCAGCGGCCGCGAATTAATTCTAATTATTGAATAAATTAATGTAACGAAGGATCGATCGGTTCGGTAACGACCGAAACGCCGCTCCGCGCCGAGCCGGTCGCGTTTCATTGGACGTTATACGGCGGTTGATTATTCGCCGGAGGAAAAAGTTCTGCTGCCATGCCATGCCGCCACCGCGCCACACTGCCGCCGCCGCCGTGTCCCGATTGATCATCGATGTTGACAAGTGGCGACGGGGAGCAGCGTTGATACCACGGACATACATTATCGTCCTTTTTGATTGATCGATGAAATCTCCGCGGTGTCGATGCGGTTCTACGGCCTTCGTTCTGTGTCTGTTGTGTATATTTCATTTCTACCTGGTTTAATGAACGCCGCTCCGGCAGAAGCTCGCAATTAATGCCCGGCGGTACCTGATGTTTCAATTAGCCGGGCAACCCCTTCCGAAGAAGTCGCTCTCGAAGTCTTCGTCCGGAAAAACCATCGTCTCGCAACAACCGGGCCGTATCTCGTGAAAAATCGTCCGACAGCCGCCGCCGTTGCACAGCGAACACCGCACACTCTCCTTTCCGTCTGTCTCGCGTTTGTCTTTCCCTCCTTGCGCGGCGACGTCATTATCATAATTACGGCAACGGTGTGTCCGGAGGCGTTCCATACAGAAAACAAATTGACCACGATCATTATCGCCCCTTCTCGATCACTGAGAAAGCGGAGCCCTCGTGCCCTCTCGCCGGCTACGCATGTATGTACATGTATAAACGTCAGCACTACACTGTGCGCAGTAATTCGTATTGCGTCTCGAAGACGGTTTCGTGTCAGCTACGAGAACACGTAAAAGAAATGCAGCAAAGTGAAGTAATTATCAGCGTGATACGTCTCCCTTGACACCGTACAACGTTCATGCGAAAACATTTTGCGGCATTTTTAAGATTTTTAAAGTGCTACAGAATACGGGGTCTCTGTGCGATCTAAGAAAAACGAATATCCCCTCCGCTGCGCGGATCGACCTGTCGCGACAGGTTCGGACAGGCGCCGGAGCGCGATAGTCATCGACTCTCGGAGCACCGGTTGCCTGGTTTAATTGACGTTATGCAGTAAGTTTTACTGTATAAATAATCCCTTCTAGAATCTCTCGCTAAACTTTCGTTTTCTTTGCTTCGTTTCCTTCGCCTTCTACATTCCCTTCTCTTATAAAATTTTATCGAAACAGTAGAGAAGGACAGCGCGGCTGGTGCTCCGAGAGTCGATGACGTAGAATCGGCTCCGGTGCCTGCCCGAACCTGTCGCGACGGGACGGTTCGCCCCGGCCGGCTGGGTGGGGATAGCCGATTTACGTCATCGACTCTCGGAGCACCAGTTGGACAAGTCTGGTTTAATTGACGGTCGGTTTTCGGCCGCGTGGACCCGAGGATTTTTCTTAGATCCAGGATATACTGTAATTTGACGTGCCACTGTTTTCTTCGTATTTTTGCAACCTGTTGGAAAACCTGGCTGCAAAAAATAAGCCAGATGTCGAAGGATACAGACAGTATCTTTGTTTGCTGTAACAGTCCCCAGGTCAGAAACCGAAGGACTGCAGTTTATTTTACGAAGAGGGTCCTGGTAATAAAACTAACGGGCTCTTCCAGATTTAGTTTTCTCGAGTGGGCCCAATAAGGGTTTTTCCGCTCAAGACTTTCTCCTGTTTAGTTCACTTCAGTTTTGGCTTTCGAACCGTGCAGACGTCTTCCGAGTTTTTCTTAGTAGAATAAAGTATCGCTATATAGTTATCGTGAGTTATTTTATTTAAACTAAATACCCATTTAGTAATCTGGCCACCATTTTTATTTCAAATATAGCACAGCTGAGAGATTTTGCGCATCCCTTTTTCATGTAAAAATCACTTTCGGCAAGTGTTACTTCATGGTTTCTCATAGAAAGAATTAACCGCACGATGCGAAATGCAAATAACAAATTGAACAATTTTGTTGCGAAACATTGAAATATTTCGTGGTGCGCCTGAAAACGCCAGTTTTCCTTCCGAGTTTCGCCGTGCCACGTGACTCGTGCGCCGGGAAGTTTTCCTCGTGCTGGGAAGTTATGTCACCAAAATTATGTTAAGCTAGTATCGTGCCTCGCGGCCGTCGATCTTTCACCTAGGAGATAGACTGTGCTACATGCAAATCAATTTCACCGATCAACGCGTTCGCGGGTAATTAGCAGTAATAAGATCACCTGTCGCGGTCGGAACTCGTTAGGAGTTCAGGTGCAAGCTCGGAGAAGTTGTTACTGTGTGATACATTTTAAATTGGCAAGCAACGGTGACCAGATACATTCGAACCGCAGTCGTTGATTGAATTTAATTGAACTGGGATGAGTTATAATGTACAGGGGCACATAGCGGGTACGCGGAGCTTAACACTGTGTCACCTGCAGCTGGACCTGCTCTGTCATGGTCCTTTGAGAAATGTGAGCCAGTTTTCGAAGCAACAAAAGTAAAACCAAAATTACAAATTAAGTTCGTAGCGATAATGTGTATTTCAATGCGTCGTCGCGCGTAGTTGTACTAATTCTTATTAGTTAATGAATTTGTTAATATCGAGGAAAAACAGCTTTAATAGAAACGTTATCGTCAGACCGCGGAATTTTATGCGTGTTCTTCTTCGTGCAAGTTATTATGCGTAAAGTCTAGTTATCATAATTGAGCGAACAATTTCTAGACTTCTTGCTCGAGCAAAAAACAAATTCAAATATTTTAATACAAAATTGAAATGCTCTCGGCGCAAGGTTCGATCAATATTTAATGTTTAAAGCAAATTTGCGAGTTTGCTATTTACATTTTCGACGTTTCGATCCTAATTTGGATCATTTTCACGAAAGATGAAAAAACCGCGTCTGTAAAAAGTTTGTTATTATTTGATTATTTTTAACATATTTAAAATATGCATTTCAATTTTGTATTAACCATCATATGATCGAGACTACAAGTAAACATTTCAAATATTTTAGTCGAAACAGCGGAAAGTGTTTCAGTTTCGTACTCTGAATTCTATGCGGAAATTGAGAAATTCTGGAAACACGGTATTGAGAGATATTTAATTTAATTTAATTTTCATTTCGAATTCGCGAACATTCGCGAGCTGGCGGGAGACTGCCCATTTTTACTTGTAATAATAATACGAGAAAACTATTTCAGATTTCCGTAAAATTATTTACCATATTGCCTATTACGAGTTTGCGAATGCCACGACTGCACAAAGCCCGCAGTCTAATGTTCATAAACTGCGAAGCACTACATAGCGCAAACCCAAATAGTGGGAGTGGTTATTATAAGCGGAATCGCGCCTTCTCCTCCCGTGCGTTGCCGATCCGCCTTATTCTTCCTGTTCCGAAACGATTTTCTAATTTCCCTCGATCCCGTACGCGAAAAATCCGGGGAATACATTTCGCGTGTAATCTCGCGGCGAGAGTCTATCGCGGGCATCGTTAAAAAATCAACGATACCTTGCCCGGTCCGAATGGGAAAAACCGGAGACGCTTTTTCCCCGGAGCTCTCCCGGAAAATCAACATTGCCCTCGACGAGAAGAATTAATCGCGAGCGTGACCCCGCGTTTTTATGATAATTTCGTGGAAAATTTTTAAATCAAGCCGCCCGCGTTCCTTTCGATCAAAGGTAAATTCCGTAAATATTCCGAGTCCGAGCCTCATCGTTTTTCCTTTTTATACCCGGCAGACAGCTATGCTACTCTTCATCCTCCTCCTACCCACCACGCTCTTCCTGTTCCTCCTGAACGTTCTAGCCGCGTTACAAATCGACACGGTGGTCTGACCAGGGGATAATATTTAACATTATTACCGTGCCGCGCCTTTCGGCCTCAAACAACCGTCTCGGCTTTATGCAATACCGGAAATCGACCCTCCGCGAACAGGAAGCGGCGGTTATCCGTTGCATAAATATCATGCCTTTGTAAACCTCCACTCTTCGCGAAGTAATCAGCGTTCGCAGAAAAGAAGTTCGATGTACAGAGTGGTTCGAAAAAGTCTGAGCGAACTTCTGATCAACTGATTTAACTGATGTATTAATTATCATACGCTTTCAGGCTTGAAGACGAACTTTACTCAAATTCTTCATCTTTTTTTCTTCTTTGAACGGTAAATAGGTGTAGAACTGTGTAAAGTGTTATCACGTGATGTAAATAATGACGGTAGGCATAAAAGAAGAAAAATATAGTGGAATACACTTTTTAGTAATTTCTTTCTATGTCTCGTAGTTTTGTGTGGTTGCAACAATTTTGAAGAGCCGCGTTCAGTGACGGGGCCGCGCGAACCCCTCTCTATAGTTCATTAAAATTTTCAGAATTTCTCGGCCAGTCGATCCAAGCGAACTCGCTCGCAAAATCGAGCCACGGCCAATTAGTACGAGCGAAACAGCCGGCAACGCTTTCCCAATTCCTAATTCTAATCAAATCAGCCGCGGAATCTTACGATCGCAGCTCGATGCCGTCGATACCGATGATTTTTCGGCAATTAGCGAATACCGAGTATAACCGCGCGGACAACGTCGGGATTCCATCGGGTCGTTGCGGCGAGTCGCAAGGGGTCTCCGCGATATCTCTCGCGGCGATCGTGGCATCCTCTGCGGGTCGCGTCGCGCCGCGCCGTCGGTTTTACCGTTCGGTGCCACGGTGGTCCGACCTGCTGCTAACGATTATCATTATCGCCTCGCCGCCTTTAACTTTCCGAACGACCGTCTTACGCAATGCTTAAAATCGGTGCCGGGGGCAACGCGAGGGCTGGGCTTCGGCAGGAACAACCACAAAGGACGACGCGGAGGATGCCTCGGCCGCGACGAGCTTTACGATTTTCATCGGCGACCCCCGTCACCTCCGAGACCCTGTCGCCATTCGGAAACGAAGCTTTCGATTTCTCGAAACGATGCCGTAAACCTCGCGCCATTGTTGCATCGAGGAACGTACATTCTTTTCTTCTTTTTTTTTTACCGGATTAACGCTACACGCTGCCGGGAGAGTTTAGCTTCCGATGCACGGACCGGGTACGTAAATTCTTACTGTTTTAACCCTTTTGCACTCACGGAGCTATTTCAACTTGAAAATTTCTTCCAACCTAGAATAATTGCGTTCTATATTATTTTTCTGCATTTTATGAACACGAAATTGATACAATACCTCATAAAATACTGAAATGTTTAGTAATTGATTAGATACCAACTTAAATGTAAACAATATTTTTAATGATGGCACAACAATATTTAGTAGCGATTCTGAGTCGCCACTCGAGTGCGCTAAGGGTTAATCGTTTTGTAAATTCGTCTTGGAATTCCTCCATGAATTATTGTCTTGTGGTAGTCAGACGAGCTGCGAGTTTCTAGAAGAAATGTCAACTAGTGTTAAAGAACTTCAACAGTCAAAAATATTGTATGTCTTCAAGAAGATCATGATTTACTCGAAGACGTTGATTCGAGTACACAGCGTAATAGTTAGTACTCACGAAGCGATTCTGCGAGATTGTTTTAATATTTCGTGAAGAAGGTTGTATTTGATAAAACGTTTTAATAAGAGAGATAAGCTGCGAGACAAGCTGCTGGTAAACGTGTTAATGACCGAGTCGCAGGATTCTGATCTCTCGCTCGAGCAAAACGAACAATGATTTCTGCCGGTCGTGATTGGACTGCGGATCTTTATGCGAAATAACTATTTTCTGGGTTAACGTATCCTAACGTGTCGAAAATAATACAAAAACATCCTTAACATTTTTTTACGTCAGAATTGCATAGAGATTTGCAAGAAGAAAAAAGAAAACCGGTAGCGAACGTGTCAATGATCGAGTCGCTTCTGTTTTCGATTTCGATTCTGTCTGGCAAGGAGCGACAAAAATGGTTGCGCGCGTGGTTCGAGGACAGGATCGACCGCGGCAAAAGACAAATTGTACACCCGTCGAACGTGAACATCTTTTTTTTCAGGTCAAAGGCGAGTTAAATTTTTCAGGAACAAATCATCGAAGGAACGAGATGCTGGTTTCTATAGAGTTCGATAAGAGCGACGTTATTTGCTTTCGTCGGCGGCAGCAGCCGCCTCGTCATCGTGGCAACCGACGATCTCTCGCGTCTCGGGGTTCGCGCGATCGGCACGACGAGACGAGACGAGACGAGACGCGACGTATCGGCCGAAGGATCGAGGGCGTTTTGATCGTTCGAGAGGTTCGTTCGTGGTGCTCGTTTTTATTTCTCGTTCCCCGGGCCCGACGGTTCGGTTCGTTCCTCGCGTTCCTGCGTGTCGTACGTGCGTACGAATTCGATTTCACGCGATTTCGCTCGATCGGTTTGCCACGTATAAACTATTCTCAGCCGTCGATCCCCGCCTTACACGTTCCCTTTTTTCTCATCGGCCGCCTCCTACGTCGCGTTCACAAAATAAAACAGAGAGAGAGAGAGTGAGAGAGAGAGAGAAAAGAAGGAACGAGCGAAGACAATTAACGTTCCCCCACCGCCGTAAGATTGTCCGAGTTTCAGCGGCCGGCGTACGTAAGATCGATTCGATCAGACGTCTCGTTTCCAACGGCGCTCGATCCGATCAACCGTTTAGAGGACGCCGGACTCCGTTGAGAACGAACGACGCTGTCGATCCTCGGGGCACGATTCAGTTTCAATTCGTTCGTCGAATAGCCTCGAGAGGAGATCGACCCCCTAATGTTAACGAACTTGTATCTAATTCGAAACTTAAATTGTATAGTTCGGACAAGCGGGGGGGACACTGCTGCTCGATTAACAGCGTGGAGAAACAACCGGCGAACTTCGCGGCGTGGATCGCACGATCGAAAAAAATCGAGGATCCGAAAGGAGAAGCTGGAACGAGAAGTGACCTGGGACTTGGCTGGTGAACTTCGTCCGGGGTATTCTTTGAATAACATCGACACCCAATGAACGAGAATTGAAAATAGGAAATACGAGAAAGAGGAGCGACGATGGAGATTCCGTGAGAAAACAGGCCCTCCTGATCGCCTCCTCTGTACAATGTTGTTTTAACACTAGAATTATCAGGTAAGTCGAATGACCCGTTTCGGTTCTCCTGTTTCAACCTGTGATAATACGCAGGTGCTTTACAATTGATACAGTTAATTGTTGATGAATGTACTCTTGCAATTTATATGAATATTTACATATATATTGAGAATATATATTTTAAATATATAATTATATTTATATTATTGTATATCACGTATTTAGAAATATATATTTTGGGAACGAAATTATTATACTGATCTTTTATCATGTACATAATCGATGTTTGTAATGGGTTAATTTTTATATTTCAAGTTTAGTAGACTTTTGTACATCTTATTGTACACTTGATGTTAAGAGAATTTCGGTAGTTTTTTCGTTCAATTTTTTCAGAAGATGTTTGACACATTATTTAGTTTAAATGAATGTACCTTCCGGCTCCAATTTTCCTCCCGGATTGAATTCAGTTCCGAAGTTTTTGAGGAAGTAATTTACAGTGCCATTGAAACTTGCCAAAGATACTGTTCTACCGCGGATAATAATCGAAGGACTTCGCGGCAGTAAGAAGAAATAGCGAAGTTAAGAATTACGATTTATAAAAATAAGACGATAGCAGCAGCAGTCTATTAGTCCTGGCTGTTCCAATCGCAATATTATTTCAACCACTAAGTACTTCGCAATTCTCGCACTAACAACGTTCGAACGTGACTTGATACTATCCGGTGACCTTTGATTCGCACTTCTTAACTTCTGTTCCATCACGTTTTTACGGGCGTTTTTATCTGGTTATTATATAAGAACCGAACTTCGCGAAAGATAATCACGAGAAAATAGAGGCTTCTCGTAATCAAAGAAACCGGAGGCGAAGCGTGCGCGGGCCGAACGATGATAAAGATAAAAAAGATCGCCGCGAGCCGATCGTTGGGATTTAAGTGGATGCGGAATGTCAGACTGCGAGTAGAATTCCGAGCCAGGTGCAAGTAGAATCAACCGCAGCGCGCGGCCAAAAAAGGAGGCCGTAATAAAGTTCGCGCGCGTTTGAATCGCGTTGTCCTCGATATCGTGACGGACGAGATTAGAGTATCGATAAAAACGACAGAGCTTGGCACCGGCCGGGCATACGAATGAAGTCGAGGAAGGGACAGGGTCGCCAGAAATCGGGAAGAAAATACACGTTCCCTCGGACGGAAAATCGTTCGCCGGCTCCCATGCCGCAACGATTTCTCCGCTGCGCCGCATGGCGGTGCGAGTCACCGATATGCAGCCCAACAAAAAATCCCTCTCATTACCCAAAAAACGTAGACAATTATATTCTTCTTGTCTCAGTTTCCTAGGTGGCTTACATTGTTTCAACGCGAACTCCAGTGAGAAAAGTTACATTTTGAAATTTCACAAATTCAACAAACTCCGCAGAGTTCGAACAATTCTTTTTCCAGGGTAATTTCATTTTGGTTTTTTTTTTAAAGGAAGCCTCCCCTCGACAATGGCCGCTCGAAAGTTGACGAGAAAGTAAACCAAGTCGATTTCTTCGCCGTAACGTTGAAATTAAATAAATGAAATATTACTAGACAGCGGATCTTTATGAGAAATTTTTTATTCGAATTACAACAAATCGGAGTGAAATACAAAATTTATCTACTTTCTCAATATGTTTGATAGGTTGAAAATAATACGACAAATTAAATTTCTCTAACGTTAATGCTGTTTTAAATCGCTACCAATTTTTGCTGTCTAAGTATTACTATTACGATAACAGAATTAGTTCTCATCCAATGTGGCTGCGGGTGAACCACGAAAAATTTCATCCATCGATGATCCAGATAGCACAGAGCTGTGGCAAGGGACTCGCAAGCTTCGCTGTACGATCCCCGCGGAGATTTTTCATTTTTGCCCGACCTTATCGAGCATTTCGACTGTGCAGGGTCTGGCGGCGTTATTCCAGGAGCGGGAGGGGGTGAATCTTAGGCGTTGTTTTCCCGGCGAAAAATTCGACGGGGTCGCGGTAGAGGGATGGATCGCGGCGAACGAGATTTTACAGGGCGGGGGACGTAGGGGAGGGGGATGCGAAGGAAGCGGCGAAAAAGCGACGCAAAGCCAGCTAAAAACGGGAAGGAGATGAGGCAGGAAGCCCGGGGAAACGCGAATTCAATCTCGAAAGAACGGATATCCCAGTTCCACGGGTGGAATTTAAAAGCTTTGAAGCTGGCGGAACTGAAGGACGGAGGCGCGAAAAAAGGAACGGGAGCGAAAGAGAAACGAAAGAGCGCTGCGGAAGGGGTGGGTGGTGGCGGCGGTGGTGGCGGCGGCAGCTGTGGCGCGGGCGCCGGCCGCGAAACTTCCGCGGAAGAATCTTCCCGCGAAGCGAATTGAATTTTCCGAAGCAGGGCTATTCAAATTCTGTTCGGGGAATTTGAAAGTTTCGGCTACGAACGGCGGAGGTACATGGAGGGAAGAGGAAGGAGCGGAGGGAAAAGGACGCGCAAGGGCCCGGCCCGGCCCGACTCGACCCGACCCGGCAGGCCGGCACAATATAAAGACGCGAAAGTCCGTCGCGAACGATGAATAAACCGCGAGAAACAGGAAGAAAATGAGAGTAGAGGGTAGAGACGATGAAGAAGAAGAAGAAGGAGAAGAAGATTGTTCGCGGCGAAGAAGGAAGAAGCGCGTCAGGAAGGAAGGAAGGAAGGAAGGAAGGGATCCTGGAAGGCGGATTCACTGCAGGATCGCAGGTAGTAGCAGGGTACGGTAGGACGATTTCTACGTGGCCCATCCCTCCGTTCGTTTTCTTCTCTTTCCTCGAGCGGCCGTACACACCACCTCATCCTCTCTCCACCCTTCGTTGGGTTTCGTGCCGAGCGAAAGCCGAGGTAAAGCCGGAGCCGAACGAAACGAAACACGGTTCTCTCTTATTCGCTCCACCTCCATGCCTCTCTTGCATACATACACACGCGTGCGGGCTCGATACACCTACACACGCACGGGCCGACACACGCTCGGCTGCCACTCTTTCGCGGCGTCTCTCTCGCGCGTCCACCTTTTTCCTTCGCCGCTAACACCCTCTCTTTCCGATCCTCGAATCACCGGTGAGGCGAAGATGCCTCCCTCTCTTTCTAATTCTATCTCGTTGCCCGACCGCCTATCTCGCTCGACACTCTCTCGCTCGGTCTCTCCTGACGGGCCCGGCTCCGCTCTCGCCGGTCTCTCGCCCTCCGCGATCATCTCGCTCACCCCCGCGGCATCCGCGCTCGTCTTTCTCCCTCTATCGCGAGCCACCCTCCGTCTCGCTCGATCCTTCCCTCGTTCTTCCTCTCTCGCTCGAACAACCTATCAACTCGGTGGGTAGACGCGAGGTCCGGACGACGATTCTCTCTCTCTCATCCCATCGACCGACCGTTCTTACACCGATATAGTCCGCGGCCTGGCGAGGCTGTGTTCGTGGACGGGAACACGGGTCGGTCTATACCGGGTGGCTACCAGAGAACCGCGCGCCGATCGCCGATCCGTACCATTAACGGGGTGTTCCAGCACGGAACCCTCGATTTTTGATGATTTAGGGAATTCACTGTTTTTCGGTTGTCGACGATTAGACGTTCCCCGGTTTTCGCATGCGCTTGGTCTTGTTTCGAGGTATTGTTGTTCGTCGATGGCGTGTTTGTTGCTCGCGGACCTTGAGGGGGTTGGTTCGTGCATTCTTAACACTAGATCTAAGAATCGTTAAAAATTAGTACGGCAGAGCCGTGTGTAGCGTGATCAAATCACTCTTTGAAGTGCAATCTTTTTAAACAATTTCGTGTACATTCACGTAAAATATTATATAGAATATAATCTTTTCCAAATGGTTTTTTATAATGTCCAAAGGAATCAATTTGTTGAATAGATTCCCCGTAAATGTGACTGTGCAATCTCAATAATCTATTTTATTATATCCATTTCGGTTTACCCAATATGGTTTACTGTAATTTAACGTCAATGCAAACTCCAATATTTGCGATAATATAAGTTTATCTGGTGTTTAAGGTTAGTCAATGTAATTTTTGTGTAATTAGCCGGGTGGTTCGATAAATTCTGGCATATGCAATCGTGGTTGTTTTACGCGTCTGTTAAAATCGCAAGTGACGAGAGAACAACATTTTTCAACGAAATACCAATTGTGTACGAACGAAATTCATCGAACTTCGCGTAATTCTAGTTCGTCGTTAATTTCAATGAATTTTAGCGAAGAAAGAATTGTTTCGTTTTGTACAATATTCGAAACACTTCTTACTTGTCTGGAATATCGAGTATAAATGGCTGAAAACTGTACAAAAACACGGAAGGTGGTTCGCACCAGGTCTTCTCATACGCGTCTGAACATTTGCATAATCGTAAAAAGTTGAAGACCAATTCGATGGTGCTTGTTAGGGTGGGGAAAAAACGTGAACTTTGTCGTGCGATCCTCGGTTTCCGAGGATCCTCTCCGGCGAGGCCAGCCCGATCGATTTGCGAGCGAGCGCGACAAACGAACGGGGAAAATAGGAGTTCGGTTAATTGGTTTCTTCGCTGGCAGAGTAATCGGCTAGACGATTATTTACGCGGATCTATAATGCAATGGGCCGGATTTTTATTTGTAGGGTCGCGGGGGAAACCGCGCGTTACCCGCGCCCTCGGCCTCACTGTTTACGGAAGCACGATGCTCCCTTTTCTATTTTAGCATGGTTTTCTGCACCGCGGAGAGCCCGTTCGATCCAACACCGGGGGAACCAGCGGGACAATAACGCGACGGTCAGGAGAACAATAAACTGCTTTTCGGTGTGTAATATCTTCGGACGGACAGCCGTCGGTTCCGTCTCCGGGCCGAGATTCGAATTACCGCGACCCTACGTATTTCCATTTCGGATTTAAAACACCGCATTCCGCGGCCGGTACGCCTCTGGTTACGAGCGGTAGTTGATAACACCGGACCTGTGTAATGTCGAATAGTGCGGAACCACTGATAACAGGTGTTTAGCTGGTGGCCTTCGGCGGAAACGCAAGCCGCGATCCATGGAATATTAGATTTCGCATAAATCACGTATCATAATAATGGGAGGGCAGACCCACGCGCCATGGGACGGCCATAAATTTTTAATGCATTTTCTAATTTACGCGAGCGGAATTCTGGCTGCCGCCGGGTCCGCTAATAAATCGGAGCTCTATATAAAAATGCTAACGAGGCTCCGTGCGTGTTGTAATCCTGTAAACGGGAGTCGTTCTCGCATGCATACCTATTGTCGCGGCAATTTTTATGTCTTTTCCTTCGACAAATAAAAACGCTCCGTTCATTAATTTCTATTAATATCTTTTTGCTTCGACGCGATATATCGATTCGTAAAAAATCCCCCACTTATTATGAGACTGCGAATCTTTATGCAATATTTCTTAACTGAATTGCAACAAACTGGAGTGAAATGGACATTTATTTTCTTCCCTATTATGTCTAGTAGGTTGCAAATAATATAATAATATGTTCAAATTTTCTAATATTATTGCTACTTTAAATTATACCTGCTCGTTTTTGTCATGATGCATAGAATCCAGTCTATTTATTATAATATTATTTCTCCTTCTCTAAGCAAGACCGTAAACAATGTTAATGCATATAGATACATATTTAAAACTACGATGGTTTACAAAACTTCATTTCGATACGATCAAACACATTACAACATCATTTTGTCAATTGTATAGAATAAAAAGCCTAATTGAATGTTCCTAAATCATGAGAACAAAACAAAGCTTCGAGCATACATTTCCTAAAGTTTGAAATACGTGTATAACACATTAATACGTCAGAAATATTTTCAATCTGCTATAAGAATTAAGAATAGAATGTTGCGACTCTGAGTTTCGTTTTTCTGTACGTTCCAAAGATGCGAGTGAGGTTTTACGGTTTGTAGATGCGACAATGTTTGTTCTAGATTTTAAAAAAATGGTCGAACGAAGGTGAATAATAAGGGAAGGTTCGGCAATAGAAGTTCGCGATACGAAATTGTGGCGTGTAAATGAAACGCGGTGGTTGTTTCCTTGCCTAGCGGAGGCGAGCCCGTGGTTCGTTGTTCGAGATAATTGTTTCGAATTCTGGAACGCCGAAGGGTGAAGTCAGCATCGCGGGAATAACCGAGAATGCAAAATCGAGGTGCACGCGCGGCCAGGTCGACGATGAGTTTCTACTAATCACCGTCGAGTTCTCGGCTCGGAGGGGAAAGGGAAAAGGATTCTCTCTCCTGGCATCCTGACGTTGTAGCGTCCGGATCAGATGCGAAGGACTCGATACATCGCGTTGGATGACTCGGAATGTCGTCACCGCAATACGCACGTGTCTGACTCATGATAAAAGGAAAAGGATCCAGCGGGTATTGTGCAAGCATTTAATTGTTCGTCGATGCGGCCGCGGCTGCACAAGAAGATTCTAATGGCTAATTGAAACGGTCTTATTCTGTTAGCCGCCTCCCGGAGGCGCATTCCGGCTCAAACTCTGACATTTTTTTTACTGGTAATTTTAACTTTGTCGTTGTACATACTTTCACCACAGTTAACGAACTTTTCCGATTCTCTGCTTTTTCCTGAAAGTGGTAAATGTACTTTTCCATAATCAATTACTATTCATGTTTATTGTTATCATGCGTTACGGAACATTGTAATTTTTATTCGGCCGATTTTGTGATCGCATAAAACGAGAGAAGGAATCGTGAGATTCCACGGATTGTCTATTTTTGTTTCACAGCGGATTTCAAGCGTTTATGACAAAAATAAGTAGGTGTAATTTAAAATAGCACACACATTAGAAGAATTTAAAGATACTGTTATATTAGTTTCAATGTATTACCTGTATTAAGCAAAAAATTACATTTTTATTTCAGCACAGTTCGTTGCAAATCAGATATAAACTTTTTATTTTCCATAAAGATCCGGTGTCTACAGGTCGTACATACGAACCATATCCAGAAGTCAGCTATCGTTTGTCGGTAGATAGATTTCACAATAAGGTTACTTCCGTCAGTCGTTGAAAACTCTGATGAATTTTTATTACAATTTGTCGAGATGTGTTTCAAGCTCGGGCAGAAGATATCTCATTTCCCATGCATACGCGATACAAATCATTTTTCAAGAATTATGACAACGACTGCTGGGCTTGAACAAACGAGAAAATGTCTTTTTAAATTCAAACAAAATATCGGGAATGAAAGGTATACTGCACTCTTTAATTAAAAATGAAAATTGCACGAAAGCGTACACTCGTAACAGCTTGAAATTGAAACTGTTAAGCAGGGAATATTCTTAAGTAGATTTTCACCCTAAAAACGACGTGCTCCAAAGGAACAAGAAATCTTCGACATAATCCAGAAGTCTGCACGAAAATCTCAACTGTTTTAGAAATCTGCCATCTACGTATATCCTTTTTTCTTTGTATTCTCGCTTCTTCGCGAGAGAGCGAGACCGTTAAACAAAACAATAATTATCAATGAGAGCGAGAACCCCGCTCGATTCGAATCACTGAAGCGATCCTGCTACGCGAAGATCGGTCGACCAGATTAATCGAACTTCGACTTCGTCTCCTCGGTTTGCTGCGAGAAAACCCTTGCATGACTGGCACGTGCGCGAAGAATGGCGACAACGCCGGCTCCATCGAAGACTTTCCGGGGCTTCGCGGCGAAATGTACGACTTCGCAAATATCGCGAGCCAATTATCGACGTCCGACGCGACACGGCCCGCAAAACGATTCCACGAACTTGAAACGTTCGATACATCGACGAAAGTTCTTTGTGCGTTCACTGACGACCAGCAGATGTCTGTGCAAACATGGATAATTATGATTTACGAATACTAAGAAGGGAGACAGACGTGTTTATTCGGTTAAAAGTTTCATCAGGCTCCGAACTAAATAAAAACGCTTTTTACAACTTGCACGGCGCAGTATGCTGCAGTATGCGACCCGGTGATAATTTTCATTTCTTGCTCGCTGATGTTGTTTGAACCACTATACCTGATCGATGTAATTGTTATATGATTAGACTGCGGATCTTTATGCAAAATGAAAATTGTCTGCATCGGTTGCAGCGAACAGTAGCTGTGTTAAAATTTCTTTCTTTAATGAACTGAACGAGTTCAAAATAAAGTCTCCAGCATTTTAAATCGCGTCAATTATCACATGTAGAGAACAGATTTAATCGGATTTCGTGCGATTTTTATTATAATGTGCAACATTCTTTTATGATTTTAATAATTCCGAAAAGAAATCGTAGCTAAGTTATACCGAGCGATTCGGTGGCATCGGCGTTGGATTTTCACGCGAACGCACGTAGGTTGCGATATTTATTTGTCTCAGCAGCAGAATCCAATTTAGAGATAATTTTCATCCACCCAGTAGATGACTTTTTTGAAACGCTCCTCCTACTCCATTTTCGTCGAGTTATCGCGTCCGCGTTATCACGCGATGCGTCTCTCGGTCTGCTTCTGAATTATCGCCAATCGTACGGCGGGAAAATATGAAATTTCGTGCAACCGTAGCAATTTTTCCCAGCCGCCCTCTGCCCCCTCGCGCCCCGCCCCTTCGCCAGGCGTCGCTCGATTTCGATTTGCGAACAAAATGCACTCAACAGCCGGCGGCGCGATTGAAAAAGCGCGGCGAGTGAATACGGTTAAAGCAACGATAATAGTCCGCGATACAGAAAATTTTTCATCTGTGACCGCGATGTACACCGAAACGACTTTACAACATTTTGTAACACTCTATCCCTCTCTCTCTCTCCCTCCCCTCTCCCGCACTCCCTCCGCTAGAACCGTGTTTTTCATCCCCTTGAAAAATGTTTCGACGACCGGCGATAAACTATCAATTTTAACGGCTTCACAAATTCGGCCTGGAAATATTTTCGCCGGGCCCCCTATTTGAGCTTCTAAAGCGAATTTCCAGCGGCGGATACGCTGTTTCGTCAAAAAAAAAAACAAAAAAAAAATTACGTTTTCACGAGCCAGTCGGACGCAAAATTTCATTCGAAATCTCGTTTGAAAGAAACGCGGCGGGGCCGCTGTCGCGCGTAACCACCAGGCACCGGGAGGTTTCCGGGCTGCGCTTTGAGGGCAATTCGCGATGTCACAATGTCCCACATTTAAACTGTGCCCGGTAGTCTCTCGAAATTTTGATCGTTCGAACCGTGGCCGGTCCCGTGGAAACGGAAGCTGAACGATATCCTGCCGAACAGCTCGCGCGCTGCCCGGCGTCCCGGACGTCGCGTTCGAAAAGAACCTTCGCGAAAAATCGACGGCGTCCTCAGTTTCCGGACGTTCGCGCGTCGTTCGATCGGCGAACGAAACGCGGCGACCGTTGTACGCGTCGGTTCGCGGATCGTGGCGGTTCTTTTTGCGATCGCCGTGATCGCTATGTAAAAAAATGTGCGGGTTTCATGATCACCCGGTACGTGCGGTGGCACATACAGCCCCGCGGTAGACGAAGCTTTGGGTCGCCGCTAGCTGCAGGCGTCCGGACCTCGCGTCTACCCTCTCATTTACCATTTGGTACCTATAGATAGGTACCTATATATACGTGCAGGTACCTAATGTACGTGCACGCAGACAGAGGTGCGAGCTGGGCGACGAAGACGAGCGTACGGAGCCACTAACATGAAACACGTAGGTATACGCGCGGCGAGCGAAACGCACACGTACACACATGCGCACGCACACACGGCCGACAGGCAGAGGACACACGGAAAATAAGCGAGGGAATGAGAAAAACCGAGATACAGAGAGAGAAGGAGAACGGTGGTGAACGGGCCGAGAGTGCAGGACTCGCGTTCGTGTCTCGTTCTTTCGCGTTCCCTTCGCGGCCCGGTGTGTCCCTTTTTCTCTGTTTTCTCCCTCTGTTCATCGCGCGCTGGGCCGCACCGCGCCGCGCCGCGCCGCGCCGGGTGCCTAGGTGGCTCCGTGTACTTATTTTTCTACATAACAGGCTCGCGGGAGATAGAGAAGCAGAGGGGAGAGGGAGGCGAAAGAGAAACTTGTGTACGCGTACGTGCGCGTTCTGTCCGCTGCATCCGTATTTACGGTCTAGCGTTACCGCCGAGTCGCGTCGCGTCGCGCCGCGCCGCATCGCACCGCGTCGTGATGCGAGCAGAGCAAGCGAGAAAGAGATCCGCGTAGCTGCGGCACCGTCTTCGTTTCACCGAGTGACATGTGTGCATACACGCGAGCCGATATTGCTCCTCGTGTGCACAGAGGCGAGAGAGGAAGGGAGGGAGAGAGAGAGAGAGAATAGTAACAGCTCCTAGTAGTTTTGCACACCGGCATAGAATCGCTCATTCGCTCGCACGACCGCCAGCCTAGTCGCCTAGCTAGCTGCTAGCTAGCTGGCTCGCTTGGTTGCTCGCTCGCGTGTCTTCGACAGAAAAGGCTGAGCCGAGAGAAAAGGTTGGAGGTGGCGGCATTGACGCAGGGGATCGGGGCCGAAGCGGAGGCGGGAACGCAGCGAGCATCTCGGAACGACGGAAGCTACCAGAGAGAGAGAGAGAGAGAGAGAGTTTTGCCCGAAGGGGTATTTTTTTTTGGCAACTCGAAAAAGGAGGGACGAAGAGATAGACGCGAGATGGGAGTCGCAGCCACCAGGGAGAGAAGGAGAGAAGGGGTGGGCCAGCCAGGGGGAGGACAGAGGCGGTGATGAAGAGGGTGAAGGTGGAATAGGGAGGTTTCGGAGGGCGCATCGCTCCTCTCTCTAGGCGAAATTGATCAACGTCCTCGGGAAACCGATTAACCGAGGCAGACGTCTGCTATGAATTTTATAAATATATTTTCTTTTGAGCCACGGTGGTCGCTTGCTCGCTCGCACGCTCGTTCGTTCGTTGGTTGGTTCGTTCGTTCGTTCGTTCTTTCGTTCTGGCGTTCCCTCGAACGCAGCGAGCTCCTGTCGCACCCGACTTTTTCGACGATTTTCTGTTGATGAGATTGCATGCGCCGCGGTTTTCGCTACGTATTGGGGTGGAACACGTACTGGCTGACCGCACGGAGATAGTTCCGCCGGTGCTGTTTGTGTGCACTTTGCTACCTTTCACCACACTTGCGCTACCTTTCTCTTCGTATTCTATATTATATATATGTATATACACATGTATATGTATATGTATATGCAGATGAAATATAGGTAGAAATTTTCGGAATTGATGGAACCCGCTGGAGGAAATAGCGAGAGTTCGAATGTATATAGACGCGGCCTGGACCTAATAATTTTAGAACTCTTCGTTTGATTGCTCGCATCCGCGGATTTACATTTTTATGGACGTTTGGGATGCACCGATGTTCGACGAAATTCGATTTCCTTTATTAGCACGATCAACGCGCAAAATGTAGAATGAATTTGGTTTAATTCGATCAATGTTGCATTGTGGTTCACTCATTGGGTTCCTGATTCGTGAATTCGCATTGTGATACGTGTAACGCGGAGTAATTGTTCCGTGAAAACTGTTTCGTTCCTTTCAATGGTTAATATCAACCCTGAACGCAGGACGGAGAACTTCAAACGCTAGTTTATAAATGGATTCGTCCATATCAGACTACTGTAGAACATCCGTATCAATTTAATCTTTCTTAACACTAGAATCCACTTCATTTAAATTTCAACATAACAACACCATCAACAGACCTTCCGTTTTATTCGTAAAATGTCGAACAATGCAAACGATAATGTCAGTATTTTTTAGTTTGCGCTACCGCAAAATAATCCCCGAAGCCGCGAATTTATGTAAATATTACGAGCCTAGTAATAATATGATAATTTATGTGACCGAATATCGAGTATATCTGGTAGAAACGTGTTAAAACCGATAAAACTAATATTGATGCTCCCGCGTAAAATTAACTTTACGACGTTTTTTTATTTTTATAAGCTTGTAATCCTAAGGTCCGAATATAGGCAGGAAATAAAATGGTGGAACGCCGAATATGCTAGGCACCCCGTTCAACCCTTTGTCTATTTTAATTAATCTCCGTCCACCTTCGGGGATTACATTCAAATCTACGATCGCTCGTTCCAGATACAACCACTTTCCGATTTATGTTATTACAAAATTATGTAACCGGCACGCGCGGTTTAATCGAACGCGCCTTTTGGCTGGCAAAATAACTCAGTCGGCGCGCGGCGCGTCGCATTGCATCGGTGACCGGCGCGGCGCGGCACGGCGGTCGGGGCCTTTATCTGAAAATTGAAAAAGAGTTTCAAAAACACGGCTAACCGTCCTTCACCCGTAATTACACGGCGCGTCGCCGAGGAAGATGTTACCGGTGAGGTATCGTTAGATGCGACAATGAATCATTATCGACGCGGTAATTAATCATAATCCACGGCCTGCAATTAATGTCCCTTATGCTCGCAAGCTGTAATTATGATCTCCGCTCGAAAATACCGGATTTTCTTTCGTCCATCAGCCATTACTTTTTCCGAGGGCCGTGGACAGAATGGGGGAAGAAAAAATAAAAAGATACGATAAAGAGGGAGACAAAAATCGACGAAAAAGCTGTCTTCGCGTAGGAGAACGCGAACGAGACGGCCTTTGTTTGAAATGTCAACGGAATAATATCCAAAACTCGCCGGCCGGAAAATAATCACGATCTCCGGCGGCGAGCAACATGGCCGGCCAACAATTTTCTAAATAATAACGAACGGACAGAAAAAAGAACAAGTTCCCGGCTCATTTGAGTTTAAAAGAGCGCACCGACCGTGCCCGACCACAAACTGTTTCGCGAAAATCACGTTGCGTGCATTTCCATTCCGTTCCGTTCCGTCCTCAAAGACACGCTTTAATTATCTCGGCATGAACAGCGTGAGAAAATTGTTTTCAGCCGGCAACGGAGAGAAAATATCGTGACTTTTTGCTTTTTCCCCGTTTCTCTTTCTGCCATTCTCCTCCTCCTCATCCTTGTTTTAGGTCCGCCGAACAAGAGATCGAAGCGCTAATCTGTTTTAATCGCTCGGAACCGACGGACTGTTCTTTACCGTCGAGAAATCAACGAATTCAAACGAGCTCGGTAACACGCCCGACTTTAAGTTCATCGATGTTCGTGCGCTTATGATTTTTTTTAATCTACGTGGAATCGGTTCTACGAGAACACTATTGTAGAGACGAGAAATCTAGGACTCGAGATCTGAAGTTTTCTACGACCTTCAATAACACTGCAATTCAGAGTTTTAACGCGTATTTTTACGGCCCAGTGTAAATTTTACAATTGCTTAAGGAAATAGAAATCTCTAGTAATTTTGCTATTTGTGAACAAGAACATTTGACAAATTTTAAGAACGAAAAATTAATGGTGCTTGACTTTAATCTCATCAAGAACGAATTTTTTAAGAATAGACAAAGACAAAATTAGTTTCTGCCTAATTCTATTTTATTCAGTTTAGATGGAATTAAATGGAATAAAAATCGATGAAAACAAGTATAAACTAACAATTAACGTGGACATACGAGGATATTAAAATTGAATGTGTAAGTAAAATTACCACGTATGTCGGAGCATCCTTGAAAAGATTGAGCAAAAAGTGCTACTTGTCAACGTATATTTTTATAATTGCATAAAAATCCAGTACTATTCACCATAGTAATCAATCTTGCAATGACAATTTACACAATTTTGTACTTTCATGATTGCACAAGTTGGTGAATGTGCGAACACGAATGTACTCGTGACCAGTCAATAACGTGTGGACACAGGATCGTGGAAATGAAGAAACGAAGGGGTCGATAATGGATTTTTATAATGTTTTAATCTTATGATTAATAATAACATAAAAACTTCAAATATTTGCAGACGTATCGAAAGGAATGTTTCCCATTTAATACGAATAAAATTTGCTCGGAAATACATAGAAGCCAGCAAAATTACTGGCACAAACTGTAAAATTGTATGACTCGTCCCATTTTTGCAATACCGAAGTCCGCGTCAGGACCGGGAAAAGCTCGACGATGTTTCCGTTCTTGTTTCTGCTTACACACTATTGCGAAAGGGGATGCGCGATCAACGTTCAAGGCCGACGCGAAACTTCGCGATAACGAAGGGAATAAATTTTCGGCGGGCTCGGCGGCGCACGCGAAGTTTCCCTACGAAGATTTATCGTCTTGCTTCGGTCTCGGGCAACGATTCGGGAACTTCCGAACGAAACTGCTTGGTCGGTCACGTTGCGTGAAGGAACAAAAAAAAAAGAAACACCGTGCAGAGAGAACGAAGGAAATCCCGTATCGCGTTCCTTCCGAAATCAAGCATCGCAATCGGTATCGCGAGGTTGCCCCGTTGGCCAGCCTGCGCGCGATTTTCGCTTTGTTTTCTATTAATTTCGCCGGATTCGTCGGGCGCATTCAATTATCGGGGCCGATAACGCGATTAAAATTTCCTGCCACTGTGACACCGTAAAATACTAATTATAATACATTATTTTATTTAACGGTTATTTAATACCGCGCGCACAATAATCACGACTCACCGCACCCGCTCGCATTTCCCCGGAGCTTCATAGAGCGTATAATGAACTCTCGCTGGGCAGAAATACGAGACGCGCAAGAATTTACATAATACCGATGTTTACTTCGGTTTTTCATCGGGAATAATTTAATCAATTAATCCCCCTCCACCGATTTTATACCGGCAATAAGAAGGAATTAAGCTGATGTATCACCGATGGTCGACGTAACGTCGTGCAGGACCCGTGTCGAGTCTTGAACTCGTTACCGCGGACCGGTAAGTAAGTTCGGCTTGAAAACGATCGAAATTACTGGTATACGAAATTTCCTTTTAAACATTCGTCGGTCCACCGGGGCCCGTGTAATTTGCATTTTAATTCAGTTTCGTGAGTTTATGCTTGATTGCTCTCGTCGTGATCTCGTCGTCCGGTTTCTCGGAAACGTTCGACGGGAGGTATGAAACGGCTACGAGGCGACGGACGGGGAGAATCATGGGTCCGAAACGAACGGTATCGGACCCCGGAAGCGTTGGAAACGGGGGTGTGAAACGCACCGCGTTAGATTCGAACGCGGCTAATCTGCGCGGCGCGGCGCGCGGCGACAGAGAATTTTCCCCGATGATTAAGCGCTTGTCAGACATATGCCGTCTCCATTGGCTCCCTTCGCAGGCAGCCACGTGGTTCGGCCCGCGTTTCCATGAAACACGGGTCTGCCCCTCGAACGCGACGCGCACCCGCCGCGCCGCGTATCCCCGGCTAATTTGTCGGCAAGTAACTTCAGCCCGGTCCTTTAGAGCATCCATTCCTTTCTTTTTTTGTTTGCTTTTTTACACGCCTTTCTTTTTTTTCTGTACCACCGGACCACGTTTTTGCGGTAGCGTCAAGCCGGAACGCGCGTAATTTCCGCGTAAAGTGGTCCTCATAATTACCGGCGGTACAGAAATCTCAGCGAGCACACGATCCCGCCGACGGAGAGCGAAATTTCCCGTCGGCGCTTCTTTTCCGAACGCATCGCACGATCGATGCAGTTTTTATTAGAACATTCACGAAATCTGTTCTACGCACGTTTTGCGCTGAGAAACAGCGATGTTGGATAATTACGAATTAATTTTTTCCCGCTGATTCTATCTCGAAACGATACTATAAACATTTATGAAAATAACATGTTTACCGGCATATTTTCTATATTAGTTTCGCATCACACGGCTCCGTGTAAATAGAATTGCACGAAGAATTTCAAGCAGAATTGTTCGAACTCCCCTTCCAGCTGTGGAAGTCCCGAAGAACACGAAATTCCTTCGGCACAGTGGATTCCACGGGGATGTATAAGAATCGGACAAACAATTTTCCAATTTCCCTTCTAAATCCCGCTAATCATTTTCCTCCGATACTTTCCGAGTCCGGGAAAGTTTCGGGGGAGCGCGCGGACGGCGAAAAAGGTGACCGATGTCTATCCAGAAATCCAGAAGGCAGTTTGTGCTGGAACTCTTACGACATTCTTCGAGCAGCGTCGGGAAGACAAGTGAGGGCCGTGTACAAAAAAGAATTGCGCCGGGAGAAGAAGAAACGGTGGTGGGACGAGGAGCACGGTGGTGGACTCGGAGAAGAGGAAGAGGAGAAAGAGAGGAGGACGAGAGGAGGGGGAGGAGGAGGAGGAGGAAGAAGAAGAAGAAGACGGGCGTGTGGCGTGCGTTCGTCGTACGGGACGTGTTATTAGCCGGCACCCTCTTTCACGTTGCCCCATTCCTGCTCGAGCACCGCTCGTCTCGTCTCCTTTTTTCTCTGATTTCCTATGCGGGGGCTAGAAACGCGTTTAATTAACATAGCTGGCGTGGCTGCATCCCTCTTCTCCTGGGTGTCGAGCAGCCAGTCAGCTTTCACGGGCCATCGCACGCACGATACACATATTACAAACCATATTTCTCTTCCTCTTCCTCCCACGACTGCTCTCGTTCCACGGCCCGGATGCACCGAGTGGGTGTGATTTAAATGTTAACACGAAATTCCGAGATCGATGGCCCACTGAAATATACGATTCGGCTCCTCCTTGTCGGATCGTTAGGGACACGCCGAGGACACGAGCCTGCGGTTGCGTGTGCCACGGAGTTTTGCTCTACGAATCGGCCAACCGTAGTTACGGACTCTCGCATGTATAATTTCTTCGAGATGTAGAGATTCGCACGGTGGACCTTTCTACACGGTGCTGGTTCGCAACTTTATTTATGAGTTTTTTTAATGATTCATTTTTCAAGGCGCTCGCGGAACATTCGATCTTCCGTCGTTTCTCACGTAGCAGCTGTTCATTCAATTTTATCGTCAGGAATTGAATAATTAAATGATTTTTGTATTCCGTAGGATATAGACGAAATCGTGCATTACTTAAATATGTAGTTTTAAGATAAATATTAAGAATAATCTTTTATAGATTAATCTCCGTTACAGAAGGCTGAAGAATATATTTCACGTGAAATCATCCCCGGTGTTAATTGCTCGAATAATTGCCGAACAAGCCGAGCGCAGCGTTGTAAAATCGGCGAAACCGTGAAAGTTCGTGAGTAGATCTACAACGTTATATTTAACTGGGGAAACTTTTTTGTTAAATGTTTGCGCAGCAGATAAAAAAGAACTGATATTTACACGCTAGCGCTTAAATCACGCTATATGCGCGCATGCATACATGTAGCTGTGCGTCGAGGGTGACTGGATGACGACGCGACTGCGCGCGGAGTAGCATGTGGCGAATATAATGCACGTCTACCACGGAAATGCTCTTTTTGACGGATCGCCCGACTAATTTGGTCGTTGTCACCCGGTATGCCCGAGGATTAATGGCGACCACCTAGCCTACCCCTCTGCGGATTCCTTGGAAAATTCTTTCGCGACCCAACGCGCACAAACGGCGAACCCCTTAATTAACAGTTCCGAATAGGAACAATAATATACTGCCAACGTTCGCTACCCTCGATTTGTTCCCCAGACTTCTGACTACTCATGTGTGAAACAAGCAGATCTATTCTGATCTGTTTCACGGCTTCGCGTTAACGTCGCTAACTTTCCGTTAGTTAGAACTATTTGGGAAACCGATACATCTTAAGATAACGACGAGTGATAATAAATTAACATTTGGTTCATACTGCAATTAGCACGTCCATCTAAATATAGCGTCTTATACAGAATGTCCTATTTGAAGATTCAAGTACAATTAATATCCAAAATAGAGTCCATTAAAGAAGAAAATCGTTCTATGTGCTTTTATTTAGGTAGGCGTGGGTTCCATTCCAAAACTCCAGTTCGTTTCATTGACTCGTAATACGTTGAGCTTTGAAGGTCATTCAAGGTCATTACATTGGAGCGCCCTGTACTATGGTGTTCTTGCGAATTGTAATGTTTGATCAAGTCATTTTCAGAAAATGTAATTTATAATGTAGTAACTTTCAATTTTGTTTTATTGAAAGTGTTAAATGAAAATTTCATGAAAGTTTGAATTGAAAGTAGCCTCAATATTTATCGGGAACCGTACATTTGCCAATCCCAGCTTTTGAAACAACTTTACCACGCGCCATTTACCGCCAATCTATTGTCAACCCTGTTGCGCCATCTAGAGGACTGTAGCGAAATGTTGCATGTTATCGGCTGGGAACAACGTCTGCCGGGAATTTTAAAAAGCAATAGTAAAATGGAAAAGAAGAAACTATTAGATTAGCAAAGATTCGAATAGATAAATTTTGGAGGGGATAATCAAAGCTGCGCATTAAACGTGAATAATTTATTTCTGAAATCGGTAATACAACTAAAAGTGGTCTCGTTAAAAAATACTTGTGATATAATTAAATAAAGTTTGCAAACATGAAAGTGAAAGTAATAGCGTTAAAACAATACGATAATTGATATGGAAACGACTAGAATAACGAAGTACCCAATAAATTCAGTCGAATACGAACATAGCATGCATCCAGTATGCTTGTCTCTGGCACAAAATTCCTTAATCATACGCTTAAAACATGACAATAATTAGTTGGTATGAATTAATCTGGAACGGCATCCGTATCACATTCGA
The DNA here is from genome assembly GCA_028454225.1 of Lasioglossum leucozonium. Lineage (NCBI taxonomy): Eukaryota > Metazoa > Arthropoda > Insecta > Hymenoptera > Halictidae > Lasioglossum > Lasioglossum leucozonium. Next base: position 14,902,424 of record CM052219.1, read on the forward strand.
TTAAGTGGTCTGAAGCGTAGTACCTATTTTGATTGGATCGTATTATTTGCTCCAACGTGACTTTCCATCTACATTTCGTTGCGGCTACCAAGTATCGACAAATTTGCTTGGAATGCACGCAACAATACAAACTACTGCTGGCCAAAGTGCTGTTTAAACGTTCAAATACAAAATTGCTATTTAGCTTGGCACAGTGTAAACAAGCTTCGTAAATTTTTCAATACTAGTCCACTGCTTATTTCAAGGAACTTGGATAGGATTTCATTCGAGACTGGTTGATGGCAGCAGAAAGCTTATGCTCCTCTTGAAGATCGGAGTCCTGCATCACGTTTTGATAGGTTCGACTGATCCTGTCCTTGTCACGAATAGCCAGATCCTGCCATTCCTTCTCGAGATTGCTCATCATCGTCTCTCGCTGCATCCGAGCGTCCTTGATCACGGACCTATCGTCTTCGTGCACCCACTTCTTCCACATGTCCTTCGCGTCCTGACTACAAACATTATAAATAAATTATTGGAACCACTTTAATACCGAACAAACTGATGTAAGTACAGCTACAAAATTATTTCAAGCTAAAGACATGTAGGAGAAAATTTGAGATGCAAAGGATAATAAAAATAATATGATTTGGTAATTGTTTTCGCAATAAATGTTTCTTGAGTGATTCTTGGACTAATAAATTTTTTACTAAACACATCATTAGTTCCCTTCTCCCTCGAGCCCTCACCCGTTACACCTATCTAGGCATCGTGCAGATGTTGATACGACTACACGAAACTTGACGAGCTCCCAAATTTTATAGGACCGGAGGGTCTAACTGATGATTAATCACTTAAACTAATCAGCACGTCGTTTGCCATCAACATAAATCTTGCTCTCTATCTCTCGCTCTTTAGGCAAACGATAGAAACGCTAAAGTATAATAGAACTGTCTTCTAAGACAAGTTATAATGAAAGATCAATTTTCGCGAACATGTCGAAGGCTGATCCAATTGCGGATCGTCATTCTACTTGAGATCAGTCAAGAAACGAATGTAGGGCGTATAGAATGACGAACGTCTTGGCAAGCATTTACGAAGTGCGCGTAGCGAGTAGCGTGTATCGTGAGGCGTGAATGACTCACGGTATACGGTTGCAACATCAACGGACTTCGACTAATTTGAGAAGCAGGAGGTGCCATTCGTCGTCCTAGACCCTTACCATCGCTCACGGTCACGTGCCGCAATTGCAACAAATCAAATCGCTGGTTCGACGTCGAAAAGAACCAACAACATGCCTGACGACTGATACCTATCGATTTGATTGAGTCATATTTAATATTATATCACGATCTAAATATTTTTGTAGAGTAGATCGCGATGCAGACATGATCGAACGTGGCAGAACGTTCTCGGAAAGGAAGTAAGATAATTTACTGGTGACTACTGGTAAGCGATCGGATCAATGTTACTGGCAATAGGATAAATTATTAGGCTGCTGCACACGAAATGACTGATCCTACTGATAGGCATATTTAATTCTACTAAAAATTATAGATGAAGTTGTTCTCGAATGCTCTACCATTTTGTATCCCTGACTGCCAAGGTTAGGGTTAGGCAAAGCTCTCCCAACTACTCCAACTTTTTTTCTACATTCGGTACTGCTGAAAGACAAATTTCGAGTGCAACAACTTAATACAATAATATCTTGACACACGTGAATACTTCGGGACCGAAATGTTACTTAAATCGTGTAGGATAGAATAAATTTTCAAAAATATCTGTGCACATCTCTTTCACGCGCATCGAGACATTATTGTAGCATCGTCGGAGTTCCAGTTCCGCATACCTGTACATCGTCGAATCGCTGCAGACACTCTCGCGCTCGGCTAGTTCCTCTTCCCTCTTCCTAATATTAAGCAATGCCATCTTCCTCACGTCTTCGTCCAAGTCTAAATTGTCAATGTTGTAAAGCTGTTTTTCACGAATCAACTCCAGCCTATTCCTCATGTCCCGCAGTCTCAGGGCCTCGTCCCAGCTATGCTTGTTGCAAGCGTGCAACTCCCGCCTCGCGAGGTCCTCGATCTTGGTCTTCAGCTCGTTGTGAGTTAAGTAGAGGAACATCTGCTTCGAGAGGTTCTTGTCGCCGGGGTCCATTCGCAGCCAAGGCATGCTCTTCTCGACCTCGAATTGTCGGTTGTCCTTCCTCTTCCCATCTTCCCTGCCTTGATCCTCTTGCTTGTTATATTTGTCTGCGCTATCTTTTTCGCGACGGGCTGACCGTTCCGAAGACGTTTCTTCCGTTTGACCCGCGCCCTCGGTCTCCAAAATGCCTGGTTGACCTTCCCGGAAATCAGGCGTGTCCGTCGAGATGGCTAGACCATCCTCCATTGAATTCGGAGAACGATTTCCGACCGCGCCGCCAGCTTCCCGATAGCTATTCAATTGCGCGTCTGCCTTTCTATTTTCTTTATTGTCTCCGTCTGCAAGACCCTCGCCTCCTCCATCGGGAAGGCCTGCAGACATCGAAGTGACGGAGCTCCTGCCTGGAACGTAATCCGCCGGATCGTCGGTCCTCACGTTAGTGTTCTCCAAACTCTTATGGGAATATCGAGCTGAAAATTTTCGATTAGGATACTCGGGGGTATCCTCGTCTCTGGAACTTTTACTCTCGGTCTCGCTCATCTTATTTCTCCTGCGATACGAGTTATCACCGATCTGAACGAAGTTCGTCGAATCTCTGCAGACGCGGGTATACCCGAGATTCGTGTCTCGCAGAGTGCTGCAACGGGAACTGGACGAATTTGTGGGGCAAACAAAGTAAGACTGGTATCTCCGGCAGGTTCTAGGCAGATAGAGACTCTGTTCCGCACGTTTCTCTTTCAATTTTTGCGCCAAGGCTTCCAACGAATGCTCATCGGGTCTCGATTGCAACCTCTTCCGTTCTTCCAGCTCTCTCTTGTACGTTTCGTCCTCCTCTTTGAACAAACGTCTCAATTTGTTTCGCCTGCTTAGAAGTCGCTCGGCTTTCCTCGCTTTCTCTAGTTCACCTTTCGGGTCTATGGTCCTGTAATTCCACGAGTCGTAGTGTCTGGCGATTCTACACTCCCGTTCGAAGTATCTCGCGGTCTGCTGATAGTAGTTGTACTTCTGGTACGCCTCGTTGTGTTTCTGCGCGGCCAATTGGTACTGCTTCTCGCGATATCGTCCTACCCTTTAACAGAAGAAGCCTTGTTGGTCTGGGGAAAAATGCATGAATAAATTAAATCTAATAATTTTGCGAATGCTGATACATTGTAGACTTTATGGAGTTGTAAGAAATATAGACAGTAGAAAGATTAAAAGAATTGAAGGATACTGATGTGAAATTTTCAATCTTTCGAAATTGGTGAAAAAATTTCCTAAGCGACTGTGCCTTTTAATCTATGTAGACAATTTTTATTTTGCACAGAGATCCGCAGTCTTCTGACGAAACACGCCAGAAATTAACAATAAAATACTGATCAGTGGTAAAAAGACATTTACAAGGAATTTGAAGTGTTCGAGCTCTAAAGGAACAGGTCTTGGTAGGTGTATTATATTCATTTATAATTTCAAAGAAAGAATAACTTGACAAAGTTTCTTCGGATCGAGAGTATCAAGATGTGAAGACATTCTTCGCCGCTGACGTAATATTACGTCTCCGAATGAAATAGCTGGCTAGCATTGACGTACTAGTACGTCTTTTTATAATCTCTGGTCGACGGCTCGTCGATCTTCTCCTCAAATTTATAGTGCCCATAATTTAGAAATTGTGCTTCGTGAAAATCATCGTTATATTACCGACGACAACATTCCGACATACATCTTCGAAATAGGGTGCAAGCATCAGCCGCGAAGGCAACGCTTGGCCAGAGAGATTCGCAGAACCGATCTTCAGTCGACGACCCTGAAGATCGATCGACCTTCGTGTCGATCGGCACCCGGTGCATCGTAAACACACGCGGGGTACGTGGTAGGATCAAGAGAAGAGGCGTTTCAACCGAGAGAGTCACCGAAAGCATCCTAGAAGAAGAGGACTGTCTTCTATTTCGAGCTTGCGTCTTTCTGTGACGTCACGTCGACGAAAATATCGCGCGGTTAGGGAGGTGCAGTCGTGGCCCTGATGCGTGGTCCAGGTCTCAATCTTTCCCAGACTCCCAAAAATTCTCAGCCGCTGCGCTCTTCGAGATTCTCCGCTGGTGATCGGCAGACGTTCGCGAGCCACCGATAGATAACCTATCCTCCTCCCTCGATTCACCGGTAAAATTTTCCTTGCGTATGACGGGATCAGTGAACCGCGGAGAAGGAGCCGGAAGATTTCCCCGATCGCGAAACACGCCCCGAGATCGAAGTGGGTCGTAATTCTCCCACGTAAAACCACGATCCCCACCTTGCCGTCCCCGACGTCCAGGGGTCCGTCAGTGGCGCATCGTACACGTCCTACAGAGGATCCTCGACGTCCACCGCAGCTCTCGCGATCCTCGAGAGAAAGAGAGAGTGAGCTGAAACCCCGAGTGCCGAGTCAGGTGGACCGATCGAGAACGAAAGGCGAACGTGATCGGAAGAACCCTGTGACAGGCTAAAGAAGAATGCCCGGCGCCGGTGGTCAACCACCGCAAAGGACCACCTTCAGACCGCCATGGGTCAAGGATGGTCCCAACCCTCTGCCCATGCCGACTGCTCCCTGGACCCTCAACTCCAGGAGAGACTCGAAAACCAAAGCCGACGAGCCACCGCCGTTCTCGCAAGTCACCCTCAAAGTGAGTCTCGATTTTTCTATCGTTCCACCTATAATAATAAATCAACTACAGTCCATCACATTTCCCTAAAAACGTAATAGATCAACAGAGACTGAAACTCGATATCTACACCAAGATTCTTCTCAGTTGATGTAAATCTTGTCTTTATTTTCTTCTTACGAAATCGTGTACTGTTTATGCCATACTTGGTCCAACAAAGAAGACGCAAGGTTCGGTATTTATTATTTTGATATTAGACAATGCTAGATCTACATAGGCATTACACAGGTATTGTCTGACCTCGGATGCGCTCATTCTACTAGAAACATGAACGGCCGGAGGATTGCGACCGTCTTCTGCACTCTTTTTCCATTCAGATATTAGGTTTCAAAGTCACCGGACTTTGGCTATTAATAGCCCGCGTGGGTGTCAAGTAGCAAGTTTGCGTTATAAACATTTTGACGGATCAAAATCGTGGCCGTCCGCAGCCAATGTATTAACAAGACTGTTATAATGCAATGAATCGCGAAGAAACATAATCCACTATACTATCCAATCTTGGAAATACTGTTCGTTTACTCGGAATACAATCGTTCCGAACGTGAATCGTTGAGAATTCCACTGGTCTGTTTATCTGTACTATTTTTTATCATCGTACACGAATCCCAGAACGCATATTTCCGATAATTTGGCGTCGAGCCACGCGAGATCGTTGAAGGTGAACGGATCCCCGGTCCATCGAGAGAAAACGAGAAAAACGTGGATGCCCGATGTTCCGTGGACACGTGGCCAAGCCGTAGACATTAACGTCATACTATTGTTTACAACTGTCGCGGTTGCATAGATCATCGACAAGTCGGATCGGGTTTCGGCGGCGATATGCAATGTTCATCGAAATCACCGTACCGTGGAAATCTCGGTTGAAAGTTTTCCAACGTACGCGCGATTCGCGGGGGATCCAAAAATATCGATTTATTCATTTCCCACGCGTTCGCGAATTCGCGTATCCGCAAACGCTGAAATGTTATTGTCGCGAAGCATCGTCTTCTTGATTCGAATAGGTAAAACTGTAGATATTCAATTAATTTGGACCGTCGGATTGGAGTAACGTAGCGAGAGTCAGACGGGGGAAATGTTTGAATGTTGTGAATCGGAATTGATGGTGATTCATACGTGAATTCCGTGCATCAAAGAGTCTAATCAATTCCCTTTCACGATACGAGAATGAGAGGGAGAGAGAGAGATCGGAGAGAAGGCTAGCCCCACGGGTTCTCGCGTATAAGCCTCTGGGTCACGATTATTTAAAGAACACGCGTTTCTATTTCAAATGCCTTGCCAGCTACGTCTTCCGCCAGTTTCTTAACGAGTTTATATCACACGCTTTCGCGCAAATGTCTCGTTTCAGTTAAGGAAATTTCCGGAATTTTACTATGAATGTGGATCTTCGCTTTCATTGACCGCTGTCGTGCGGCTCGGTCCGCCGTAATTCTCATTCATAACAATGCCAAACCGGCAGATGCGATAAGCGAAAAATTTCTGGTTTCCAGAAGAAACATCACGATCGAGATCGCAAATTGAATGCTCTAGCGCAGACACGAAGGAGGAGGAAACGCGATTCGGATTATTTAAAGACCACCGAACAAACTTCGACACTTGCCAACAGAATTTTCGAGACTTTCTTTCTGTAGGAATGGGAGAGCGGCGAATGGGGGTGGGCGCATTTTCTCCTATTTTTTTTCTTTTTTTTCCGGGCACGACTACCTCTCACGTTTTACCGGGAGCTTTCCTTTTGTTCTAAATCGTCCAGACTTACGAGCAGCCGTAACGGGTTGATCGGAGATAGAAGACGGAAGCGAGCGCTCGGCCGTGAACAATGGGCCGGTTGTGTTCGACAAATTAAGTACGCGATGACTAACAACCGGCGTGCAAATGTTGCCGGTACAGAATAATAGAATATCTATCGGTGTCGATAGTTCGAGTAAAGCGGGCAGCAACTATCAGCGCTAAACAATAAAATACTCCCGACTGCAACTGTACTTCCAAAACTTAAGAGTTTCATTGTAAGCTGAATAAAATAAACTATCGATATTGGGTTTTATTTTCAAATTAAAAACAAAAAAAAAGCCAAAGGAATCTGAACACATAACCGGGATTTAAGCTGGTTTGGTTGGCGCACAGGAAATATCGTAGTGAGCTCCGCGAAACATTTACGTTTAAGCGAAAGTATGCGATGCGTGCATCAGCTTATGATTGTTTTCGGTTCCCAGAGCGTACCGAAACCGGAAGCAAAGCCTACGGCGGAACCGCAGCCCCGTAAACAGAGCAAAATCACAATAATCCCGTCACAGCCGAAAAGCGAGAAGAACGCGACTAGCAAACCGGCGCCGAAGCTACGCGAGAATGGACGTCAAGAGCCAAACTCGAGGCCGCAGCTCGAACGCCAGGTTCGAATCGAGAAGTCTCGATCTCGTGGTGACACCATACCTCTTTCCAAGAGTGAGAGCACCACAGGTAACAGCGCACTAACATAGAATTCCCCTTGCTCCCGGTCTTGTTTTCACCTGTTCTCCAGATTCACCCTGGAAAGGAGAAACAATGAGATTGTATTCGAGAATTCGGGAACACTATCGATCGAACAGTTACAACTAGCTCTAATTACATTTCCGTCGGCTGCGAGCCTCTACTTCGATTTTCGCTACTTACAAAATCGACACTCTAAACCGGCACTTTGCTGCACATTTATTCCGATTAAAGCACGATCGTAGACCTGTGCCTTAGAATTTCAATAATAGAGGCTCACCATTCGCGAGATCCTTCTGCGAGCTAGAAAAATTGTCGTGGACTTTCTGTGTGTACAAGACGAAAAAACGCGATTCAAAAGAAGAAATTCCTTTTGAACGGGACGAGATTGTGGCTGGAGTTCGCGAGACGATCTCCAAGACCGTTTCCATAGTGGTTCCTTTAACTTATTGTCCCCCTCCCCCTCGGGAAAGACACTATGCTATCGGCCATGCGGCACGAAATGTTCACGGCACAGTTTGCCACGGTAAAAATAAGATTTCCTTATAAATAGGCGCACCGACGCTGTCGAAGAGCTCTTCGAGGGCAGCGATCCCGCCGCCACCGCCGCCGCGACCACCGCCACCGCCTCCCAGCAGAATAGTCCTAAAGGACCTTCCGCCGCTCAGCGAGTCGCAGCAAGAGAAACTGGAGATGTTAAAGTCGAGGCCACGGAAACGTCCGGACTGGGCGAGCATGATGAAGGAGGTGGAGAGCGGAAAGCGATTGAGACACGTCAAGTGCAACGACAGGAGCGCGCCCCTGATCGAGAGGGTGAACAAGGTCATGGCTGATCCAGCAGGTGATCGTCAATCGAACTTCGATCCTACTCAGATCCCTCTTGGTCGATTTTCCTAGGAGGAACCGATTTCACCGTGTTCGTTCGTTAGTCACGGCCTGAACCCCCTGCCCCCTTGTGCTGTTACCCCGGCAAACACCCTTTTAGAACACCACTCCACCCCGCCCATGTAAACGGCGACCCGGAGAGGTGTTATTAATTAAACTGTTAATAAAACGGTTCAATCAGCTTTTGTCCCCGGGTTACGTTTGTAGTACAACCTAGTCGTTATTGTCCCCGTTCTCCTGCACGGGAGCCCTTTCATTTTGTTGTTGAATAATATTATTATCGTTAAATTAACTGATGTTTTCATGTTCTGTGGGTTTTACCGCCTTCTCCTGTTATCCCGATTGTCCTGGCGTGAATGAATCTCCGGATGCATTGCGATTATTGGGACCGTCCCGTCGTCCAGAACGATGCTTCAAATTGATACGATCGTCGCGAGGAGATTCGTTCAGACGTGGATCGTCTTTGATTTGAGTATGTTGTTCGGTGTCTGTTGTACTGACTCGGTATTTCTGATTAGGGAAGACACAATTTGTGTTCGAATCCGAAAAATCGAACATGCATAACGAATTGCTGAAGCAGATTCAGGAGGGCGTAAAACTGAAGAGCGTAAAGACGAACGACCGATCGAAGCCGATACTGGAGGGACTGAGAAAATTCAGGAGGCAACTGACGATAGAAGAGCAATTGCAAAAGGCTGACGAGACCACGGACGATTCTGTCTCAGACGACATGGACGACATCGACGCGGTCAGAGACGACTTGCAGAGCACCAAGCAAATGCTCGCGTTCGAGCTCAGGAACAAAGAGGCTCTAGAAAGGGAGAACAAGAGATTGCAAGTAAGCTAGTGTTTGATACAGTGATGCTCGATGATGCGTCTAGGTGCGTCTAATAATTTTTGTCGTTCGCATCGTTCGCAGGCAAGGATCCTGAATCTCGAATCTGAGGTGGACAGAGAAAAGTCTACAAAGAACGTGCAAGAGCACAGGAAGCAGGACGAGAAACTCACGGAAAGCTTGAAACGAGAAGCTCAGCAGGCCAGAAAGGACGCCGACAGGTTTGAAAAGGAATATATCACTGTCGCAGAGGAAAGGGATAAGATGAAAAATGAGTTGGAGGAGATGAAGAGAATGTACGCTGCTTTGGAGAGGCGCATGAAAGCTGGTACTGATGATTTAAATTTGTTGCTACTGAACAATATCAGTATCACTTATCCGTACCTTTAACCGTGACTCACTTATTGTAACATACACATGGGCTAGCAGCAGCTACTAATTTATTAACAACGCAGTTAATGAACACAAAAACAACTTTAAATGAAATATTACCTAATGTTTGTACCGTTCTATTAATTGTACCGAATCGCTTTCGCTTGTTCTAATGTTGCTCTTTTATTTTACGCTTTTGTGATCAGAGCTAGAGCTTGATGCTGAGCCGGTAATAGAACTAGCAGACGATAGCGACGACGCGGCATGGTACAATGTTTCAGGAATGGCACTGGCCGGTTGTCCAAGTGCAAAAGATGTAGCAAAAATTGCTTCTCAGAAGAGTATAGATAAGAAAGAGCCAAGCGAGAGCGAAGAAGAGGAAGACGAGAGCTCGGAAGAAGAAGAGGAAGACGAGGATCCAAAGGCCGCAGCTGAAAAAAGATTGCAGAGAGAGATTAAGCTTCTGACAACAAAAATCAGAAATTCCAAGTAAGTATCGCGGCAGTAACGCTTGTAAATGTTAACGCAAGTGTCTGTAAGTGCAATGAAAAATAATGTTTTGTTTAAACAGAGACAAAGCTGGCAACGCAAGAAAAGAGCGACACGCATTGAAGGATCAGATTAAACAGCAGCATAAGCTGTTGAAAGAAGAGAATAAGAAATTCAAACACCTTCAAAAAGAAGTTGACAAAATGGCAAAGTTAATGTCAGAAACTGACGATGAGAAAGATGAAGAAGAAGAGGAGGAGGAGGAGGAAACAGAGTCTGAAGATGAATCTGAATCGGAGGAATCGGAGGAAGACGAAGAGTCTGAGTCAGAAAATGAAGATAACACGCTAGAAGGTCAAAGAAATTCGTTGCAGGTAACTGTAAAATGTTATAGCATATCTATTGAAAGAGCTAAAATTTTGAAACACGTTAATGGTAAGTATTGATATCTATAATACGAATATCTTTTACAGAAACAAGCTAAAAAGCATGAAGGACGTTTAGCTGCATTAAAGAAGGGTAACTATTTACTCAAAGCACAAGTTGACAGACTTAAAGATGATTTAGCAAAACAACGAGAACAAAGTCTCTCCCTACAAGAAGATCTGGACTCTGTCTTGGCGGAATTAGGTTAAGTTAATTTAAGGAACAGTAAAAACTTACTATGGACAATTGTATACATACACATATAAGTATTACATATGAAAATATAGAAAATTTTCTGCCTGAAAAAACCAGACACGCAAACTAATACACGCACTCACCAATATATCTTTCACAGGAAACCCTAAATACACTCAAGTCAAATGTTCTCTCGAATTCATCCGCAGATTATGAAAGCACTTTCTACAATCGATTGGCAAACGAAATAATTTGTTTTTTTTAGTATCTATGGAAAATGTATTAGAAACGTAACGAATCAAAAGAGAAACATTTATGTGCGCTAATCGATCAAAACAAAAGACAGAAGACGATATGCGAATTTTCTGTACGTCGCATGGTTCTATGTATTTCGCAAAGAAAATACGCAGATATTATTATTGAAATATCGAAACTGCTCTTACTTTTTTTGTTATCACATTGTAAGATATTTTATAATAAAGATAATCGTTAGTCGGCGATGAAACCGTTTAATAGGTTATGACAAACAAAAATCAGCAACACTCACATGCTTATGTGTATAACTGAAATACGACGAGCAGGTTTTCTAGAATTTAAAAACTTTATTTTCGTTTAACGACAACTTCTTTTTTATTTAGAATAGATGAGGACATAAATGTGCTTATCATATACTTTACTAACTACAAAAAGGAAGCCTACAACCACACGGTAGAGTAGTTTCAAAAGACGCACACACTGGTACATACACATATGACGTAAGACAAAATCCCTAGCATACTCTTCGAATGCATTGGCGTCGTAAAGTAAACATTTGATCGACTTATACATACAAATATATTTACATGTTTTGGTTGTTTTCATTCAGTAAATCTACAGACTTCTCTTTTTTATAATCGTGTGATAAGACAATTCTTGACCTCCATTATTATTCTAGTAATCGCTGACGATAGAAAAATAATCACGGAATAAACAATAATTAGTAAACGAACAGGTAGAGATGATGTCAATGTTTTCAAAATTCAAAATTATATTTGAAAATCAGAATATTGCTATAGTTCTCTGTAGGTTACATATTCCATACACTGGTGTTGTAGTTTTAGAACATTAGCCGTACCTTAAGTATTTTTAAGCATTATTGAATTATAAAAATGTATTCGCATTTGAACAGTTTCGTGTCAACAAGTGTGATGACAACATTGCACTTGTAGCTAAGATGAAAAAATAAGCAGAACTTTTAGTGCGAACAGTTCGTACCTTTTTTCTGGTGACACATTTTTAAGAAGATATTTTCGACAAACGCGCGTAGCACTTTGATCGCAAGATCAAGTTTGTAAAGCAGCAATAGTGTCAAAATTTAAGTATTTAAATTCTTATTGCTCTGTATCATTATTATCACTCTCAAATTACGGACTTAACACGCACAACAAAAAATAAAACTGAAAATTAAATAAAAATTATAAAAAAAATGGAGTTGTATGTACATTTGATTACATAAAAACATTTAAGTTCAATACAACATCTAGGTCGAAAATTAAAATATTTGTGTAATGTACATGTTTCCTTTTCAACGTAATACTAATCGCCTATCTAATATTATAAAATGGTATAGATGAATATGTTTCATTGCGCGCGTTCGTTTCTCTATAGTACGAGTTTTTATGGTCAGTAAGTTGTTTTAATTTTGTGACTTTCATGTCACTTAGTGACCATTGCGTTTGAAGTTTATTCAAACACACGTACAAATAAATATACCTCTTTCTTTCTGTTTTTATTTATATAAGTATCGGCGATTAGTAGCGTCGATATGATAATCTGCCGAGTATTTGTCACAAGAGTACAGGCATAAACGTTTGTTTTCGTAGTAGTCGCAGTCGTACTGTTTTTGCATCCATTTGGAATTGTAAACAAATACTGCCCGCTCGCTCTTTCGACGGCAACAGTCAAATATCCTATATTAATGAAAACATTTCGTTTCGATTTCGTAGAATACTGAATATTAAGCGAGTAATGACTGTAACTTCGTTACATAATCAGTGCAAATCAATTTCCATTGATTTGTTTTTAATTTCAGTAGCTGAAAAAGCTACAAAATTGTCGGCTTCAAACACATTCCAGATGAAATTAACATATTTTTTGTAACTGGTATCGTTTAATATTCGCATTACTTATTTAATATCCTGTAGTTGTGAAGCTATTTGAGTATACACACAAACTATTCAGGCATAAAGGAAGACAATGTCTACATGAATAAAAGTAAATCAAATAAAACATTCCTTAGTTATTTCAAATCATTTACACATGTAGATTCTAGTTAGACTGCACAGTAGTGATAGAGAAACTGAACGTAATAGTAATAGTCCTATGCTAGTCAGGTCCATCATTTTGCGTTATGAAGATAGAGTACGGTGCTGATGAATGTTGATCAATAAATTATTGCCAGTCAACATTCTGGTTTTCGTTTTCTATGTAGCAAAACAAATATAGTCTTTCATGTAGCTTTAACTTCCGTCTTAATTTTCTTCTCTTCCACTAACTTAACGTCCGTTACATGTAGATTATGAATACTTTTCGCAGCGAACTTAATTACAGACTGTGTCGAAACTTGAGTCGTGTGTCTGAGATCCAAACGTTTAAGCACTTTACATCTCGTTAAGTGATCTAATGTTGCTTCTGTGAGTAATCTACAGTTCGACAAGTTAAGCGACGCTAGATTTGATACTGATTGCGCTGGCGGAGTCGCTAACTGTGCTACGCCAGCATCAGTAACTCTGCCACAAGACGACAGATCCAACGTTTCGACGTAAGGTAAGTGTTGAACGATATACCTCAAAGCTACATCAGTGATATCACATCCAGCCAAAGATAAATTTTTAAGATGTTTCAATCTCGATGTCTTATCAATTAAACCAGGTCTCGAATCTGTAGGTGGACTGAGAACTTCTCTCAAACTCGAATCATTCAATCCAGATACATGACTCAAATTTAAGGTAACGAGTGGCGGACATGTACAAGTTCTCAAAGCACAAAGCCCAGCCCACGTACAGCCTTGTACAGATAATGTTCTTAGTTGTGGTAATCTACTTAGCAGCCACGCTAATTGTCTCTTAGTAACACTTGTCCAGTCAAGGGACAGATGTTCCGGTTGGCGGCGTATAATACCAGTTAAATGTAAAGCTGTCAGATGAGAATGTGACATGTCCAATTTTCTCCACAAAGTAGGATCTATGCTATATCTGGCCCATGTACGGCAAACCAAGGCACAATTCGCTAGATCCTTTGTATTTAAAAATCTAAAAATCGCAAGTAATGCTGTCTTGTCATACGCTAAAGATTGTCCATTAAAATCGGGCCCTGGTCTTTGAACAGGCGGAAGCGGAACAGGTCTAACAACCACATGGGGCCTCTTCATTGACTTACTACTTGAACCTGTTAATTGTACTGCTAATTGTGTACGCAAAGCTGTTCGCTGTTCACCCTCAGCCGGTTCTCTGTCATTCCATGCCTGGAATTTTTTGTATAGAAACCATGTATATTTCGTATTCTTAGACCGTGTCAGATTCCATGTGGGGACTTACATCGCTGGGATCGGGTCTTGAACGTTTACTTGGTGTAGTAGCACGTTCAGAGTCTGTTGTCGGTGCTGACGAAGCAGCACTAGATACAGACAGTTTTCGTGTACGAGCCTTAGGTTGGCGTGGCCTGCAATCGAGATTTCGACCGCTTTCACAACACGACGGACATTCCCAGCTGTTTGGTAAATCTTCGCTGACAGTTATACTTTGCTGCTCCATTCCTATGCATTCCGGATGAACAATATCAAAGCATATTGAACATTCCACTAAACTCGATGATGCTGTTGGCGTTTGTTTGCCTGTATTGAATATTGGAAATTAAAATTACTTCGATTCATTATTTTAATCAAACAAAATCGAATATGAAAAGTATATACCTGTTAAAGGTGCAGGTGGCTGTCCCCAACCATCTAATCTACAAACTTTACAAGCTGCTGTAACTGGGAGCATAGGCCTCAAACATTGTCTCATTAAACATGTTTGTTTAGCACGACCACTTCCACCAAACTTCACCATGTCTTGACAATACATGCACTCCCCACAATCAGTCCTCGTACACGCTTCACATTTTTTACACCTAGTACGTCTTCGTCGCGGGAAAGCTCTTTCAGACTTTTCCTGTGAGTGATGCCTCTGAATCTTTGCAAAACTTTTCTTAGTTACTCTCAAGCGCTCCTGTTACGTAATGCAACAAGATATTTGTGAATATTGAAAAAGCAATAGACACTTTTAATGTACACATTACTTTTACTTACCCTTTCTGCGATTGTTAATGGCGGTGGAGGTGGTAACACTGGATTTCCTGTAACAGCTGCTTCTGGATTATCGTGCCTGTGCTGTTCTACTAAACATCGTACATCATGAATTAAGGCAACAGGATCGCGAATCAGATCAGGCACATTCTTCTTAGTAGAAGGTAGCGAATGTAAATACATAACTATTGCTTTTAAACCATGTAATTCAAACGGTGTTAAATGAATGTGTTGATGGTGTTGTAGAATTGCATGTTGACGATGCGATTCAGAAATATCCAAGTGACCTCTGCCTAACAATACGTGTACATATCGTTCCAAGACATACCTATAATAAATAAATAGAAATTAATATACATGTTGCTTTAAGAATCTATCATGATTTAAGCAATTTTAATCATACCATAACATTTCAGTGAAAAATGGATATCTGAATTTTTGTGGAACTTTTGTATGTTCTTCTACTTGTGCAACTTTTAATTGTTTTTCGATACCAAAACTGTGTAAAAAGTTGCCACCAAAAACTAATGAATCTTGAGGTGTATAGACAGCGTGAATCCACCCAGTTGGGATAAATAATGTCATACCAGCGGTTAAACTTATTCTACCACATCTGTCCACCATGTCCCCAAAGAATACATCTGATTGTTTACCACTCAATACCCACTCTTGGTAAAGAACTAGGTTCTTTTCCGTGGGAGGAATAAGCCAAAATATTTTTCCACCTTGTAAGATATGATACCAAACACTAGTTCCACCAAAATCAACATGAAAGTCCGTATAACAACCTTTCACAGACATTAAACAATACTTTTGCACTTTTGGATACATCATGTCCTCCAACAGATTTGTCGATTCCACTTGAGCTTCTTTTAAATGCCTTGGCCAGACAACGTCAACCCAATCGACTTGTCTTACTAACGCGGGCGATTGTACATAATTCTCTAACTTAGTATGGCTAAATTCTAAAGAGATGACATTTAACAAACGTTCCTTGTTGGCATCTTCGTAATATTTCTGCCACTCTTTCATTGTCATATCTTCATTTTTCTGAGTGTTTACATCCATCACATCTAACACTCTTTTTGAACCTAATAGGCGTACATAATACATTTTAATATACACGATTACTGACTACTCATTTTTTACGTAATTGTACACAAAACATACCAACACATGTTCTGACATCATTGACAGAAAAATTGGAACTGGGTACTCGTAAACCCAGTCCAGATTTTTCTCTGAAGAGCAGTGGTATGCTAAGACCATGTTTTTGCAGATATGCTAGAGTTAATTCTGAACCATTCATTTCACGGAACAGTCCAGAAAAATTACCAAGATTGTATCTTTCACATTCAATCTTTTCATCGAGCTGAAAGGTTCTGCGACCCTCGATTTCCTCGTCGCCAATGGCCCAGTCATCTGTATACAACTTTCTCGTCCTTTCTCGCTATTATGAAATTTATGAAAAACGTAACATTTACAGTAAAATTTCGATAAACACCACAAAAAAATAAGCAACACGTGTTAAACAGCAAAATTATGTTTAGTTTGTTTACCAATTGACGCCTTTTAGGCAGCGGAGTAGAGTCATCGGCCATTGCGAACACGCTGTCAGAAACGTATCACCGAAAACTCATCGAATATTCAATGTATTGCGTTTAATAATGATCGAAGTGGTTCCTTCAATATTAAATAAACGAAATTTCGATTATTATTTACATGTCACATACGATAGCCTGATATTAACATCGAGCTTTTCTTGAATTTTACTTTTCCAGTAAAACGAGGTCGCCATTTTGCTGCCGGCCAATGTTACCAATAAGTACCATAAAAACTTCAATTCATTCCGAGCACGTAGCGTGTCGTATAACATATACGACATAATTTTTAATTTAAAAAGTTCAGTCTTGCCGTTATATATCGATATAAAAGCATATACATTTTCATGGTATACGAAATATACAATTTTGTATTATAAAAAAACTTGATAGTGAAAACCTAGAGATTTTACGTGACATCATCGGCTACAGGTTATAGTATGTACCTGAATGTACATATTGATGTGGCCTATATTGCACACAAGGTTGCAAGAAAAATTCTGTACGCTTCCCTTCCCACCATCAAATTCCCCTCTAACGCTTTGATCTATACGGGGTGACCCAAAAATGTTGTACTTCATTGAAATAGGTGATTCCTGAAGTCATATGAAGTAACTTTTTCCAATTGCGGAAGTGTTCTCCATGATAGGTCGGAGCGCGAGGTATAGCGGACGAATTTCGACTCAGCCAATGCCAAGGCCACGGCTCAGCGGGACTTGTCGCCGAATCGGAATCTGTTCGCTGTAGCCGCGCTCCGATTGGTCCGTGTTCTCATCTGGAGAACACTTCCGCAAAGGAACAAGTTACTTCAAATAACCTCAGAAATCACATTTTTCAAGAAGGTAACAACAATTTTGGGACACCCTGTATAGGTTAGCTTCTATTCCTTCTAACGACTCTCGGCACGAGGAGAATATGTGATAGCGGTTGGCTAGCAGGGAGTCGCTGGAGGAGAATCGAGCCATATTTTGTGGTAGAGGGGGAAGCGTTTAGCGGGGAATACACATACACGCATCGTCTAGTAACACTGCACATAGCGAATATGACGTTCAGTGTCTTATGCTTCGTGGGTACGTTTTTATAATTCATAGTTAAAAGTCGAATGTTGACATATTGTGGGTTATGGTATTTTCCACGTTATACTGCTATTGTATGCAGCCGTGAAATTATACATATAACATTTCTTAAAAGTTTTTACATCGATAAAAATCAAAATATTCACGACAGTAAAGAAATACATTTGACAAGGCCTAAGCAAACGAGTTAATTATGATGAGCCTACGTGACAGGCAGATAACTGCCTTAAAACAAATGTTAAATTTAAATCAACCTGAACAAAAATCGGAAGAAGCTGTACCAACGTGGAAGGTTTTAATTTATGACCGACTTGGACAGGATATTATTTCACCATTGATCTCTGTGAAGGAATTGAGAGAGCTTGGCATCACGCTCCATATGCAGTTGCATTCTGACAGAGATTCTATTCCTGAGGTACCAGCAATTTACTTTTGCGCTCCGACAGATGAAAATCTCGACAGAATCGGCCACGATTTACAAAATGGTTTATATGACATATACCATTTAAATTTTATATCGCCAATATCTCGGCAAAAAATGGAAGATCTTGCAGCAGCGGCGTTACTTGGCGGTGTGGTATCAAATATTCACAAAGTCTTTGATCAATATTTAAATTTTATATCATTGGAAGACGATCTTTTTATTCTTAGGCATCAAAATAGCGATGTCATATCGTACCATGCAATTAATAGAGGAGAGGTGAAAGACACTGAAATGGAATCAGTGATGGGAATCGTAGTTGACTGTTTGTTTTCTGTTTTTGTTACATTGGGAACTGTTCCAATCATACGATGTCCAAGGGGAAATGCAGCAGAAATGGTGGCCAAAATGATAGACAAAAAGTTGAGGGAGAATGTCTGGGACACAAGGAATAATTTATTTGAAAGCGAAACAACTGGTCATTATAGTTTCCAGAGACCGCTTCTTATAATCTTGGATCGTAATGTCGATATGGCTACACCGTTGCATCATACATGGACATACCAAGCGCTGGCTCATGACGTATTGGAGATGGCGTTAAATAGACTTGTAGTCGAAGAAAATGTGGGAAGATCTCCAGCAGGTGGAACACGTTCAAAGACTAGAGCATATGAATTAGATAATAAAGACAGATTTTGGTGTCAACATAAGGGTAGTCCATTTCCTAGAGTAGCTGAAGCTATACAGGAAGAGTTAGAACAATATCGTGGTTTTGAAGAAGATGTGAAAAAACTTAAATCTTCTATGGGTATTGATAATGACAGTGAAGTAGCAGTATCAATGGTTTCCAACAATACAACTCGTTTGACGAATGCTGTAAATTCTCTACCACAACTTTTAGAAATGAAACGATTAATAGACATGCATACATCAATTGCAACCGGTATTTTAAATTCCATAAAGTCTAGACGACTTGACACATTCTTTGAGTTGGAAGAGAAAATAATGGGCAAGCAAACATTGGATAGAAGCGTGTACGATACAATAAGCGATCCAGATTGCGGTACACCAGAGGACAAGTTACGTCTCGCTATTATATATTATATTTGTACAAATGTTTCTGATGCTGACTACAATAAGCTAGAGGCAGCATTATCTGCTGCTGGATGTGAATTAAATCCCTTACTTTATATTAAAAGATTGAGAAGCTACACTAGAATAGCTGAGATTCAAAATACTTATGAAGGTGGTGGAACTAAGACGGTTAGCATGTTCTCCAAGCTCATGAATCAGGGATCATCTTTTGTAATGGAAGGAGTAAAGAATTTAGTTGTTAAGAAGCACAATCTGCCTGTAACAAAAATAGTTGATGAATTAATGGAATCTAGACAGTCTTCTCAAACAGATGATTATTGTTATCTCGACCCAAAACAGTTGAAACACACAGAGCAAATGCCAAAGAATCGGCCAACATTCCAAGATGTAATCGTTTTTATTGTCGGCGGCGGTAATTATATAGAGTATCAAAATCTAGTGGATTATGTAAAACAGAAAAGTGGGGCAGGTGTTAATAAACGCATCACGTATGGTTCAACAACATTTATTAACGCGAAACAGTTGCTTAAACAACTTTCACTTCTAGGACAAGAAGTACACTGATAATTATGATAAATTATATGCAATTAATATTGGAAAACCTGTATATTTATTATTTCCTTTTTATTATATCGTACACTGAATTTTCCTATTGCTGTTATTGCCTTCTTGTAAAAATGTAAAATAAATAAAATATTATTCATTATTTTAGATACAATTTTTCTAGGTATGTTTACCTATCCCCATTCCCAGTTAGCGATGAGATATGGGACAGGTTTTATCGCGCATGCGCGGCGAATTTCCTGATCGTGCGCCTCCAATTGTCCTGAAACTATAGTTACGAATTTTTAATGAAATCTCTAGCGTTCCCATCAGATTTGGGGAATTTTGCAACGGTAAGAAAGCAAGCCTGTATTTTGAATTGTTTAATCGATAAATCATTCACGCATAAACAGTGCGTTGGGTTCTATTAAAAATTAATTATACATTACTTGGAGAATTCATTTTCATTTAGTGCCGACGTAAATATGCCGTTCATACAGGAAGAGACGAAGAATTTTGTGAGTCGTGCTGTTCTCACAACAGATACGCAAAAAGCTGTCACAGAATACTTTTTGTCCAAGCAAGAGGATCACAATATTAAGTAATGTCAAAAAATGAGTGGAATTAATTCTTATAATCGATATATGACAAGCTTCAAATTTGTCTTGAGCATTCTTTTATTTTCAATACTGTTGCAGGTAGAGGTAGAGAAACGATTATAGAATGTTATACCATTAGGAATTCGTAGATTTTTATTTTTCGTTTATTACGTTTCGTTTAGAAAGTATCCAGAATGGGATAAACCAAGGAATTTCCCTGCGTCGGAGGTGGTGAGAGCACGATGCGACTTGGCAAAAGTAGACGAGAAATTACGGGGAAAATGGCTCGAGCAAGAGGAGAAGCGAAAAATCATGGACGAGCAGTGGAAGGAGATGAGACGCGATGAATTAATCCTTCGCGAGTCATTCATAAAATTCAATCGATTCGTTCGGGAGAATCAGGAGAAGCGGGAACGCGCGGAAATCAAAATCAAAGAGGAACAAGAGCGTCAAGCGGTTCGACGCGAAGAAGTAAACAATTAACAAGATATTTCATTATCAACGACTTTACCCGAAGAAGAAGATTAATATTTTCAGCTGATGAAAGATATATTTTTCAGATCGAGGATTTAACGAAAAAGTTGGATCACATGAAAAACGTTCGAGACAAGATGAAGAAATACGTGCAAGATTATAAGAAATATCAAAATTATTTAGAACGAGTGATCAACGAGACCGGAGAGTTTCTTTCGATCTCGGAGGTCTTCAATCGTTACGAAACTTTGATCGAAGCGAGATCGATCTTGTCCTTGCATCAAGACAAAAATCTTCAAACTTTGGAGGAGACGGGGGCGGAAATAGTAAATGCTTTTTTCTGTTTGATTAAAAAACTCCACGAAGTTTATTGTCGATTTCGTTATACGATGAGATGAATTTTTGTTCGATTGCAGTATTATATGACGGAGATAAGGACGCAGAAATTTATGGGATTGAACAATAAGTTGGCGCAGCTACACGCAGGACGTGACAAGGCGGAGGCGAAAGCCCTGAAATGGGAGACGATCGTATCGAGGATAAAGGCGAGCGCCGCGGAGAAGAATTTGAAGCACACACAGGTAAAAACGAGTTGCTGGAATTTGTACCAGCAAACCTGCAAGAGAAAGGGTGTACCCATCACCGTGAACAAGGATGACACGGAGCAGCAGCTCGAGCACATCAAACGCACCATTCTTGAATTGAAACGAATAATCAAGGTCGCGAAGAAACGAGCAGCGAATTATTGAAGCATGCGAACTGTTTGTAAATAAATATGTATTTCTCTCGCAAATAAAATAAATCTTAACAAATACATTCTTACAGTTTTAAGGGTAAAATAAAAGATAGGTTGCAGACGGGTTATACTTTCATATCTGATAGAAAATTGTGATATTAAAGATCTGCTATTGTCTATGAGAATCCACGATGAAATCGGTTTTATTGGTGCGTCGTAGTTCGGGGGCAGTTAGGGAGGGAATGGAAAAACTTTTTTTCGCAAATCGGAACGATCCTGCATCCAACCGGTGGGCATTATTTCGTTAAATCATTGGTATCTTCTTTGTATGATTTTTCTAGCTGCCGGTAAGTGACAGCCAGATATGTTATGTAGCAAGTCAGAGTAGTCTTCTTCGAGCCTTTGCTTCAACTTTTTAGTGGCTTCGTCGCGTGTTAATGGCTGCTCCATGCCCTCGGATACAATTTGTAATTCTTCCTTTTCAACGCATCTGTGCCATTTAATCGTGGGTTATATTCGGTAGAAGACAAGACGGTTAAAGAATGGTTTCAAGAAGAAGTGAAATTAATCGTGAAGAGATTTCTCGGACTATCTGAGGTATGAATGGAGCAGGAGAAAATAATAGAAGTGTAGGAGCGAGGAAGGACAACAATGGTGGAATCAAGGACTTACAGGGCACAAGGTTGAGTGGGAGCAATGTACTTAATGGCGGGAACTTTCAATCGAGGACGTTTGTCTTCATCGAGTCGGAGCTGTTGAGATTTGGTAGCTCTGTCCACCCAATAAACCTTGTGGAACATTTGTGTGATACGTTTCTCAATGATTCCCAGGTACAGCATGATGTTACTAATCGTTATCTGTTCATTGTCGCCTAATAATTCTAAAATCGGCGAGTTGTCGCACCGTATCGCTTTGAACAGGGAATCTATTCCTTTCAATAGCTTCTCCAGTATGTCGTCGCACTGAAACAGTCAACGAGCACGCATTCGTGTAAAGAAAGGTAAATGATTCGCGAGCAAACTATCCACTTAATCGCGGTGTCCGACGTTCTAGGTTTTCAATGTTCGATAGGATTACTGGGGGTATCACCTGCATCACTCTTTCCTCAGCCGCGTCGGCGAGAGCCGTCTGCTCTTCAAGTTCCTTCTTGAGCTTCTCCAATGTCTCGGTCTGCTCTTTGCTTCGGTGTTCGTTCAAAACATTTTCCTCTTGTGTCGCCGCTGTCAGCTGAACCATCCTCGACTGCAGACTCTCCAGCTCGTCGTTTAATTCGTTCACGTAGCTGAAGAGGGCGAAATTTTCTTCCTCTTGCTTGATGAAGTGTGCCGTCAGCTCGTCGATCTCCTGTTGACCTAAAAGATGGAATAATTTCGCATAAAAATCGCCTACTGTTAGAAATTCGACGCGATCGGACGAGCTTAAGCACCGGTGAATTCTTTGATCGTTTGCAGAATCTGCTTGTAATTCGCAATCATGTTTTGCTTCTCTTCCGTCTTCGCCTTCTTCTCGGCCGCACGTTTCGCATTCAAATCTGTCATTTCACGGTGCTGCCCCTTTATACCGAGGAACTCCTGCAATTTCATTTCATTGTCCAGCGTTCTCCGAAGCTCGCACATTTCTGACACGTGGGTCTTCAGGTCTCTCATTCCCCTGTAAATAAACGAAATTTCGGTATACATAAATACAATATGTATACGTAGAGTTTACCGGAAGCAGCGAAAGTTTGATTGGTCAATGACTTATCTAACAAAACTATAAACTAATCGATCGTAAGCCGAGATTACCGGATGCGACTACGCGCCATTGATCCCGGATCGTTGCTCTCAGTTCCGAGTTTCTAATTCGACGGCGGATAAGTCATTGTGCGCGAAGTACGAGGAACTTTCGGTCGTTAATGCGACTCTAAGAATTATGGTTGCAACGATCCAATCTTTTCCAGCTTTCGCAAGGAATCTCGCGAAATTCGTCACGGGAACAGCACGAAGATAATAAAAATGGTTTATTGTCGTTTCGCACATACCTTTCCCGAAGAGCTTGAATGGTGTTCAACTCTTCGTCCCTCTGATTGAACGCGATGGTAGCCTGCTCGATTAAATCGTTGATTATTTGCTTGCCCGTGTTTAATTGCCCGATCGATTTCTTCCAAAGTGCTGTGAACTGTGCCCTCTCCTTCAGCGACGATTCGATTTCGTTCCGTATACTTATATTCGTAGCAATTATGCTGTTGAACCTCTTCGTCGTTACGTCTAAGCGATTCTCTAGCATCGTGACCGTCCTCTGTCGTTTCTCAGCAATCTCTCTCAGCTGGGTGTCCGTTTGGACTTTCATTTTCAAGCTTGTGACTTCTTTCGTGAGCTAAAGAAAAATGATTTCGTGTTCTTAACTCGTTTCGCAACTTTCCGGCCCTTTAATTCAACAAAATTTCCATCTTTTTCAATCCTATTACGGTCTTCTTGGTTAGTCTATCTGCGATTTAATTATGCTTCTATGTTCTGGGAAAAATGTCTCTCGGTATAAGAAAAATATGAGATCGTTACTAACATGTATCGTTTATGTTCTTCAACGTTATATTACACGCACAGCCGAATTGAAGACCGTAGCAGAGTTGAATATCACGATTAAGACAAGCCCGAAGCGATTAGCAAACCTTGCCAATCTGTATATCAAGTTCCACTATTTCCTCTTTTTCGGTTTTTATCATATCGTTGTATTTGGACTGCATTTCTAACAGGCATTTCAGCTTCTCCTCCATCTCCTGATCCTCGCGCAGAAACATCTTCGAGTTCGCAGTCTTAATGCGAAGCACAAGCTCCGCCTTTTCGTACTCCAAATGATCGATCATGTTCATGTGACTGCGAAGCTGCAGTCTCGCGTCCTCGGCACAAGCTGCCCGGTCATTCTCCATTATTCTGTACTGCCTCTTCAGCCTTGTAAGTTCAGCTCGAGCCAAAATCTCGAGCTCATGCTCGTCCGGCGTGTGCTGTGTTCTGTACGCCATTGTTATGCCTCTAACTTCCGCTAATTATAATCTTGAAAAAAAACGTAAGAATGCATAATTAGTGAGATACTCAATTACGGTATAGAAAGATTTAACTACTTTGCAGAATCGTGTTCCTTTAATAACTGACACTATAACATCGAGTCAGACTCGTGATGAAGATTTCGAATAGAATCTACTAAATTATGTTATTAATTCCCTATAAATAAAATTTTATATTGTTGTTATCGTTATACAGTCATCGTAGAATACATAGATATGCAATAAATATCAACTTATTGCTTCTTCTAAAAAATCATCAACGACAAAGAAGTTCTAATCACTGTAACCGTGAAATAGCAGTGCAAGGGGTTAGAGATGTTTAGAATGCATTGAACACGGACACAGGTATATGTAGAATCTGATTTATTGAACAGTTAGTTACTATAAAATATTGTGTGTGGCATGCTGCTTGCTGTGTAAGGTTGTTTTTATCGATTTGCTACGGCCAAAGGTTATTGCGACTCACTATTTATTTAACATTCGTAGATAGTTAAACGCGCTGCGTCAGAGATCACTGCAGATAATCCGGTGGTGTTCCTCCGTATCCGCACCGCCTTCCACGTTGATGATCCCGAGGATCCACGGTGGAGAGGAAAACACTTTCCAGACGTGATCCTCGATGACGTTCAACGGCGACATTTGAGAAAGACATCTGCCACCCTGTATAGCTCCGCCAGCTGTACGTGCGCCACTGTTGTTCTTGTTAGTGCTTCCGGTTGCCAAGCACCCTCTCAGGAGTGTATTGCGACGGGGATCTCGATTTCGCGAACAATTCTAACGGATTTTCTACGGAATATAAATTGGGAAACGTGAACAAACTTATTATTAACGTGTTGCCTTTTGCGAATGTTAATATCAATGTACCAAGTTGAAAACAATTTTTATCCTTAGTCTGGTAACGCTTGTTATTTGCAGAATCGCGAATTGGCACAGGTAGCTTAACGATAACTAATGTTTTTGCGCATCTACAATTACTCCGCTAAGTAGAGCGCTCAATGACCAACACCTACCGTTGAAATTGTATATGTACATACATTGATGATGACCGAATGGTGTCATGCCCAGCAGTCACACAAAGAATGATGTTTCCATCGTGTGCCTTTTCTTCGTTTATTGCTACGTCATCTGTAAAACACAATATGATTGGGCAAATGTTTCTCTTTCATGAGAACTCTTTGTTTTATAAATTCGTCACGACGGAATTGCAGTGAAATTGTCCGAGTCATTTCGCGCGAACTGCATTTTCTAACACCCAGATATTGACTTGGGCAGTCTGAAGAAACGTTTGTGTCGTTTGCAAAGTTCTATGTAAATTGTGCCTCTCAATCCGCTCTCTGTTCGTAAAACGGAGACTTTATGTTTCATAAATGAGCTATAAAAATTGTTTTCGATGAGTACAAGACGATAATGATAAGGAACCAGCTGATATGGAATCGCGATGCCATTGGTTCTATTTCAAATTTACAGTTATCACACCTGTATCAATATCGCTGACCATATCGACATGCGAATGTCTATTTAAATTCGAATATATCCCGCATAAAATATCCTGCGTTAATAAAATTCAATCAGAATCTTTACGAAAATTTTGCATGTCGGCAATAATTTGTTCGACTTATTTTACACTTATTTCTTCTCTGCAATATTTCTTAACTTATCGACGAAATATTCGTCTTATAAAGGACAATAAAATATTTCTTCATATTTTTCTAAACGCACGGGTTAACACAATTTTACATTCAAATAGAATTTGTCAAACAAATTTGAGAAAAACAACACCTTCGACGAGCACTAATATCAGACTGTTATCTCTCATCGCAGTATCTTGTTTTTTAAAACAGAAAGTAAATTTTTCAGAAATATATTTTTTCAATTTTCTCCGAGGCAAGCAGCAGGACGCGAACGCTTCGATCCACCAGTGCGTGAATAATCCTGTGAATAAAATTCTGAAGAGAGAAACCCTAATTTTTTCTTAATCTTGCCGCGAATGCCACGCCTGTCAAGTGTATTTACAAAAGAATACCGAAACATTCGTCGACCGTCGGGGTGACACAGGTAAAACGTAGGAGGATCCTGCATTAAGCACGATCCATAGATTTCGTGAGATCGAGTCAGGTGGCGGTTCGACCAGGTGGGTGAAGTGGTGGGGGTAGGATTGGTGGCGGGTATGGGCGAGGGAGAGGTTAGTATGCCTCCGGAGGGGAAGGTCGGCAGGTCGATTGTCTTGTGCATGGAACGTTAGCCTTCCACGCAACGTTCACCCGAGAGTCGCTCTGGTACGCGTCCTTCTACGATTAATCGAGTTACTGCGATTATTAACAGACGGGGAACAATATCG
Source organism: Lasioglossum leucozonium (assembly GCA_028454225.1). NCBI lineage: Eukaryota > Metazoa > Arthropoda > Insecta > Hymenoptera > Halictidae > Lasioglossum > Lasioglossum leucozonium. The sequence continues at coordinate 14,929,132 of CM052219.1, forward strand.
GTGCGTTACGTGCGATCGCGGAGGACACGGGACGACCGGAAGTTATTTGGACGGTTAAAACGAACTCGAGGAACCTGTTCCTGGTGCACGGGGCAGCGCGCGACGGCTGCTCGAAAACAAAATTACGATAGCTGCATTCGATCGAATTTCGCGGCGCAAGTGAACGTTTTCGCGGCGGTACCGAGACCGAGTGGAACGAATTACTTTCAGTCGGGGCCTCGGAAAGAGGTGGGAGGATCTCTACCTGGCCGAGGAGCACCGCGCGCGCACAATTCCGTAATATTTATTTTCCACTGGCGGCTAGTGAGTCACTACCTGGCCGGCCACGGTACGGCGAGCTAGTCGCCTAGCCTCGTCTCGTCTCGCCTCGCGTGTACCGCGTACCTCTGCGCGTGTATCCTCGCCAACAGCGAGTTCACAGTGACGCTACCAGTCAGTCCTTAGAAGAGGTCGCCCTGTCATCTATACAAAAAATCAATCGGAAAATCTTCATCGTTCGAAGAGGAATATCCATCTTTGTCCTTCGATTCGCGATGCCGTAGAAACGAGCGACACGACGGACCACTTCAACGTTACAGTGTCCTGAACGAAGGATTATTTCACTGACGTTTCGACGTTCTTGTGTGTGTGTGAGATCCAGCGTACGTCAGTTATGTGCAATAGTACTGTGCTTCTTGGGATATACATGTACAGGGAACGATGGTTAGGCATATCGCGCGCTGCGCCGTTGTGTATTGAAACGCGGTAACATTGTTGACTTTCTATCGGAGCAGCAGAAATATAGTTGCTGTTTCGTGGCTCGCGTGTGGTAACGGGGAAACGGAGCAGAACCATAGTATTAACCCCGTAACAGTTTACTACTACGGTTCTCGTACGCGAACCCGCCGACAGGTTCCATGGTACACACGTACGCTCGCGGTTGTTTGAATATCGATCGGATCGTTGCCGGGAACGTTTTCGACCCGATCGTGCACGATCGATCTTATGGAAACGATCGAAAACATGACATTCCTAACGGGGCACTGTGCTCGGTGAGGTATGATCGCACACAGCTGATCGTTTCCGGTAGTGAAAGACTCGTTGAATCGAACGGAGAACCTGTTTGGCATCCGATGTTACGCGTTGGCCCGAGGAAAAAGTGAACTTCAGCTGGCTCGTTACTATCGCTCGTGTCGCGCGATTTATTGACAACGCTCGAAGGTGAACGTCGCGTCGTCGTCGTGAGTCACGGAGTCGATTATCGATCACTCGGTTGTTCCGTAACCATATCTTTTTTTTTTTTACACGACTGTTCCAGTCACTCTGTGTGTGTGTAGTGTACGTACAGGTACACGACAGTCCTCCGACGATATTTCAAATACGAAGAGATCTCTGGTTGGCGTTTGTTGTTCGATCGCCGAACGTGATCGATTTTTGCCAGCTCGGTGACAGCGCGGGAAAATACGAACAGGGTCCCGCAGACATGTTTTTGTTTTCGAGCGTCGATCGATTCGCGACACGAGTTCCGATCGACGACGCGCCACGTCGAATCGACTAGCCACGGAGCTGGTACGGTTTTATTGACCGGCGTGTTGTTGTTAATTAGCCGAACGTTATAAATGTTTCTGATGTACGACCGGCCGGCCATCTGGTCTCGTGTCTGTCGTTATTACCAACGACAGTAAAAGGTCACGGGTTTCGCCGGGCACGCAACGTTCCGAGTGACAGTCGCGAGTAAACGAGGACAATCGGCCGACGAAATGCTGCCGAAAAAGGAAGGGCAACCGGAGCCCTATGCTCTGGAGGACATGATCTCCGATATACAGGCGCGACGGAATTCCTTGGACCACGAGGACCTCGAGGACCCCGTGGAACTTTTGAAGAAACGGGACAGGGATTTAGTTCTGGCCGCCGAACTCGGTAAGGCGCTGCTCGAGAGGAACCAGGAACTGACCAAGCAGAGCGAAGCCCTCATGGAAGAGTACTCGTCGAAGTTAGAGGTGAGCAGGTTTATTCAAAATTTATTCCGCCGATGCTATAGACGCCCACAGTGGTTTTCAAACTTTGCCGACTCGCCGTTAAGATTGTACACTTGTTTCAGACATCTTTATTGCACGATTAACCATCGATAGTCCATTTGAACCCGGAGTTCGCTGCGTCTAATTCCGAATGTTTCAGCCTACAGCTGAATTAACATATTCAAGTCTTTCGCATGACTATTGAACTATGAGAAAGTATGGAAATGTATGGAAATGTGTACTGCACATCATTTCCGAAACACATATGTGATATCTGAAACGGTAGGCAACAATAAAAAAAAAGGTTCAATCAAGCAATTCACCGTTCCGGCGTGAAAAAGATTTTCTGATAATAAACGATTCTGAGAAGCCTAGTATTGTTGAGTATTTTCTCATAGATTAATAATCGTATGAGATAAAATAATGTGTTTATATTTCGCTGTAAATTTTGATACACCAGTACACTGAATTTTTGAGTTTCGATTTTAAAACCTGGAACGACTGCGTGGAACGTAGTTTGAAGACCACTGGCCTAGATCGATGGAGATGATTCCATACTTTGGAGTCCCAAGGGTGTAGTTTTAGTGCTCTAAAAATACAAATGTTACGACTGTACCAAATATTTGGAAACGTTCGAATATTTTTCTCGGAAGAACTCACGGGCAGCCGTTTTAAACTTATCGGCGTTATTTTATAGAGTTGTTTTACGTTTGAAATAATTTCCTTCTAATAATCTGGTCTTTATGTTATGGAAATTATGCGGGTACCAACCTTTCGCGCGAGTACTTTGAACTTTGTCTTATCGAATATTCAGGGCTTTCGGATAACTAGATAATTTTAATTGTACGTCTGTCGTTTACGGTGTACGGCTTGTTTGTTTTAACGTATTATCGATCGGAAAATATTCGCAGGAAATAACGCTTATGTCTGGCTATTTTGCATATAATAGAAGTAATTAACACTTTATCAATTTTCAGATTTAATGACTCTACTCCATGTGGTTTTAATTGTATCACTTTCTAAAATGGTCTGAATGTATTCCCTGATCAATAATGCGTTAATTAGTGTCGTGAGCTAATGATGTTGGTTCACCTGAACGGTTCGGTACAAAGACGTACCCGAACTTCTCCTGTTTTCCTTTCTCTAGCTCAATAATTTTACGACGATTTTTATTGTTGTTCAGAGAAGTGAAATATTTTCACTTTTATTTTAACATGGGATCGGTTAATCAATATTCTAATGCAATGTTAGTGAAATATTAATTTGATTTTTGGTTAGGTCTAACAGGCATTCACAGGTCAATTTTCGTTCATAAATATGCTTCGAGAGTAGCTTTTATCGGTGACCCTCACATTTTGGCTTCGCTTTTGTTTGAGAAGCGGGTAATACAGGTTATTACCTTTTCTGTTTGAAAATAGGGGTAATAGATAATCTAGAATTAATTCCTAACACAGCCGCGCACACGCATTGATTGTTAAATGATTTGCAATATCATAGAACGGCATTAGATTTCCACGTGATTGAATGCAATCCTGTACAGCGACGACGACACTCTTACAGATACTGTAACATCAATTGATTTCACAGAATTCATCTTTAACAATGGTGATAACAAATCACATCGAATACGTGCGTGCGTATGAAATATCACAGCGTACCATCAGTTTTTATACAATTCCCGAAATTGTGCACTCATCAAATAGGTTCACGAACACATGCATTCGTATTTTTTGTTTATCTTACATGATTTCATATAATGGAGAAAGTGGGTATTTTTGATGTGCATGAAATTGCTCCAGAAAAACACGAATTTACATTTAAGTATCAGCTGTCTAATCACGAATCGTTTGAATCTTTCACTTTATAATTACGAATCAAATTTAACGTACAGGTTCCAATCCGTGCTTAATAAACATAATTACATACTTGTTCCACGTATCATAAGCCGCAGCACTGTTTTACCGTAATCAACATTCAATCTTCGTGATACTCGTGCATTTGAAAATAGAACGCAAATTATGCTTGCGGAAAAATATTCATAACAAATTCATTTCCGTGCATATAATCACGAGAAAATTTTTCAATAAGGCACCGATAACGCAATTCATTAGGGAACGTTGTATTCCTTCAACGATACAATATCGTTTTCCTGACTCTCGTTTCCTGCAGAATATTGATATCACACTTGTTCTTCGTTACGTTTCGCAAAATCATCGTAAATCACATAAATCGTGCGACGCACTAATGTAGATCTGTCAATCTGCGCTCGTATCGCTAGATAAGAGAGAATACCTGATAACAGAGATAAGCTGAAGGTAGTCTGTTTAGCGACGCCAGAAAAATACGTTGATTTATTTATTTCGTTAATCGTTTACTGGAATAATCTACTCTACATTCGTCGTATTCACTAATTGCAGGGATCATAATTGCAAAATCTGGAGGTGGAAGAGATATTCGTTTTTCTTAGATCGTGTAGTTCCCGATTTCTTAGATCAAAGCTTTACTGTATCATATAACAACACACTCCTAACATAATCCACTAATTTCATGTGGGATTATCGTGTAAAAGAAGACGATCAAATTATTATCGTGTGACTCTCCGAAAAAATTTTTTTACATATTTTTTATTAACATCCCCAACTCCAATAATAGATACCGAATATTTCCGTGAAAATGTTTGGGACAACAAACGTTTTGACTTGTGACTAATTGAAACCAGCGACGTCAGAAAGAGATGCGCGCGAGTAATCGATGCTGGACACCGACGCGACGGCGAACACCGTTGCGTAGGAAAGGTTTTATTAGATTAATCGTGAGGGCGTGGTTTGCTTATAGAGTTCCCACGCGTAAACGTATGTGCTGTTTCATTACACTGAAAGCTCGCATTAAGGCGGCTGTATCGAACGTATTAATAGATCCGAAGACTTCCGAGGGATCTATAATAGCGCCCAGCTACTTGGCTATCGGTCGCATGTAAATCCGTTGGAGAACGTTATCCTCCCCGTGTGAAAACTAATATACGCAGACGTTCAAACCCGACCGCCCAAAGTCTGCATATGCATTTACCGCGAGCTAGAGTTCCTCCGGTGGTAGATAAATTTTTTAGTGGTTAGTTTTACCAGGAGAATTTCTTTCCACAATTATTAGATGTTGCGCGAGCGAAGCGGGTGAAGGTAAACATAAATTAAAGTAAAATAGCGGTGTTCGTGTTATCGGGTGGTCTAAGTATCGGTAAAAGGAGTATTATGAAACAGAAACAATCGATATACATTTTCAAGAAAGCAGTACGAAAATACTGTGCAGTTAGATTATTTCAAGTACCACTTTAGATTTTTTCTTTTGATGTGCTAAACTTGATTAATACTTTCATAATTGGTCGGATAGTTTCTGATTTAAATAAGAAAAAAACATTCCTCTGTGTACATTTTCGACTTACATTTTACGTAGAATCATCTTATTTCCGTTTTTACCACCAGATCACCCTGTACAATTCGTATCATTTTCAACTCCTCTTTCTCTATAAGCTGCAACTCCATTGAAACGAAACCAGCGCGTTCAGTATCGGGGAACTGGAGCCATAAACGCGGGGATTTTACAACCCGACACAATAACTACAACCGCTGGATCGTCGTTTCTTACTTTTTTAGGAAACACTACCAAGTATCGTCCGAGCGGAACAGTCACGATTACGCTCGTGTATCCGCTCAGAAAGGCAAGCTATTCATTACCAACCGGTACGATTCGTATTGCGTGTACGAATCTTCCTGGCCGAGCGGGAATTTGTATGTTACGCATCCGGAGAGTGAATACGATACCAAAAAAAAAAAAGGGAAAGAAAGAATGAAAGTCAGGTAAACTCGCGAATATAAAAACATTTCTCTGCGGATTTCGCCGGAATTGGGCCACGGGGCACCGTTGTGAATTTCCGATGCACTTTTTACGAGTGTTGCAACCGAAGAATCGCGATCGCGACACCGATACACATATTTTTTATCTACGAAACGCAATGGGGCCGCGACGACATTGAAGAATGTTAGCCTGTTAACGAACACGTTTCTTCGCCGTCATCACTGATAACGCTATTGACGTCTTGTTGTTTTTCATAACTTTTCGTCCGCGCTTGACACCTTCTGCATGCTACTGTCCGAATCTTTGTGAACATTTTATCTTATCTTTCGTGCAACGTGCAATTAGAGAAGGTTGTACGCGGTAGTGGTTAGAACAATGCCCCGATGGAAGGAGTTATTAAAAATTTATTTCGAAAATTAAATAAATTAAAATAAATTTGAGTGTTGAATTTTTTAAATAAGAAAAAACAAAATTTTCAAATTTCAAGTTTTCAAATTCCAAATTTTCAAATTTCAAGTATTCAAATATTCAAACATTCAAATATTCAAATAGACAAATATTCAAATATTTAAACATTCAAAGTTTCAAATTTCAAATTTTCAAATTTCAAATATTCAAATTTTCAAATTTCAAATATTCAAATTTTCAAATTTCAAATCAAATTTTCGTTTTCAAATTTCAAATTTGATGCGCGTTAGGTTTCCACGATCCAATCGACCCCAAATTTTTCCAGCTCATTTTTTCAACACTTGAAACAATTCTGGGGGGTGAAAATAAAAAAATTTTTTGGTCAAAAAATAAGGTCCACCCTAGTGTTTACATGTGCTGTCCTGTTCGACACTGTCCCCCTGTACTTTCGACGCAGTCATAAAATAATAGTTTCTCTTCACTCTGTCCCTGCACGGACCAGGCGATGGGAGCTAGATCGCAACTTTACCGTATACGTCAGGATAATGCGTTCGGAGTAGCCAGACGAATGTCTCCACGCACGTAACAGCCTACACGGGAGCATTACGTTGCAATATAATTGTTGAGGACTACGTTAGAGCCACTGAAGATTACAAAAGCATGTGCATTCAATAAGAAATCTGTAGGAAGCGTTAATTATAGGTGCAACTAAGTTACCAGTACCGATTGCTTAATCCTATCAGCACTCTTTCCGCCAAGACAACTAATGATGTCTTTCCTTGGAAACACAGAAGTTACCTGCATAGATATTGAAGGAACATTACCTTGCTGAATAAAGAAATAATTTTTTACTCAATTTCGTTGTATTTTACATTGTGTATTGTTTTGATATGCACAAGTGCGGTCTATTTTTTCAGAAGAATGGACCTGACATAAGCGATAGGAACAATAGATGTCCATTACACTCCTGTAACCTACATATCAAGAGCATGGAGTGGGACGGACAGCTGTTATGATCATTAGTACTTCTGCTCTCTTCGTACTGTACAGACAAAAACTATGGAAAAGTGCATCCTAAGTTCTGAGTATTATCTGAAGTACTTTCAATTTATTTGATAAATTGCTTTTCCCAACCGATTTGTTCCTTCAAACGCCCCATACTATGATAACAAAATTTGTTAAACTATCAGTTGATATACTACGGTTAGAAAAAAGAGAGACATCCCTACGAGGATCCGCAGTCTAGAAATAAGAATCCATAAGTTCGATGTGCAAAAGAAAAATGATCTGAATCGATTCTTCGAGGTCAGAGTCAGCACTGAGGAGCTGACCAGGGCTGACCAGTATAGTAATCGAAGACAAAGGAAGACCATAAGCGCGCGCGGAGCCGGTTCCCCTCGTCGAGGTCAAAAATAAGGCGACAGGCACAACGCGGAAAGATAGGAGACGAAGAACCGAGTACGGCGGCTAGGCAGAGCGTGGTGCCGGGTATTGTCTTTGACGTTAGGTTGCCTAAGTGACTTGTTTCCACGCTTTCGTGGGTTTCTGTCCGTCGTCGAGGATTCGAGAACCCGTTGCAAACAGTCGCGTCGCGTCGCCGACGTTTACTAGAACCGTGCACGAGCTTGCCAGGAGAGAGAGAGAGAGAGAGAGAGAGAGAGAGAGAGAGAAAGAGAGAATAAGAATTTCTCTAGAGCACGCGAGTCCGGAAAAAAATGATGTCGTTACGCAGCCTAGGCGATTTGCTTTTATGCTTTCCTACCGATCCGGTGTTGCTGCACTCGCGGTATCGATTCCATGTTGCTTCCAGCTCTCGCGTGAGCCTCTTCTGCGGAAAGTATCTGTCGAAAGTTATCTAAACAGAGGAGACGGATCTTTTTAGAAAACTGCGGTTTCCGTGCGAGCGTGCCGCGCTGAAATCATAATTATGCAAATACAAGGATGTTCACTTCACTTTTTTCGTCTTCCAAAGAAACATCCGGATGTAGGCTAATGCCAGGAATAAAACGTTTTGTCGTTTCGCAGAAGTCAAGCACGTGTATTGTTGCTCGACTGGACACTTTCATCTCATTTTGAATGTACGATTGCGTTCCTTCGGTCTGGAGATTAGTCACAGATTTTTTTTTACATCGGTCTGTTTCAGTGTTCTCTCGTCTTACTTGCTAATGACTTGGTTACGGTTTGTTTTTTTTTCTGCAGGTATATTGAGTAATTTTCGTGAAATACAAGGAAACGTTTGCAGCAAAAAACACTGTGGTAATTTTATTTTTTATCGGGAACGATCTTTTTTGCTTGTGTGAAATAAATCTATTCCTCATTCTAGAAAAGAATTTATGAGAACAGAATTTACATGGAGATATAGTTTGGTAATCATTTTTGTAATGTACTAGATACATCGTTAGTAGGTGTACGAGCTCTTATTAGGGGAACGAACAATGTGTATAGTACTTGAGCCCTTGGCCTCCTGAAATTCCCAAGAAAAGAAACAATTGATGTTTTCCGTTGCTCAACTGATCTGAACTCAGATAACGAAGTTCAGAATCTAATCTAGAGACTCTTATAAAATTCAATCCGCAGAAGGGCGATTATTTTGGGGAATGCATTATTTGTAGATGATCGTTTAATGTAATAGTGATGAAAAGTTGAAAAGAAAATTTTTTCCCATCTTTTCGATGTACCTAATAGTTTTCTAGGAAAAAAGAACTGTTAAAATGTTGGTCGATCTTTTTGATTTGATCATGAGTTCACGGAGATCAATTAGAAACATATATTCAAAGTGAACAGTTATCGCTCGGTTTGCTCGGTCACCGCGGTGGGGAAATTCCGTGAAACAGTCGTTCGCGCGCGAAAGCCAAAGAAGCACGTAAGTACTACATAGTAATCGTCGCTAGCGTGTTCGGTCTCTCGCGATCTTTATTTCCACGGTGTGCAACGTGGCTCATTCCGCAAACTGCCGTGCTTTCTTCGCAGCGGGTCTTCCATTTGGTATCCGGATATAATTATCGGTTACGCGAGACAATTCCGTGAATACGCGTCGAACGCCTCGAGCAGGAGGCAGACCCGTGTAAATTGAGCGATAATTGACTTGTCACCAGCCATTCTTCACACTCGATTACGCGATTCGCGGCGTCATGAACCGTCGACGGGAGATGCCGTCGCTGCCGAACGATCGATCGTCTCGATAAGCGTCGATGTTTGCTGTTCCGTTCTGTCACGTGCAATCTACAAGCGCGCACTTGGATCGGTAAAATAATTTTCTTCAAAAATCTCAAGCACACGATTTTACGTTTATCTTTAGTTCGAGAGACTAAAATCCCGTGTGGCGCTTGAGATTTTTTTTTTACGATCCAGTTTTAACGAACACAAATAATGATTTCATTGTTTCAATTCCGCTCGTACACGCAAACGGTAATGCTCGCCGAACCGACGACCCACGCGCGCTCCCTGTATTCGGGATCTGTGAGAAAACCCGCTAATTTTTTTTTCACCTCTGTTCGCTTTTCTTTTTGGCTTCTGTTCCGTTTTTTTGTTCGCTCGTTTCCCGACGATTTCACTTTCACGCCGCCGAGCCGCCTCTTCTACCGTTCCCGGTTCATACACGGTTCGCGCGCGGATTATGCGCTGGTCTCCTCGTGTGAACATGTGTAGATGGAAGGCGCGTGCATGAACTGCAAACGAGATGCAAGCGTCGTAATGTCTACCACTTGCCGCGCGTGGCTTTGATTCGACGGACGGACGGGACGGATAGACGTACGGGCAGGGCGATGGGTTTCCGGATGCTTTAATTAGACCCTGCCGTGTGCTGTTTTTACGGGTTGCGGATCCGGCGGTGTAACGCACGTGCCGTGTATCATTAAAAATTGGTTACGTAAACGACGCCTGCTAGAAAGCATTTCGAGCCCAAGGAATCGGTCGTTTCCTCGACATCGATTCGCCCGAAACTATGAGACATTTTTTACGATCCGGAACTAGGACGTAATAGAGTCCCGCTAATTACCAGGTTTCGGAATTTATACGTTTAGCGCTGTTACAGCGACAATTAGAGCCGCTTGCATAGATTAATGAGTAGACCGCGGATTTTTATGCAATAGGAAAATTTTAATTGGCAAACGGGAACCTTCCCGAATTTCTATTATTCTTTGATTAATGCTTTTAAATTGCGAATGTATCGGGTCATTCGCAACTGAAAGATTTTTACGCATATTATGGCGAGTTTTGTAAAATAAGAAATGATTTTCGTACTGTGGCTCTGATATTATAAAAATAATAATCTAAAAATAAAAGGCTTGGAACTCGTAAAGTGTCACTATTTATACAATAATATTTAAACGAACTCGGACTCGTGAATCAAGGATCAAAGACTTGTCTAGCCGAGAGGAATTCTTTTCTCTATTTCTCATCCCAATCGGTGCATCGGTTGATCCGAAATCATCAGCGGATCTACCCTCACTTTCAGTTTCACCAGGAACGTGCTATGCGGTTTGGGTCAGAAGATTTTCGAGCCGCGCGGTTTTTCCTATCGGCTTTTCAAACCGCACGTTATAGGCTTCCGGCAAGGCCAAGCCGGCAAGGATACGGCTTTACGAATGACCCGGGTTAATAGCACCGCGAACAAATGCTCTAATCGGTGAGCCAATTATCAACGACACGTTTCTCTTTCAATGTTCGGTCGACGGCATCGATGCGTTGCGGAGTATGCATTTATTTGAATAATAACGTTCCTGAAATGCCTGGGGGAATCGTTCCGTGGTAAAGCTATGAAGAATAGCGTGTTTCAGCCATAAAAAGAGCTGCAGGCAGTAATAATCGGTCTCTCGGATTCTATGCATAACCGCAGATCGAAATCTTCGTATAATGGTAAATCTGTCGTGGGTTTTTTCGAAAATCAAAGTTCACCGACACGCGTGAAAAGAAAAGTCGCATTAACTTTTTGCAAAGTCTGCCGCGTGTGTGCCAGAAACGCGGGGTATTCGAAACTTGGATTCATTACGTTGTGAGAACTCCAATACGCAAGGCCAATGTCTGATGTGTAAAATGAGTTATTAGAGAAGAAAGTGTACAAAGGTATTCAATATTTTCTAGGCCATTCCTAACAGAATATTTCATTTATTCGAATACTTTCTCGATTATCTACACGCACTTCCGAGTTTCTATCATGGTAACAATAGCCAAACAGTCTCTCCGATTCACCGAAAAGACTAATCCTCTGTAATCAAAATTACAAATATCCGGAACTATCTGCTAACGCATAGGAAAATTTTACAAACTCTCCCAAATGTGACGGTATATTTTTTTTATAACATTGTAAACATTTAAACATGTGTAAAAAATGTTTACGAATGTTTAGGAATATTTGTACCGGGAAATGTTTATGACAAAAAATTACCGTAGATTATTTGCATATATTCTGGAACATGAGAGAAAAAGAAAGTATCATTAATTTTGGACAAAATAAAAATTTCGACATTTCGCCAGCTTCTCGAGGCAAATGCTGCTCCATTGCGCGGCGCCGATCGCGAAAGGGGTTGGAAGAAAGAAGCGGGTCATAGTCGGCAATGAAATCGAGCCGCGCTGCGTTTGCTTCTCGTTATTGTATAATTGGCCGTCTGAAAGCGGCAGCACAATAATCGTGGTACCGTGTCGGCAATAAAAAGCGGCACTTACACGGCTAGCAAGGCGGAGATCTAGAAAGCCGAGATTCCACGGGCTCCTCGCAGCCGGCGACCTGGGAATCTCCAGCGCGCGAATTACGCGATTCGCTGCTGGTACGCTTCTCCGGTGCGAACCTATTCAGCCCATTACAAATTAAGATCAACCATTAACCCTGCCATAATGCGTCGTATGTGCGATAATTACCGGCAAAAAACCGTATAGAATCAAACCCCGCATTGCTGTACTTCTCGCGACTCTCGGCAACGCAACGGTGCCCTGAAATCGATCATCATACGCTACGCGATAGAGTCTTAAATATTTATACCACTCCTGCTCTGCGACTCCGTTCCGTCGACCTCTTTATTCGCTTCCGGTCAAACGTTGGAAATTTCTTACAAGAAACGCTGTTCAATTGATGATGAAAGTGGAAGGGACTATGGGAAATAAAAATGTCTTGTGTCAATTGTAAGAAATAGAAATCAAATATAAAGTTTTTTCTTTTTTAATAATTTTAGTACATTGAAATTCTTAAATTCTCAATTTTTAAATTTTCAATTACGTTGTAAATGCGTAAAATTCTCAGTCCAATGATTACATTAATCATGAACATTATTTCACGTATAAAAGTTAACTAGGTTACACCAAATTTATGCATATTAATTCTGGCCTGGGCGACTGGTGCTCCGAGAGTCGATGACGTAATCGGCTACCCCCACTCGGCCGGCCAGCGCGAGTCCTGTCCGGACCGGCGCCCGGATGGTGGGGCTAACCGTCAATCAATCAATTCTCGGGGTTCGTCTGTGTTTACACGTGCTGTCCTTTTCTAAAAATAGTGGAACTACACGATCTAAGAAGAAACAGCGCAGATCTGAGGATTTTTCTCAGATCAAGACTTTTACTGTATTCCTTCTCGCTGGGTTCTTCAGTTTAATAGTGAAATATTTATTTATTCTTCTGGCTTCTAGAGCAGCTTTGTTGGGCTTGAGTGCAATCAGAGCAGGCCGTATCTCAATGAATACTCTAAAGCGTATCGTAGGCGCTTGTACATTGTCTGGTAGTAAACTTGTAAATAGAAACGTATAAGAATTTTCTTAAAAAGGCTTCTTAAAGAATATATTATGCGTCTCATTTCTACCGTCTCGTTGCCACCATTTTCCAACGAACATTTACTTTCACAGTTAATATCGACGTTTGCATGAAACATTCTCCGCTCCCGCCTCCGCTGTCCGTGTTCTCATTAAACAAGTAATTTCTCGTATCATAACTCAGTAGTTTTTCGTACGTAAGCCTCATTATATAAAGATCCTTTCCCCATAAGAATTCTTACGAAATAATTGGTTCCTATCATTAAATAATTAATGGGTATCTGTGGTCTTTCATCAGCTTAATGAATGACAGCCTTTCACTGATAGGTGCTAATATCCGTATAGTAAGGTAAGGTTCGAACAGAGCGATGAACAAACGTGTTCCCATATTTATATCATTACACGAAAATATTAATAACGTAATTAAACTATCTACCTGCATAAATCAATGATTTTCTCTATTTCCCTTTTATAAACCAATTTATAATATCCAGTTACGGATATATTTATTTCAGAAATTTGATTAACTCACACTTTACCACTGGTTGTACAACACCACCTATTTATCTCCCCATCTTGCGATTAATGCAGATAATATTTTATTTTGCATAAAAGCCCCGCAGCCTCCTCGTACATAGAACATTTATGCTAGAAAAATCGAACATCAGTACGTTCTATAGTTCGTTGCAGATCATGTCGGATCTAATTTGTTCCATTCGATGGGAGAAGTTTCATGCGGCCGCTCGTATGAAACTTCTCGTATGATTCTGTGAGAAAGCGCGGATCCGAGAAGTCATCGTCGGCGTTCTGAAAAGCCGAGGAGGGTTCTCCTGAGGGCCATGGCGCGAATCTTTCGTGCTGATATTATTATGTGGCCAGAACGCTCATAGGAAAGTGCCTCACGAGATCGCGGCTAAGCGATTATGGGAGAATCCGGTGCATTACGCCTTTCCCTTTAAATATTTATCGCATTTCCTACGAGAGCTTGACTGGCTCTCCTTTGTCGAACGCGCCCGACTCGAAACGACCACGCTCGCCGTGTCTGCTTTTCACAATCGTACGCTCAGGTAGATTTACACGGCTCGCTGGATCACCTGTGTTTGGTCTCCCGGGGGTCTGTCAGTCCGTCTTTCTTTTTACCGAAAATGGCCTGCAAGAATTTCGCTTTTACAACGAGAGCCCACTCGTTCGCTTAAACAAATACAGGCCGCGCGACGAGCTTTTCAAATTCGAGCAGTTCTCAGCAGAACTCCCCTTCCCCCTCGTCAGTCTGAAGAAATTGTTTTTTGTGCCGGAACCGACCAAGGTAATTAAAAAGGAAAGATAAGGGATGCTAAAGATTCGGGACCACTGTTTGCTGTTCAGGTAAACGGCTCCTCCCCGAACACGTCGCGTTCGTTGGGAGCGGATTTCTTCCAAAAGAGTCGTGTGTAGTAAAAAATTCTTCGCATACCTTCGATTCAGTAATACAGTAACGTTACGATGTCTTGTTTGTAACACTAAACCTATCGAGCATTAACATTGAACGTACCAAGCTATATAAAAGTAGCAGGCACATGTTGCCTTACAAAAGTTGACAAGATTCAATTTATTTAGACTTTGCGCGGTTGTTATAGTACTATATACTCTAAGAAAGATAATTATTATATCATTTCTTATGAAAGCATCTTTATAATTTCAATAATTGCTAAATAAAATATCTAGAACCGGTCATTTGACCGGCTATCGTAGGTTCAGTGTTAAAAGGGACGTGCATTGTCTAACAAAAACGGCAATTTATATTTCCTCGGTTTTACCTCTAGAATGTGAACTAATTTGGCACATAGCAACGTAACGGCACATGCAGATCAAGGAAGCAGCGCATTCCCCACCTGGAAACTGTTAGATTTTTAACAAAGTTTATTCACATACGCCACTTACAATTAGATGCGACTCGAGATACCAATGACGAAACAATGCGAACGGCAAGAATCCACAGTTATTTAGGTTCCAGGAGTAATGTCTTTTTGACAATGATCTTACGGGGTGTTTAGCTTATCAAGCCGGCGTAATGATCTGTTCAATTAATTAAACGGAAAAACGTGAATTCCACTTGGAGATAAGAAGAAAGCTACGCGCTATATCATTCGGCTATCTGAAACGTCCTGCAACAGACCTGATTCCCCCACGAACAGGGAAACGAGTACAATAATCGTTCCCAGTCGCAGCAGGGCTAATTGCGTTAGAAACAAGGAGATGCCAGAGATACAGCAATCTGAAGTCTAGATAGACAGCGAAACAGACCGGAAGTTCTCGAAAAAGTGAACCGTTAGCTAGGAATCTCGGAGGAGAGCGTTCTACCCTCTTTCCTCGGCTTGTTTGCCTGTTTCTGCATCAAGATTAACCGCTCGCCGTTCGCGAATCGACAAACCTTTCAGCTGTACGATTCCATTAATTCCATACCGTTGACCCACAAATTACATCCCGCTAATGTGAATCAATCTGCAAACTTATGCTCGCTTGAGCGGTAATCGAAACTTCCCAGTGTTTCCCGGTTTTCTACCAGCCAGCGTCAGTTGTAGTGCAATTTTTAGAAGTGAGGAGGAAACTCGAGCTGCAAGAGTACTCGAGTTCTCGACGTGTAACAAGTCTGCGCTTAGACCGGGAGGTCTTACCCGTCGAATAGCCTGCTTGCTATTACAGCACTGTTACAGACTCGCGTGCTCCGAATGGTTTTCATTTGACGAACCAGCGAACGAAAATAAAGCTATTTTACAATTATGGAAACTATACTCCAGACGGTTTTAATCGACACTAGTGCGTAACTTATAGCTTAATATGGTGAGGTAACTCATATTCGTACACAAAACTACAGAAAGTCTTAAAGAATAATACGAAATTGTGGGATCAGGACCCCCCAGACCAACAAAATACCGTACGGAGATTAGGAATAATGGGAGGGTTCCGTGGGTGAGCGTGTTAGCCGATCGGTTACTAGCAGAAAGGCCGGGGTTCGATTCCCGCTGGCGCGGCGGTTCCCTCATTTTTCCTAAAATCCTACAAAATTATGTATAAATGTATGTGACATCAAATATTATAATAATACAGTAAATGTTCGATCTAAGGAAAACGAATACTCCTCCCACTGCATATCGAGGGGCCGTGAAGCTCGAGCCCCGAGGTGCTCCGAGAGTCGATGACGTAGCCGGCCAGCGCGAGTCAACTTGTCGCGGCAGGTTCGGACAGGCACCGGAGCCGATTCTACGGGTCATCGACTCTCCAAGCACCAGGGTCTGGTTTAATTGACGGCACGCAGTAAGTTTTACTGTAACAATTACACTCCGGATCTTCAAGCAAAATAAAAAGTTTGTGTATCGATTGCAAGACACAGGAGCTAAATATAAATTTATATTTTTCACTAATAATTTTAATGCAGTAAAAATAATATATTAATACTCTTAAAGTCTGTTGATATTTTATCTGTTTTAAATTCCACCTAGTCATTTTTGTCATAAATACATAAAATCCGGAGTCTAGTAATAACAATCCTTTGTGCTCCAAAATCTCTCGCTAAACTTTTTCTTTGCTCTCTTTCCTTCTACATTCCCGTTTCTTCCTCACGATCGAAAAAGTGATTATCACCGTGAATCTTCCCGGTTTTCGTTCCATTAAATAAATTGCTTCGATTTCACCGAGCTTTTGCAGGCGTTGAACGTGTTAAAGCGTTAGACATGTGACGTGGTAGCGACGATAAGAAATACTTTCGTGGCACGTTGTAGGCTACTTCTTCGAGTAATTCTCGATTTGAAACAGCATTTGTCGCACATCCGTAACCAGCCCAGACGTTTAAGCGTTCCTGTTGCGCGCGCTCCACCCTGTATACCCATTAACTTCGCGCAATCGTGACCGTTTCGAGCCACGCCACTGGTTCCGATGCTCCATCTCCATACCCGGAAGAGATTTCGTGGAAGACAAGCGAATCTCACGCGATCGGTAACGATTAAAATTTCTCGAAGAGCTGGACACCGTTAGCGGCGGCTAACTCTTCTCGGAAGCTTTTTGCCCCGTTCTTCTTGCTGGCCGGTAAATCGAGAGGATGGCGTCGAAAATCGTTTATTCGTTTTGGATCGTAAAACAGAGGCGGCATTCTACCTTGTTAGAGGCTGTTCGGGGCAGGTCTCTCTCTCTCTCTCTCTTTCTCTGCGGCTCGGAGGTTGCAGAAGAAGCGAAACCGCTTTCGAGGAGACACCCTCGAGCTGCATGGAATTAAAAGAGCGGAAAAAGAACAACGCCGATGGCAGAAGAAGTTCAGCGCGGTTTGTCACGAAAACCGGCTAGTTAGAGCAGCCCGGTACCGTTACACGGAAATGTCCTAGCGTTTGTTTTCAATCTTGTTGCACCTCGTTCGTTATCGTCGCCCATTGTTTCACCTGTTTCTTGCGTCCTCGTTCGCCCCGTTTCGCTCGTAGAGTTTTGTCCCCGGGCGAGATGAATGAGCGGTCGTTAACGAGGTGTGATTGAAATCTTCATTTATTTGGCTACACTGTAAACTCACGGAATTAATAATAATATTTTTAAGCAATAACATTTTATTATCTGACTGCGGATTTTATGCATTCGCAAGAAAACTGATCGATGGGAAACACTGAAAGCTTTGGTACTCAATTTTAATTTGTGGACATTCTTTATAAATTATGTAAATAAATAAATTATGTATATAAATAACTTATAAATAAATTTTTATCTAATTCCTGTTGTCTATAATATAATATCGACGTTGTTACTGTAACCTACTACTCGTGTAAGCCGATACGAGCCGATCCTGAAGAAAATTGTTGACTACCTGACAGTTTCGAGTTGTACATCTCTGGCAGCCGAACGATTAATTTGTCGGCGAACGCACGAGGGGATCCAGTGAAATTGAATCGACGATGAACGCGCTTACGGTGGTCCACAACGTACCGTGACGTTTTAACAAGGTCCTCGAGCATAGGAATTGTTGCGAGGCAACTTGGACACGCGGCGTTGAGCGTTTATGAGCTCGCGCGGCGGCCGCTTTTGATGGTTTGAGTCCGTTGATAGCTAATTGGAGTTAGTCGGAGCTGTTCCGAGAGGAGATAAAACTTGACGAAGTCGTCATAATCTGTCTTCGCTGTGCACTATAAGGAAATTAATTAGTAATTTTGTAGACTAATCTGGAAACTGTTATAAACTGCTAATTAAACGCTGTTCATATCACTCGTATAACATGCGGAAGGCGATCAGTTCTCTCTAGTTCTGTCCATAAAAATTCGTATTTGTCTCTTCTGCCTCGTGATCTCTTTGCGTCTCGGTGTTTGCAATCTTATACGCAGTTAATGTACTGTAGTAAGTGTACGAGACAGAATTGTGAGCATGACTTTGTAGCTAGGACAGAAGTTAAATGTGGAACAGTCTGATTCAGCGAACAAAGAAGCAAGCCTGAATGGAATGGGCCAATTCTTTTTCTTGCTACTATGACTACCGGTGACTCGCATATACATATGTTGTCCACTCGCTTTCTCGATTTTATTCTCGACGCTGTTTCGATGTCTACACAATATGGATGATCGAGATATGTTCGTAAAAGTTGACCAATATGTGGGCGACGGACGTCATGAACGTCAATGTTAGAAAGAAAAAGTCTATCGACGACCTACATAGTTCGGTCGGTTACTGTAATCTGCGATTGGAAACGCAAGATTTATGGTTTTAATAGTGATAGACTCAAATCCGTGGTTGCGGTGCGATTTCACTCGAGATTAACGCCAGCTAAGTCATTCTTCTCATTTTGTTTGCTTTTTCTTCTTGGACGACCGACTTTCCGCTTCCTTCGATTGTATCTCCGAAAGAAAAATGGATTTTGTCAACAATTCGCTGGGCTTGAGATTATTTCGATAATGTTTCGAACATTTTATCTAACATCCTGCTTCTGGAGATAAAGCTGGTGAACAGCCTACGTACACAGTTTATCGTTGTGCGATTCTTATTCGCGAAATTGTAATAGTTTATATATCGACAATTTTTCGAAAATCAGAAAAATGTACAAGTATTTGTATAAATGTACAAATTTCAAATTGTAAAATTAAAAATTTTCAAATTTTCAAATTTCAAATTTCAAATTCTCAAATTCCAAATTTGATGCGCGTGGGGTTTCCACGATCCAATCGGCCCCAAATTTTTTCAACACTTGTCACATTTCTCGGGGGTTAGACTAAAAACATTTTTTTGGTCAATAAATAAGGTCCACCTTAATGATAATTCACGGTTTCACGTTTGCGAAAAGCGTTAGCTTTTGATAAGAAAGAAGGAATTTCTGGATGACCTGGATGACTCAACTCAGATTCTCATTTCACGTTCCCATGTAGGGTACACGGTCGGTCCTTTTTCCGGTCTCACAGAGACGAAAATTGCCTCGGAAAGGGTCCCGGAAGCGTCTCGCGTGCGAGTCACGCCTAATTATCGTGGGTCGCGTTTTCCTTCGCTGACATATTAATTCAATTGTGCCGACGGATCTTGCGCCAAGGAAAATTCCATGGTAGCGAACATGCGCCGCGAGTTTTTCCATCGTTCTCATAAGAGCCGTGCACACACGATCGTTGCGTGTGCGTGCACAAAGTGCGCGTACTCTCACCCGACGGTGTCGAATGACAATCTGAAACGGGAGATCGGTACGCTTGTTTCCCCGAGACGTGGTTTACCGCTTAAGGGAGCATTGTAAAATAAGTAATATTTTTTCTCCACGATTTTATCCCCTACCGTTTACTCCGCGGCCATTTCCTTATTTCCCACGACTCGACGCCGCAAGACCGACGGGCAATCAGGTAATCTTATTTCACTAAATCATCGATCGCTGCGGCTTCGAAGATATCCGTGGAAAAGGAAATGGAAAAGACGGAGTGTAAATTATTGGACGATTGCGAATGTTCCCGCACGATTTTCAGAGACTTTCAAGACCTTCGGCGAAGAAGATTATTGTTACGAAAAAGGAATCCACCACCTTGTAAAGTATTGGCAGACAATTGCACGTGATACACAGCTATGGATTTCTTAACAAGTTTTCGTGTAGCAATGACTATTTCAATCGTGAATCAAGAAATCGCTCTCGGCAAGATAATCGAACAATTTCCTCTGGGACTGTAATTTAAAAGAATATTTTTGACAATCCTAGACAAAAATCGCAGAAATACATTTTGACCACTTATGGGAATTCATTTATCTTCGTGATTGGGTCGGTAGAGGGCAGTTATGCCACTATTCCAGAATTCTGTGACACCGTGTCCTACAAATGACGTGTTATTGTTAGTTTTGATCCGACTATCATTGCGAGCACGTGTAGATACTACTTCAATCTGTGTTACGAGTACTATTCATATCACTTACGAAGATGAAGGTAACGTTTAATTGTGTTTGCAAACCATTTCTCGCTTATTCCGGAAAACATTTTGAGTTGCCTTCAGGGCTTGAAAACAACTGGAGGAAATAGGAACTGACGAAATAGAAAATGGCGTCTCGCATCTTCCTACACCCGAGATTTCATTTTTTCTCTTTAATTTCTCTCCGCGCCGTGAATAATACATGGATCGGCGAGCGATTTTAATTAATTCCGTGTATCTATCGACTTGGATCGCGCGCATAATATTACGAAAAGTTTTCTATGCGAAATATGTAGCGAGTGTACGCATTGTCATCCGGACGAAGCAGTCGATTCGATAAGATAAAAGCTCCGCGGAATATCCACGCAGGCGTAGCGGCTCGTGCAGCCTTGATACATTTCGAAAGGTTTTGAAGCCGCGAACTCGTTACGCAATGCTGGTTTAATTGCCGGGCTGAGTCACATAAGTTTTGTAAACAATAATAGTTGCCGCGAAACCGCGCGCGGCAGCCCAGCCGCCGCGCCGACCTGTCGCTGACGGTATTGCGACAGACGCCTTTAGTTTGCCGTAATCAGCCTGTAATCTTGTTAATCGTGTACTTGGCCACTTTCGCGGAGATTCCGCGGATAGCGTGGCCGCCTTGTTTTCCAGCTGCAACCGCGATTTTACCATGCCGACGCACCTTGTTGTGTACTCGAGCGAGCTCTGATTCTTCAACGAGCGTTCAACTCTTTGGACAAAGTTTAGTTAGCTAGTATTAGTTAGCAGACTTATGAAATGAGAATGAATTTCTGGCAAATGAATTTTCAATGGAAATTAATTTTCGTGCAACTACCAAAATTTCACAATTAAACCCGAATGTATGTACAGTGGATCCAAGAAGTATTTCAACGCTAAATACCCGATTCTCGAAAAATAGCCAATATTTAAACAGTAATAATTTCGTAAAAAATGACCACACGATCATAAAATTTGACTCATTTTAAAGCTGAAAGCCTCTACTTTTACATTCCATCGTTCATTTTATTCCAGAATCTTTTTTCATGACGTAGCGAGGGAGAAACTGAACACGCGTTTCTTATTGAAAATGTTACGCATTTAAACGTCTGTGAAATCTTCGAAAAATTTTTTTTGTCATTGAAACCAACATAGATTTCAAGATTGAAGTTTTCTCTTTACAACGACACCTTAAAAATTGATGTACGATTTTTTTTCACTGTTTTATGCAACAAAAATGAGGAACAAGTTCGGTCTTGTATAGCCCCCTTGGTGTAACTTATACATACTAGTGCAAAGTTGACGGGACAGCTCTCATTCGAAGCTTGATGAAACGGCTAAAAAAAATCGTCCATCAATTTTCAAGATGTCGTTGTAAAGAGGAAGCTTCAATCTTGAAATCTGTGTTAGTTTCAGTGACATGAAAAATTTTTCAAAGACTTCACAGACGTTTGAATGCGTAACATTTTCAATAAGAAACGCGTCTTCAGTTTCTCGTTCATTGTGTCGCTGGAGAGTTCGCTAAGTCGAATCTCGCTTTCAAGGAAGCAAGCGAAATTCTATGGTTTGCTGAATTCGATAATAGATTCGATACTGCGTGCGCGAACTCTTTCATCGATTAATCTAGAGAGTATCGACAGCCGCGATTTTCGAGTGTAACCAGTACCGTTTTCACTTTCAAGCGGTTGATTTACCGGCGCAAAACGATTGCGGTCCGATTAGGTTCACCTTTCCGGCAAGTTCCGGCTGCGCTATTTCCACGCGAACGAAATTACGCAATACACGGACGGAGCTCGGAACCGCGGGATTTTACTACGGTTCGTCACAGCAGATTGAATGCCCGACCACGTAAATGGCTATGTTCGAAGGCAGCCACCTTTCCAGCCACCGTGAACCAGCCGCCGCGCCGGTGGGATTGAATTAGGCTTGTCCCGCTTACGTAAAACGATAACGCGATATCGGAGTTGGTAACTGCGTTAGTCGCCGTATTCTAGAGGCAATTAAATGCCCGGCCGGGTACTTTCGAGAGTGGATCATCGAATATCGATGAAGCAATCGGGACAGCGCTTGTCAATGGTGCCGCCGCGCCGCGATTGTGCAAACTTTCGTCTTCCCCCGGTTAACATAGAGGTGAAACCGTTCTGTTCGCATGGCCACGTGCTCCTTATGCGAACACGTTCCCTTATCGGCACGTCGAACCACCAGCAAAAAGATCCACACAACTGTTCGACTTAAAGAGTGCCAGATGCAATCGTAGACGAGCGGAGATCCGATCCAATTAGCTGGTTTTTCCTCTGATGAAGCGATATTTCGAGGCATAAGTGGTCTACAGAAATTACACAACGCTTCACGCCGATTGCCACGGGCTTCCCCTAACTCTCGTTCGTGTTAATGTTCACCGACGTATCCGGCTTTGCTATTATCTGCATTTGCAACGCAACTGCAGTAAACAGCCCCGACGTTCAACTTATACGAGGCGCGCACTTCTGTCTGTGGTTTAATATCGATGCATTAAAAGTTACGTTTTATCGCAGTCCTTCGGACCGAGTAATGATCCCGTACAAAAGATCGTATTGCTACTTATTTCTCTACATTATTCTGAACGTAGTAAATGGTTGTTCGATAATTTCACGGATACAGCCCGGATCGTCGTAAAGTGAAACTTGTAAATCAGGAGACCTGGGTGAAAATTTGCATTCGAAAGGTTATTAATAAATACCGGTAAAAACAGTCGTTCTCGTAGCTCAACAGTCGAGTGTAACCGGTCACACGAGCATGTGCAAGTCGTGCAGACGATTTTTCTGTTCGATGAATAATTTTCGCTACCGTAAGTCGCGTTTTTTACATGTTGCACGCTACATTAACGCAGCGAAATTTTCTGCGATCGAACAACAGATATTTTGCCGGGATTGCCGAGACGAAAAAATAAATATTTGCCAGGTAAAAAATGTTGCTTCTTTGAGAAGATGCTTATCGAAGCCAGCTGTACATTCCATAACCGTGACGTTTCATCCAAGAAATAAGTTTCTAGACAAATATTGTGAAATAAGTTTTGTGTACATTTCGATTTTTTTCAAACAAAAAGAAAAAGATAAAATCATCTTTATAATTCATAGAATTAATTGCAAAGAAGAAAATGCATTTAGGAATTCATTCGTTCGTACATTTAGGAAAATGAATTTTTTTGTTTGTTCCTTAATCAAGGAAATGTAGATCTCCGTGTAAATGGGAATCCGAGAAGATCTCGTTCCGCATTGATGGCTCATGCCTACGATCTCTCTGTCGGTGGATAGTTCGAGATCAATCAGCCTGACAAACAAAGGAATCGTTTAACGCTTTAGAGGTCTGTTCGATGCGAACTGTGCAATAAATGGATGGACCGAGTTGCGCTACTATGGCGATCGGCGCGGCGGGCTCGTCACGGGCCATTGCGGTCCGATTACAAGCTGCCTTCTCTTTCCTTCTCCTTCCTCGACTCCTTCCTCGACGAAGGTTCGCCTCGTATTACCGTTTTCTTCTGAGGGAAAGTGAACAGCGCAACGCTCGCGCACCGAAAGCCGAGCAGTGCTGCGTCACCGGCGAAGTGCAATGCCAATTAAATCGCATTCGCCATAAATATTCTTTTCGCCGTTCCTAATCGTCTAACGTCGAGAGACTTTTTCGGCAAATATGTCAAAAATTTGCCGAGTTACGTAACTTCACTGCATTCCTGATCTTTATTGCCAAGTAATTGCCCGTAGGAAATGAATCTTTAAGTTTCTATCAGTTTCTTTTTTTTTTAAACGTGTTTTACAGGTTTCATAGTTTACGTTCTTTAATAGTAAGGAGTTTATTCGTGAATTAGGAAGACAGATAATTGTGGGTAAGCTAGTTCAATGACGTTTCGGGTACGTTTAACGACGAACAAGTTGAAACCGAATACCTGGCAGGGACCTGAAAAAGGACCGAAAAAATTGTATGATCGTTAACTTTTCTTACAAGGATGTAGTAATTAGGAAGTCGTTCGAGGAGGCATTTAGAGTGTGTCGTTTAATTATTTCAACGTTCCTAAGTTTTTTTATTATCCTTTCTCCACCGTTGGAAAGAACGTTTAGTATTCTTTTACTGCAGCCTGATTCTGGCAGTCTTCCTAATCGTTACCAGTACCATTCGTTGTTGTTTGCTATTATACAGGGTGTCCCGCACACCGGGAACCAATATCATCAGATGAAATATACACAGATATGTATATTACTGCTGTACTAACTAAGTGCTGTAGCTGCGAAGACAGTTAAAATGAATTATAGATAGAATTCTGAGAAGTGAATACAGGAGCCTGAGAATTAGATATTTAACAAATACATTCAAAACGAATTGCAAGTATGGCAAGAGTGTATACACGTGTTAATGAAGAATATCTAAACAATGGCGAGTACATACTACGCATTTTGCGAAGGACATTATCTCCCATCCGCGACATAGTTTCTTCAGCCACCACTGAATTTCCCAAGCCCGATGAAACATCGAGCAGATCTTTCATTAGAGGAAACAGATCTGCGGGAAGGTCTTATCCACCGTACCGTGTAATTACATTAGATTCGGTACGAAAACCGTTGCGCTTTGCGACCAAAGGAAACGCGATCGCGTTGCCTCGTGTCGAAACCAGGGTTACCTTCGTTTTGCAATGGAAAACGCCGAAAGCTCGTAATCCCGCGGCTGCTGAAACGGGAATTCGGAGAAAAAGTACGTTCGAGAAGTATTTCGTCGGGTTTTTCAGCGAGCAGCAGATTTAAACGACGCGAGAGCAGCCAGCTCTCATAATGAACAAACAGCGTTACCAGGACGATTCGAATCGGAATTCGAGCTGTGTGGTCGAGTCTCGAGGCATGCTAAATCGAAGATCCGCGGCGATTCGTGCCAGTCGCAGCCCATTCTGCTTCCTCGTTTCGGTTGTTTCTCTTTCTATCGAGCGGATGTCTGTCTCTTCGAGCAGAAAGCGACAGGAGCTCAGCCATTAAATTAGGAAGATGGATTGCAGGCTCGCCGTTTAATTAGAATAATTTTTTTTTGCCGGGATCGGTTTTCCTTTCGAAACCTTGTTATTTCGATTCTACTGTTGTTTTTACCGTGTTTCAAACACTGTGTCCACTCGGTGGGTTCGAATGGTCGACGTTAGAAATATGAGAAGTAAATGCACGATCTAAGAAAAATCCTCGGGTCCGTGCTGTTTCTTCGTACAATTCTACTACTTTTTTATTTTTCACGAGACTGTCACGAAATTTTAACTGTATTTAGCGGTATAATTCTTGCCTGAGCAACTAGTCCTCCGAGACGTAGAATCGGCTACCCCCACCCGGCCGGCCAGCGCGAGTGCTGTCCGGACCGACTAACCGACTACGTCATCAATTTTCGAAGCTCGTCCGTGTTTACACGCGCTGTCCTTTTCTACGTTCGGCGCGGTCACAAAAAAATCTTTCGAACGAAGGTGTAATTATTCCCGTCAGTTATCTTTGCGAGAGGGGGGAAGTGAATTTGATTCGTCACTCTATTCGTTGCTAACCAGCATATCGATCGTGTACCGTACTTCTGTTACCTGTTCCAATGTCATTTCTTTCCCGATCGTTCAGACGCCTTAAACCGCGACCTCTCCCACATCCCGGCGATCGCTCTGATCGTTTAATGGGACCGTTTCGTCATCCGTGTAACATTAACGGCGACATTGATACCCGCGTAGAAAGATCAGCCGGAGCTGATCGAGGATCGAGCGTCGGACAGGACTCGTGACTCACCGGTAACGAGGACCTTGTCGCGCCAGCCACTTTTCAAAGTAATACTAGATAGCCGTCTGCAATTATCCTCATCGATCGGCCAGGTCAGTGAGTGTATGGGCGGCTGGCAATCGAACGCTTGGATTAACCTGCAGTAACAGATGCTTGAGTTTGCCGAGAGGATGAGTGGTTGTAATAGCCGCGCGCGTGTACCTGTGATTCATCCTTCGCGGTATTAATAACGACAGATAACGATGCAAGCCCGAGAGCCGGTGTAGACAGCGCCGTTATCGAAACCCGGCATTGTTCGCGGCTCGGGATCGCGCGCGCCATTTTCCCATTAAAACGGATGCAGAAGGGAAACATTTCTTCGTCGGCTTTTAGCAACGCGATGGACTTTCGTAATCCACCGAGAGAAAGAGCTTGATAAGAATTAACGCGTTTCTCGCCGCGTGTATCGGTGTTGCTGACCGGTAAACTCGATTTTCACGCTGACCGATTGCCATATCGCTGGTAGACAACGTTTAAACTTGACATTATACTTACCTGGAGATTTCTAATGGTATTTTTTAAAACTGATGAAGAACTGTCGAGAATTCTTCAATAAATTGTTTAACTCTGTGCCGGGTACCGGATCAGTCACGTGACCGAGTTGGAAGGGGAAGGGTAGAGTGGGGGACACGTCTTAATCTTCTGACACACTTTGGTTGCCACGATAGGTTACGTTCCTCGAATAAATTAGTACCTGTTCTTTGAGTTAATATGTTTAACAAATCAATAAATAATTAGGTTTTGTAAACTGTGAGAGTTCTAACGTTATTAACGGTTGGACTAGTTTCATGTTGGACGCGTACGCGAGATCGGTGGTCTACGATAGGGAACGTGTTAATGAGGAAAAATAGATAATGAGGAAGAGATAGTGTTCAATGAAATTACACAAAAGTGATTTTAGAAACTACGCGGAGACCGAGGATCTCTTCGGTCGGGGAACCTTTATTGTGTGTGAAAAATTGAATCGCTCGACGAGCACCTCGTCTGTATACATTTCTGTAATGAGATTCTCTAGTTGAAGCAACGTGCAATTACACTCTCCTGAAAAGTGGAACCGCGGGGTATGAATTTATACTGTGCACACTTCTTCTGAACAGGTTTGTTTCTTATATAAAAGTAAAAAAGAAAAAGCGATGCGCGTTCTATGTACTTGATTGTGTTGCGGTCAAGAATTAAAACTCTTCTATTAGGCTGGTTCTCTGCTTTGTTCGCAGACAACGCTCGTCTCGAGTATTTATAACACTTTCTACGTTATGAATCCACGTCACGATGAATAAATTCAGCGTGAGCTTTATAAATAATGGAAATGCCATCCTTATCGCCTAATCAAATGGAACTTTACATTCTTAATTTATTAGGATTTTCATTAACAGCTTCATTAGCGGTTAATTTCAGTTATTAAGTGGTTAATTTTTCTTCCCATCAAAATTCCTCGGAATATCATATATTTTCTTAAATGAGGAGCATAAATTCGAACGGAATCTCCTTGAACACAACACGTAACTGTTCATTTCGATCTCTGATTAAATGTAAAAATTGCTATATATCGTACACAATATTTCCATAACTGTTATATTGTGCTACATGATTACTAAACACTACTGAAGCCTTGGAATTAAATTGCAAGCGGTGAATGATGACAGTACAATTTATTCTTATATAAGGGCGTTGATATATTATAAAAAATGAAAGTTTAAAGTTCGTAGAATACGCAGATACAAAACAAAAAACAAATTAGAAGTTTCCGACAGGGCTAATGCAAACTACTGGAATCAATAGAGCATCGCGCACGCGTCGCTCGAATGATCTTTTCCGGTCGGACCGCATAATGTCCATCTATTACCGGCAAGACTCATTTGACCAGGATGTAGAATGCATCCGAACTGAGCACACAAACAGAAAAGGCAACGGTCACCGTTTCCTGGAGCAGTTTAGCGTGGGAGTATTATGTTCACGGCGTCATCGGCAGTAGAACCACTACAATCGGAGCAACAGTCGTGCCCGGAGAACGGGATGGAGACCCGTGACTCACGGATCACCGCCGCGCCGGTTACCTTATGGAAAAGCGTGCACCTTGTCTCTCACATGAATTACACAAGCCGCCGCTTTTTCCTGCGCTCTGTCTACAATTCTGTGTACCTTTCTCCGTATCTTTCTCTGCACACTTCGTTTTTCCCATAGCGCCTCACGCTCCTATGTACAGTTCCGACTGGAAGACTTTTTCTCGCTTCAGGTCGTAATGTTTGTATTCATTAGACGGCGAATTTTTATGCAAAATAACAATTGTTCGCGTTAATCGCAAAATACAGGAGACATATATTTATTTTCTCAACCCTTTGACTGCGGCGCTCTCTATAATTCGTATGTTAATCATTGTGGGTAAAATAATTCACAATTAAATTATTCCTGCGGTGAAAGTGAGAATCGCATTGTGAAAGTTTTCTGATTTTCAGAACTCGGTTATTTTAGTTTAATAAATATAATAAATGTAGGTTTCGATGAACTGAGTCTTAACAACGCATCGGTAACAATGTAACTTTATTAGTAGATACCGATATGCGAAAAAGAATTTTTATCTCTGCAGCATTTTTTTCGTAAATGCACGAAACCTGCAGTCTAACATTCAGCGATATCTGTAAGCAGGGCTTGTATCTGACGGATAGCGTTACCTGATCACTTGTAACGAAAAAACAACTGCATTGTATTGCCAGCAGTACGAAGCTGATCAAACTCACCGATGGAACAGATGTTCTTGGAATAATTGATAAAGAGTGAGTGTTCAATGATAAAAACACGATAACGATCGGCTCTTATTCAATACGCTTTAAATGCAGGTCGGCCTTCGGTTGTTCCACGAATTGGATTATTGTTTAGCGCCGAGTAGCTTTGAACAAACTCGACGTGAGTCATCTATCTGTTTTCAAAGAATCGGTAGGATTAAAATGTAATTTTTTACCAACGAATTTGAAAAATGAATTTTTACCAATGAAAAGTCTGGAATTAAAATTGGAAGGATTAATACAGTTTTGAACAAGTAGGTTTTTTTAGCTTCAATTTTTATTACTTCAAATTTTCAAATTTCAAATATTCAAATTTTCAAATTTCAAATATTCAAATTTTCAAATTTTATGCGCGTCGGGTTCCCGCGATCGAATCGGCTCAAACTTTTTCCAGATCATTTTCTCAACGCTTGTCACAATTCTCGTGGGTGAGAGTAAAAAAATTTTTTGGTAAAAAAATAAGGTTCACCCTGTTGTTTAATGTTTTTGTTCGGCGCTGTTCCTTTGTACTTTCGGCGCTATCGACGCAGTGATAAAAAAATAGTTTGCCCAGGCGATGAGAGCTAGATCGCCACTTTAATGTATTTATTATTGTAGGTACACGAGTAGTGTGCCAACAGAAAAAGCGAGTGATGAACACCTGGTCGATGTCAACGTTTTCGGGTCTGTGCGTGTAGCTGGACACGTGCACCGGTAGCGAGCTCCATCCCAGTTTTTCGAATCCCCGACTTCCGAACTAGGTCAATTCGCGTGCGACCGATTATAGTAATTCGTTGAATTTCGGACCATTCCGTAATAGAATTCATTGGCCACCAGTAAACTTTGGGGGATCAGCGAACTATGAGACTTTAGTTTTGCCGGCGATCGGTCGATGAGTAACCATGGGATACCAAGGCCGTATTACCTTCTAGCTCGATAAACTTAGCCGACATCAAACAACGCTATTGTTTGTTTGTGTGTGCAGACCCGCATTATAGTCGCATGTTCATTTGCGCATGCATCCAGATTGATATGTTACCAAATCGTATCCACTGATTACGCAATTTATCGCGGACCTAGCACAACTTTCTGCGAGAGTCGCACTTTTCTTCGCAAATTCTTCCTGAAAAATCGTTTTCAAGAAAATTGAGTAACCACACATCACTCAAGAAAACAGTAAACCTATTTCAATTGATTTATCTAATTAATTTTTATTTAGCGAATTGTTATTACAGATACGTAAGTGATTGATTGTAACTAGGAATGATGTTGATCTTTATTGGAAACACAGTTGTTAAACCCAACATAGCACATAAGCCGATAACTGAGAATGATAGGTTTTCTTTAAAAAGTCCCGAAAAAATCACCAACACAATCGTAAATGATAATAAAAATATTGTGACATATCGTAAACCGAGCTTCGTATCTAATCATTATTTAATATCCGCAGTGTATTTTTCGAAAAAATTATAGATAACCAATCGACAGTAAGTCACTGCAATGTGCGGACGCTAGAATAAAATTTTAATCGTACAGACACCGTTATAACTAACAGAATTGCCAGCCCCATTCCTTTCTCTTCCTCAATTAATTAAAGTTACAACCGTTGGTACGGTGAAATCTTATAAACAGTCGGCGATAATTTAATCTTGCGTTCGAATAACTGTTACGTTTATTGGGTAACATTGAGATTAAATTAAAATTAATTACGGAAACACGCCGCTTTACATTTAGTCGTATCAACTCGCGCGTAAAAAGGTGCATAGATTACTCGTGTTCCTCGTTCGACGCAACGAATTATGGTAAACGGTAATAATCGAAACGCAGAGAAAAAGTAGAACAAACAGGAAAGAATTCCGGTGACCTGGAATAAAACTAGGGTTTCAGCCCGAAAAAGCCAATTTCCAGTTCGTTCTAGTTTCCCCGCAGTCGCAGGCAAGATTTGTGTGCTTGGCCGAGGCCCAAAGCGATCCAACCTCGGCGATGATGAAAGTTGTCGAGCGAGAAGCTTTTGTTTCGATCCTTGCACACCGCCGCACCGCGTTACGAAATCATCAAATCGTTGTCCTTTCACCGGGGATTCACGTGGGTCCCGGCCGTTGTCAGTTGTGAATCGTCGACACCGACGAGACACGTCTTCGCTCGTGACTCACCCGGATCTCTTTAAAATTCGTCGGATAACATCCGCGGTGGAGCGAGCTAGCAGAGTTTCGTTCTAAAAAAAAACGAACGATCCACGGAATCCTGTTTGCCTCTGTTTCGATTGGTATTCCGCCCATGGACGCCCGCGTTTGACTTCCCGGCTCTCGAACAACGCGCTCGCTGTAAGCAATCAACCGATTTATTCCGGCAGTGATTTTACGAACGGCGCTCGGGTCTAACGTTGAAAATCGGCTCGCTTTTATCGGCTGACAATAACTTTTTTGCAGCGAATCCCTCGGCTATGTCAAGCGCGGTGCTCGGCGGATCGTGTCGTTAATTAAGTAAATGAGCAACGTCGATCAGGATTTCGTAAATCTCTTTGCAATTGCCGGCGTATCATTCTCGTTTGATCGATGAGATCATTTCCAAAAGATCGAGCTGTACGAAACGGCCACGTTAGCTGCGCCTTGTTCTCCGCGTGAAACTTTCCGTGATTCATCCCGCATGAGTTTCGCGAGGAGTGTCGCAACCGAGGGCGGAAATTCTTGGAATTATGCGAATTAGTGGAAATCGGAGAGTAAATGCAAGACGCTTCTGGAGTTAGGTTAGGTTTAGGTTCGAACTGGTATGTATTGAGTGGTATTCACAAATTATTTCTATTATCGTAATAACAAATTATTCTCATTGAATAATAAGAAATATTATAGCATAATATTTCTATACTTTCTAATATTATTTTATAATATTGTTCAGGAGTCCACCCTTTAAAAAATTCTGGTATATAAATAAGTAATATAATATTAGAAATATTATATAATAATATAACATTAATATACAAATGTGAATCGTTAACCAAGAAAAAATGTCGCAAATATATTGGCGAAACTTTAGTGAAAAAATCGTTAGAAATAAAATAGTTAGAAGGGCACTTAAGCCCTGAAGTGTTCACATACACCGAGACATTGCTGTAGTCCTATTTACGCTGAATCAAGTGTCGTGTCATAGCGTGCGGCCGCTGATAGGTTAAAGGTATCAGGTACACGCGTATTGCCACTGTTGCCAGTAAAATCGGCTTCCATTGATTTTCTAATAGTCTTAACATTCCTCGCATTTGTTCCAACAGAGTCTCGAACAAGAGAGGCATCTGCTCCGCAGAAGGCTCGAGGAAGTCAAGGGCGAGAGCGAAGCCAGAGTGTTGGAGCTGCAGGCCGATGTGGAGACGTTGAGGAGTCAGCTGGAGGAGCAGAATGAACGCGCTAGGCGAGCCGAACGAGACCAAGCGACGCTTGTCACCGAGCTCACAGCTCAGAACACGAGGCTGGCCGATCAGCTGAGAGAAGCCGCCAAACAGGAAGAGCAGCTACTCATCGAGGTCAAGGTGCTCAGGGAAAAGTGTGCCCTCAGAAGTACCACGCTCCAGGATCACGTCAGCAGCTTGGAGGTTCTCAGGGACGAGGTAAATGAACAGTTTCCGTCTACTGTGTCTTGCTCAAACTTTCCGCGAAACCCGGCCTCGTAGGGTACATCGTGTTGCAAATTATTTAGTATCTGTATATGTATATTCCTGCGCGATGAACGAACTCTCTATCATTGGCGATGATTCAGAGAATTGTGAATCATTCTTATTTTCCTTGTGGACGCATCAGCATAGGTGTATTTGATTACTATAAAATTATGTTAATTGGTCTCTTGAAACTGAGTTTTATTCGAGTACTAATAAAACTTCTCATATTGTATGGGTTCTGTTTTTGTGATTAACTTGTTTGATTAAGTGTCTAATATTAATAAGAGATTCAAATGTATTAGCTTATAAAAATGGCAAGGCTCTATTTATTTAGATTTTGCGGAATTTTTATTTCAATGTGTGCTCAGATAAAAAAATTTATCGATTCAATTTCCACGTAACTTTATAATTTCAATAATTGTAAAATGAAAAATATAAACCCGGTCGTTTGACCGGCAGTGGTAGGTTTAGTATTACAAGAATCAGGATACTAGAATAGGAACAGATATATTTTCACCTAATACGCGGCAAAATAAATTATAAAATGGTCCGATATATCAGATACCTTCCTGAATATCATTGGTCCTCAAAAATTCGCGAACGACGAGCTCAGTGAGGACCACTCGTTTAAATTTTCAATCGATTGTCGCTCGATCGCGAATCGCGTCCTAGATACTTGTAATTCTGCGGGTTACCCGAAATACTCTCACGCATCTTATCACGCGATCGTCTTCACGAGCTGCAAAGAATTCGTGTTTCCAGTACTGACCCCGTTCCACTATGTCCGATCGTAGATTAGTCCGCGAAATGATTGTGTGAGTCGCATCTACCGTTGTTTCGCGGACATCGTTGGGAATGGTTGAATATTTATGATCCCGCGTGGGTATCGAGTGGTCTCCCGCGTTTAATGAAGACACGGGAGAAACCTAACCGTGAGAGGTATTCGGGTGGAGCAAACGGCATCGTGACCCCCGGCGATCGAATTAAACTCGTCGTCCTTCGGCTCCGCGCCCTTTGTTCTCTTCTTACGAGGGGCGACGCGATCTCGAGTTTCAGGAAATGCTCTTCACGCATGAATTAAGTCTGCGAATCCACGTTACGCCGTCTGCTCGTTACGTCGATGTTATTGATTATGGCCATGGAACGACGAGAACGACAAAGGTCGCCGTGTCACTTTTTAGAGACCGAGTAAGCAGATTCGTCGCACAGCAACGAGGCAGACGAGAAATATACCGGCAATAAAAGAGACGAAATATTTTATGTTGAATTGATCCACGTTACACACGTTCATAGTCGATTTACACGTGAACGCTAAAAGGATTATCATCGTCGCTTTTACCAAAATCATTCGTGGTTATCGTACTCTGAAATCGTGTCTCTTTTTCCTCGGGCTCACTCAGAACCTGTAGACAAATAACACTCTCGTTACACGCCACGATTTAGAATATTTCATACAAGGACGTTTCAGCTCGTTTCAATCGTTATTTACGCACGACTTGCTAATTATTCAATTAATATCGTCCTGATTCTTACACTCGTCATGGGATAGTGAGCGTGTTAACTGTCTTCTATATCTACCAGCAGGCTTCGAGTAATTAGCGCTTTTCCTAACAGGTAAAGTCCATGGATGTAACGCGCAACCTCATTAGTAGACCGCAGATCATTAATGCGTCTGAAAAGCCCTTTATAGTAAAATTGAAAGTCTAATGGGGATTTTGTACAGCTTTCGTACGTCTTTCACTCAGAAAAAAGTTATTATCGCAGGCAGTGAAATTCCAGTTAAAGTCAAATTTTAGACGGTTGTTTCATCATACTCGGAGAATTAAGTGACTATTTCCAAATGATAGTTTCAAGCGACGCACGGTGGAGTATTTGTCCGGAAAAGTTGACCGAAACAATGTTAACGTTATCTTAAGATTTGCATGGATAATGTGGCGAGTCAGTGGATTCGTCTTCACGTCAGCTACAACAATATGCGATAAAAGAAATACATAATGGCATTTAGAAAATTAAGTTGAGATATATAATAATAATATAAATAAAAAAAAAAATAAAACTGGTACACTTTTCATCTCACGTAAGATTTAACAAATCGTATTTTCGTCAACTTTTCGAGACAAACAGCCCCACTGTGAAACATGCAGCTTCATTCACCGGACAGGTCTCACCCTAGCTCAGTAATACGTGCGCGTTCCCTCCATCCGACGAACGAAATCACGCGTACGTGTCGTCGAAAGGGTTACCGAACACGTGTTCACGCACGAGGCCGTACATCAAATAGCGTAAACAGCGATTCGTAAGCGGATTGTTAGAGGCCAACAAAGTCGAGTCGAATAAAATGCGAGTCTGTTAAAGTCGGGCTTGCCGGCGTTCCAGGTGCAGCTGGTGTCCGCGCAGAGAACAGAATTAGAGAGGAGGTCCTTGGAGCTACGGGAGGAGAGGGCGAGGGCGATGGCGGCCCTCGAAGAAGCCGAAGAGAGAGCAGCGGCCTTGGAGCGGCTCGGCCACGAGGCTGAGCACCGGGCTCAGCTCGCCGAACGAGAGAGGTGAGTTCTCGCGATTCGACGCCAGCTTCTTAATATTCTGCGATAACGCGCGACTGCTCCCTGATAATTTGCCTGTCTCCGATTTCGTCACCTCGGATCGCGAACCCGGCTCGATCGATGCGATTGATTTTTCTTCATCAACACTCTGAGCGTGGACGCACGAAGATGTTGAAAGAAATTGAAAGATTTTTTTGCGGAATTGTCAAAATATAAACACTAATTTTTAAGTAGTTTCATTCGTAAGCAAATCCTTCCACTAGAAAATACCACGAGAAATACGAATAATGTGGT
This sequence comes from Lasioglossum leucozonium, assembly GCA_028454225.1. NCBI lineage: Eukaryota > Metazoa > Arthropoda > Insecta > Hymenoptera > Halictidae > Lasioglossum > Lasioglossum leucozonium. The sequence goes on from CM052219.1 coordinate 14,964,533, forward strand.
GTTGAACGATGATGCACGACTGAGAAGGAAATTGTGGGTGAGAGCATTTTTTATTACAGGGTAATAAACAAACGGTTAGAGAAATATAAAAATTTAAAAGAAAATTATTTGACGTCCACCAGAAACGGGGGGACGGTATTCTTCGTCTAGGTTTGTAAGTGAATTTTTGCGTCATCATGCTCATCGCTCTATCAGTCCCTGGACTCCGACGGTATTACAAAATAATGTACATGCAATTACCACAATATTAGAATAGATATTTATATGATTACACCAGTAATCGAAGCTTTTTAAATGCAATCAATTTTCAATGATAACTTCCATAGTTTCGTAGGAATCACTGTTTAAATCGAGCCACGTCCTCGCCTATCAATCTTTCTACAGATATTTTCGTACCCATCTCTCCGAACTGCATCGACGTTCTTATTAGAAATTATATAAATAGCTGACAAGTCACGTTAGCTATTAGAAGCTTCGAGGTTTGATGAAGCCTTTCAAACGCTAGATCAAAGTGGATGTAAGAGCCGCGCTGTCTGAAGGTAAATCGTGATCTGACGAAAACCATTGGCGTTTTAAACGATCACCGCTCATTTACTAAAATTACTTCCGTTGACAAGCATTCGATGTTCCTTATAGGAATTTTAGATGGATCAAATGCACGATCTTCGAACTCGGAATTTTAAAGATTTACATTAGATTAGACTGACACCATATTTTCGATCAAACTCTTATGAACAAATTCATAAACATCCGCATTGTACCAATTGAATGCAGAGCGGAATGTTAAGTGATTCGTATGTCTGCACGTCAGACGCCACGCGTATTTAACGCGTCGTTCAGTTTTCACAATCTCGAACAACAATCGTTAAACATTCTCTTCGGCGCAGTCGTCGATCTCAACGTCTACGCGTTGGTTCGGAAAGTCGATCTAGCGCAAGGCGATCAGGCCGAACAGGGAAACGGAATAGGATTCGAGTTGCATGGCGTTCAACCGCGATCGGCTTCTTCCATGGCTCAGTAATCTCTGATCAGTTGTTTACTCGAGTCCATCGAGAATTATCGCGTTCTAAATTCGGTAGCCAAGATCGTTGTTCGACCTGTTGCGCGGACAACCATTGTTTGTCCGCTGAACGATGATAATCGTTGCCCAATATCGGTTAGCTTAACAACACCATTATTAACTGTACCTTTGCGCCAACACGGTGTTCACCTTCTCTTGTATTATTATTTCAGCACTCGGTGCTCCAAAATCTTCAGATACATGGCAAGAAAGTAATTTCGGTTTTCATTAATAGATAGTGATATGTTTCTTTTTGTTTCAATAACAGATAATATTTTCCTTTTTGACAATTGATAATTAACATTTCATAATAAGATTGCAGAGAGGTTAAAATATTTTATTGATTAAAGTTCATTTTGTTCATATAAAAAATTGGGTTTTATTTTATCTTGAAATAAGAACACTCATAAATTTCTGATTTTAGAGCTATCGAACAAAAGTAGTCATTTCAGATTTTTGACTTCATTAGAAAATGATCGAATAAAAATTAATTTTTCCGATTGCTGATGCATGATTAAAAGAGACGTGGAGTTTGTGCAGCCGTTGATTCCGGCTCAAAACGGTTCGAACGAGCGGGGAGTCTCATCGCGTTATTATTCGGTTTGCAGGGACGAGTTGGCTGCAACGTTGGCGGTCATCGAGGCGGAAAGGAGAGGTCGATCGGACTCGATACAGAAGCCGCCGAGGTCTTTGCAGGCCGAAATGGAGTGCGAGGAGAGCGGAAGTTCGCTGGGGGAGCAGGAGGACCTTCGCAGCGAAGTGGCAAGGGCGGCGAAACGGTTGAAGGAGCTCTGCGTCCATCTGAGGCGAGGGGAGGACGATTCCGGTCTGCAAAGCGACTGCGACGAGTCCATGCTCGTGATCAACACCGCGGAGGAGGTGACCACCAACGGCCAAGAGACACTGTCGAACTCGGTAAGAGACTCGGCGAGCCCGCCCTCTTTGTCCGTCAACTTCCGGTTTCCGGCTTCGAAGCACCGGGGCACTCGACCGCCCACGAAAAACTCGACGAACGTGCTCCGAGCCAAGGAGATCGTAGATAGCGAATCGAGCGTAACCGATGCCATGGACGATCGTCCGCGGCTTTGCTATTTAGAGTGTCGATAAGATTGGTAGCACCTCGATAGATACAGACATTGCCGCAATCGACTGTCGAGCAGTGTTCGATCAGATTAGATTTTCTATCTGAACTCGTCGCTTTCATCGATTGGAGCACTGGTCGATGTGTTTATCGACGAAAGGGTTCCACGCTGCGTTTGTTTGTTGTTTTAACGCTTTACCACTCGCAGACGATGATTTTTCGAAGTATTGGAAATATTGGGTTGGCGACTAAATGATTGCGGATTTTGTCGATAGATGCTTATTTAAAATCCGCAATCACTTAGTTAGCCAAACCAACATTTTCCTTGGGAAGCTGAAGTCTGTATCGGAGTCGGCAAGTCTGGGAAAAAATAGATCTTTTGTTATTACATTAATTAAATTATACGTTTGCGACCCGATTTCGCCAGTAATATAGTCTTGTTTCTCCTGTTAACGAGTGAATTGTAGTCCTCAATTTCTCTGCTCTTTATTTCAGTCGAACTGTCCAGGCGCTCTTTTGGACATCGTGGAGGAGGTGTACAACTTGGCACTGTCCGGACGAGGCGCGCCCGGCGAGCTGGGTCTGGCGGTGGAGCTGCACAGGGTACGAGAAGAGTTGGAGCACACGAAGGACCAGCTGAAGCAGACGCAGGATGAGCTGAAGCGACGCGGAGAGGCGCTGCTGGACACGACCAGCAAGCTGAGCGTGTCGGAGGCGGAACTGCGCGGAGTGAAGGAGGAACGTGATAGGGCAAGGGGCGACATGGAGCACTCACAGCTGACGAAGGACGAAGTCCTAGCACAGGCGTACAGCGTCAGGGATCAGGCGGTGGCCAGGAAGAACAGGGCGGAAGTTGAGCTGGCGAAAACGAGGATAGACGTTCTGCAGGCGAACAGCCAGCTGATGGAGGCTATTCAGCAGAAGATCGAGCTGAGTCAGCAGCTGGAGCAGTGGCAGATGGACGTGCAGTCTCTCCTGGACGAGCATGTCCGTAGCAAGATGATGCCTGTCGCGCATGCTCTCGCCGCTGCGAATGGCGACAACGGGGAGATCGTCGCGCCGGCGAGGAAGAAGAGGAGCACCGGCTCGTCGAAGAAGATGTTCGGATTCTTTTGACGAAAGTGAACCCAACGTGGGTCGTGAAAACCAGAGACGCCGGTGCGCACGATGAAACGAAAAGACTGTGTTCGAAGGGAGGTTCTTTCTCGCGTCGCAAGGAGTATGTATCAGGGACCATTCGACCGTTCGTCGCTCGATTCAGGGATAGACTGGCGATTCGAATTTACGACGGCGAACCAGCCGACGAAGAAACGCTACTTTCTACGGACAATTTCTAAAACATAGTCGTCGGGAACAGTTCGTTTCTTTCACCTTTTGTACACGCGCGTATCTTTAAGCGACGACCAACCGAGCTAGTTTCAACTGCCGCCGTAAGAGCCTCGCGACTGCGACCGTGGACTCTTTTTTTGCAAGAGTCTTCTCGCGTTCTCGATGCTGTGCAGCAGGGATTCGCGCGCCTGCTTGTTCGTTGCAATTCGATAGACAATCCGAGACAACGAACGAAGTTCCTTCCTTATGGCGTGAACAGCTCATCGAGGAAAGAAAGCGACAGTAACTTGGCCAGCGCGAGCCAGTTAGGCGATCGCCTATGGTGAAGCGTGAACGCGTTTCATTTCCGTTTGTGCGGATCGTTTCGAGAGCGTGCGGTCACTTCGGCTATCGCGTGGCACGGTTCGTTACCGCGACTAGAACGATCTCTAATGGCGTGTTCTTCTAAGAAGCTGTTACGGTTCGCGGGTTCAATTTTATTATTACTCCGGGAGTATGAAAGAGGAAGAGAGAGAGAGAGACCAAAGAACTTCCTAGTTCTTCTGTCGCTGAACTTAGAGCGGCCTAAGAAAGTCGACCATCAGCTCTTCGTGTTTTGTAGATAAACGATTTTCAAAGACTCTTGTCCCGTGTCGGGAGCGGAATTCCTTTATCGTTGATTGTGATATATTTTATCGCTGTTACGATAAACTTCAGGATTGACCATTGAAGAATCAATCGAATTAAATTTTAGCATTCGTTATTGAGACTTCTTTTTTTTAGTTTGAAATTGATCTATAAAAGTGTTTTTACATAGAATTGACGCTTGCAGCTCACGCGCCTGCAGGCTATAAGAAAATACGAAATCGATCGATTCAGCCGCGACTTCGTGCCGTTTTACGCAACGACGTGACAGTGCAATAACATCGAGGAACATTCGAGAGATGGGCCGAGTCTGTCGGACGCTACGATGCTCCTCGGCATCTGTTACGTTCATTCGCCTCGGTTAGCTTTAATTAAACGAACGGTGTTAATCCTTCGTCTACTGTGTCCGGAGTCACGGATTTGGCGTCAAGCTAGAGCATGGCTTAGCGTAGTATCGGTGCGAGTCAAAATGACTCCGGCAAAAGGACTCCGCGCTTATGTAATCGGAGGGTTAAACAACAACGAAGCGGCTGTATGCGGATCACCAATGTGCGATTCCGTCCTTTGTAAATTAGTAGCCGGCGAGTCGCGTGTCTCGCCGCAATTGTACGATAGCTGTATGATTCCTGATCTGAGCAATTGTGACAACTTATTTATTTAATAAAAGTCTGTTTTACGGATCCGTTGTTCAGAATTAATCCCTTCAGCTATCGGATCATGATTTTAGAGGTAATATCAACAAATATCCGCGGATACTCAACCTAACTTCAGCGATTAACTGCTGAAAATGACAATATCCTACAAGACTGATGTATTCGAGTAAATCGAAACTGAAGGCTTATTTTGATAAATTTTTGCATGTTGCAGTCCCTGTTTCGTGAATTTTGTAATCGTAAAATAATGTCAGCTCAAACACTTTATTTCTCAATTTTTCGCCGTGAGTGTACCCTGATAACTGGTCCTCGCTTGGTACTGTAGTGGAATAATCAATAACGCTGGGTTTGAAAAGAAACAAATAGGCATTTATTCACAAGAGGCAGGTGTAGTTACAGTAGTTTCATTCTGTCGCTTTTATATATATATTTATATATATAATATGTATATATACGTATATATATATAATAGTATCTCACGTTCGTTATAATTATCGATCGGTCCAACTACGCAATATAAATGGGCATGAACAATGGGGGAGGGGGCGGGTGCATACAAAGTGTTTTTTTTTTGTCCTTTCGTACGCTCTAAAAACGACGTCGCTACGAAAACGCGTCGCTCGGATATTAGTCTCCTCGCTGGTTAGAATTTTATCATCTTCTTTCTCGTCTCGCGAGAGAACAAGACCACCTCTATTCTAATGAAACAAAACGAAATTCTTCGTCGTGAATCGAATCTCGTCGGCCACCACCCGGCAACCACACGACGCGACGACCGAGAAAATCGATCGCATTCTCGTTCGTCGTTTCTCTCTATACGTGTTTTCTCATCATCATCATCATCATCATCGTCTTCTTCTTTCGTTTCTTTTTATCTTCTCTTCAGAAATAGTCGTGGACCGCGCGCGACACTATCAAAGGCGATCGTCACACGAGGCATCTGTTTTTCCTCTCCGTCTCCTCTTATCCTCGTTAAATCGGCGTGTGAGTCGATGGTAACAATTATTTATCTTGAAATGCTTCTTCGATCGATACGCTACGTAGACTGGGCGAGATTATCATCCCCCCCGTGCATATCTTCCCGTTTGCTCGGCATCGTATTAACACGCGAACCGGCGATGATCGTGACAACAATAGAATATAACAATGATTGATGACAGCGCGATGATCCGATGACGAATCGAGTCCGAATAATTGAACGAGATGACACGGAAACGTTTTATTATTTTTTTTTATACTTTTTCCTCCTCCTCCTCTTCATCTTTTTCTTCACTCCTCTTCTAGAGGTCGTCGAAACAATCGAGTCCGAGTATCGTTTCTTAATTTGCCATAAAAGGTATAGAGAGTTACGTTACTCGTTTTTTTTTTTGCTGAAGATAGAGAAAGAGAGAGAGATAGAGAAAGAGAGAGAGAGAGAGAGACACTATAATTATCAATGAAGCATCGTGTTTGTGCAGAACAACTCTTCTATCGCAGTAGATCGCATTTTTTTTTCTTTTCGTTAAGGATATTACATGTCACAGTAAATATAGTTAGGTTTGCTCTATTCTATGTCAGTTACAAGTGGCTTCCCTTCTCCTTTACCCTCCTCCACCTCGCTTCACCTCTTTCCGCCCACCAGTGCTCGGTAGTGTTCGCTTTTATCGATATTCTCGTGTCCCTCCCATGGCGACAAGTCAACACCTATTATTTAAGGAGACAGTTAAGCTACGCCCAATTTGTGATCGTGTGTGTATGTGTGTGTCTGTGTCTAATATCTCTCTGTTTGTATGCACGTGTGTTGCATGTATACGCGCGTTCTCTCCGCAGAGTAGTCCTCCTCCTGTTTCACGTGTGTGGCATGGTGTTGGTGGGTGTCATGGTGTTACACGCATCGTCGCTCCGACGACCGGTGCAACGATGTTTCCTTTGACATCCCTCGAACTCCACGATTCACCGCGTTCTAATAGTCCCGGGACTTTGCTTCTGTTTCTTTTCCTCTCTACACATGTGTATATCAATATATTTACATCCACACACCACCGGCGTTATCTCCGCGCTCGTCGAGGCTGTCGCATGCCACCCCCGATCACTCGATCGACCTTCTAACATTAATATAAATTCAACAACTGATATACACATATATATATATATCGATTTGTGTATATGTATATATATTCTGTATATCAAAGCAAGGAGAGTCGTATCAAGGATATATCAATGCAGCAGGAGAAACGTCGCCTCGGTACGGTGTTTCCCTGTAAAACTGGATTCACCTGATTACGGAACGCGGGTGCGCACGGGAGGCCTCGCACGCGCGACGTTTCGATCAATGATTATTTATTGTTCGGTGAGTTCGGGCCGTCGAGCCCGCTCTCCCCGCGTTAAGGGTTGAGACTGACCAGATCGGAACGGAAGGAACGCAAAAAGATACAGGTGAAAGGAAATCCGAAGCGGCGGCAGGTCGAAAGGAAATGTCCAACGGGTACACCAGGGTGGACCTCAGCTATACTTGACGACAATTATTTTGCAAGGTTCTTTTAGTCTCGCCACTCCGGAATTGTGACTAGTGTTGAAAAAATGATCTGGGAAAAATTTGGGCCCGAACCATCCTGGGAATCCGGCGAGCGTCAAATTTGAAAATTTTTAATTTTTTTAATTGCAAGGAGCACAAAATTTGCACATTTGAAATTTCAAATTTCAAATTTCATAGTTCAAAATTTCAAATTTTCAAATATCAAAATTTCAAATTTCATAGTTCAAAATTTCAAATTTTCAAATTTATAATTTCAAAATTTCAAAATGCCCCAAAATTTTTCCACATCATTTTCTGAGCACTTGTCAATTCTGGGGGGTGAGACTAAACAAATTTTTTGGTCAAAAAATAAGGTCCGCCCTAGGGTACATCATCGCGTTGTCGGTACACCCGAGGGATGTTCCCTTTCGAGGCAACACTCTCAGCCATGGGACGAGGCGATCCTTTCTCTTGGTTTCGCTCTCCTAATGTCGCTACGTACTCGTTTCTTTCATCCTCGTAAAAGGCGGGTGATCCTCGCTACGTGTATTTTATGTACAAATAATGATCCATCTATCGCCGCCTCTCGCCGCGTCCTCCTTGTCTCTAGATACAATCGCTCTTTCCTCTCGCAACCCTTCAACCAACCAGCCAAACTCCACGCATACAAACTTCCCTCTCGCACACACGCTCGTTCTCGCCTATTCTCTCGCCACCTCATTCCTATTTAAACGCTACATAGAAATATTTTTTTCTCTTCGTTCTGGGTCCCGCTCAACTTTGTATCTTTCGCAATGACGACGGATCCCACGACGTGACCGTCCTCGGTCGGCACGGGAGGATTTGCCGCGGGCATCACAAACCGTTCACCCGCGGGGTACCTTTGCTGGGCGCAGAAGCAGAGATGGGCAATGTTCATTGGTCAATCAGCTTTCAGTCATGGCGAATGTCCGAAGGGTTCTTCGGATGTCCTTGTTTTCGCACCTAGAGATTCTTTCAATCCCCGTTAAAAGAATAACAAGTTAAACTCAAGTTTATTTTCGACACGAGTTTCTCATTACTGTTCCTAATGTCCTCCAACAGCGTTCAATTCGTAGCAATTTACCTCCTTCGTTTTCTAATTCGTTGAATTACGTTCAACAGCGTACTTGCGATTAACCCCTGACATTCCGAGTTTTTGTTAGAAACATATAAATATTTATATAACTTTAAATTGCAAATACGATCCTCCGAATAGAATTTAGCGATCAATTCTCTGTTTACGAAAAAATTGTACTCTGTTGCGTGAAATAAGAACACAACAAGATAATTACTTTACAATAAAAAAGGATTGAGCTTATAAATGCCAATATTACATGGAGCTATAGAGGGTTAATTTCATTCAGCAGAAACGATCGAATTTTTCAATCACAGTGAAGAAGTTACAGATCACTCTCAAAGTATACTACCACAGAAAGCTGAGAATTGAATCCGCGACTTTTCACATATATTGAAATAAGATAAACGCGTTCGATTCGCGTGAAGTCGTGCCCATTAGGGTGGACCTTAGCTACACTTGACGAAAATTTTTTTACAAGGTTCTTTTAGTCTCAGTGTTGAGAAAATGATCTGGAAAAAATTTGGGGCCGATTGGACCATAGGAATCGGCCGCATTAAATTTCAAATTATCAAAATTCAAATTTTCAAATTTCAGATATCAAATTATCAAAATTCAAATTTTCAAATTTCAGATATCAAATTATCAAAATTCAAATTTTCAAATTTTCAAATTTCAGAGATCAAATTTCAAATTTTCAAGTTTTTAAATTTCAGAGATCAAATTTTTATGTTTTCGGGGGTGAGACTAAAAGATTGTTTTAGTCAAAGAACAAGGTCCACCCTAGTGCCCATCTCTGTGTTGGAGAACGTTTCCCCTTCGTCCAGGAGTGAGGAGAGTGGACCTTGTCTCGTCGCTGGAGCCGGAAGAGCACGGGTTCGGTGTAAATCGTCGGTGTGTCGTCGGTACGAAAATAATAATCGGGGCTCGGGCGAAGTGTCTCCGTTCATCTGTACATAGAGCTCTGCTAGAAGTTCAGCGTGGAAAAAGTGTCTAAAGTCTAACCGGTATAAAACCAACTGAAGGGATAACGGCGCATGGTGTTGATTTCACGGGTCGGTTCTTAAGCTACTGATTGAGATATTAGGCGTGTCGGCACTGGTCGTCGATTCCATTCCGTATAGTCGTGTTTCCGTTCGACGAGATCGAAGAGACGAGTCGCCCGCGAACACTCTAACTCGGGAACGTGTTCGAACTTGCCTGTGAAACGCGATCGCTGCTGTGCACGTGCGAGTGTCGAGGCTTCGGGGTACAAAGTACGTACGTACGTGCGCTATCGTGAATGAAATAAGCTCTGTGGACGAGTGCCGGCGGTGTTAGTATATCGCGGGTCTCGATAATCGTGAATAGTTGACGACGCTGCGGCTTTTCGGCGTTGACGTGTTCTAGTCAGCGTTATAATGATCGTCCGAGGTTTACGATAACAGCAGCTCGTTACACCGTGGAACGACACGAAGCAACGTGTTCGTACGGATCGTTCGATTTTCCGTTCGCTTCCGGCGTTCATCGTCAGTGTTCATTGCACAGAGATTGTGCGTGTACGATAATATGCGCGCTTATGGCGTTGCAAGAATCGCTCTAGGTAGCTCTCGCGTTCTCGGCCTCTTTCTCTCCGTGGATTCGAAGGACGGTCGCGCTTACGTCTCGTCATATCGCCATCCTTTCCATAAGGTGCAAGCTCTTCTATATTGTTTTTGCCATAAAAAATAAACTCCCTATTACCTGTTTCGCGTGTACGTGAAATTACGTGTATTACGTGTGTGTATGTGTGCCTGTTCGCGTGTTCGGTCGCGTGGGTGTACCCCTATATGCGTCGATCGCAGTGAGTACGTGTCAGGTGTGTGATGTTCGTGTATCCTGGTCGTCCTCGTCGTCTCGCTTCTCTAATCTGTACACCCGCGAATACACGTGTTTTTAAGTTATACATTTTAAGCTCTCTATAGCTTCCAATTTCATCTTCTTCTGTATCTTTTACCTTCTTCTTCGATTTCTTCATCATCATCCTCTTCTTTCGGTAAATCATCATCGATGTGGTTACGCTAGAACGCTACTGTTCAGTCATTCCGTAACACTCGCACACCGTTCCCCGTTCACTCCTTCTGGACTTCCCCCTTGAATCCAGCAAATTTACTAAATTTAGCGCGATAGTTACCACTCCGTATATACAGATTACTCGGTCTCTCTCGACTAGCTTGTCCCTTCCTCGCGGAGATAGATTCCTCCGCTTGTTCGATCGGCCACGTTCCTCGCGGCGCGACCAGCGAGTTCCACACCCGGCCACAGTGGATCTCCTTCGTATTTTATTATCCTTCGATTCTCAGTGACTACCAAGGGTGGAACGAGCACGCGAACGCCCCCCATCAGGAGACGCTCCCGACCCCGAAGAGAGTCCAGCAGCCCAGCGACCGTGACCCAATCGATCCACGGCGTGCGCCGGTCGCCGTCATCTCGACATCATTATTTTTTAATTCTTTTCATTTTTGTCGGACACTGCGTTTAACATACATAACATCATATCGACACACGTAAGCGTAGTCCACTATAGCTGTGGTAATTAGTATATGTAGTATTAGTAGTATATGCTGTCCGGAGAGGGCGAAAGGAGTGACCTCGGTGACGCGCTCGGCGGCGATTCGCTAAAGTATTTCAAGGTCAGGGGAGACTGCAGATGTCTGTGTCTGATCACCTCTCGCTCAGCAGGCAGCGGCCACAGTTCCTGCGCAACCAGTGGATTTATCTACTAACATTTTGTTCACCCTTTGCACTAGGGGACGGAGGTTGTCGCGAATGAAAGACGCAGAACTAATCGTTAATTGTTGACTATTCGATGAACATAGCCTGCGGTGATTTAGAATTCACGAAATACCCCGTGAATTAAGGGGTTGGACCACTGAAAATTATTTTGCAAGGTTCTTTTAGTCTCAACCCCCGGAATTGTGGTAAGTGTTGAGAAAATGATCTGGAAAAAATTTGGGACCGATTGGATCGTAGGAACCTGACGCGCATCAAATTTGAAATTTGAAAATTTAATAATTTAATAACTTGAAAATTTGAAAATTTAATAATTTGAAAATTTGAAAATTTAATAATTTGAAAATTTGAAAATTTAATAATTTAGTAATTTGAAAATTTGAAAATTTAATAATTTAGTAATTTGAAAATATGAAAATTTGAAAATTTGAAATTAAAAAGTTGGCATTTGATGATTTGAAAATTTTGTATTTTTGGATTTAAAAGACTTAAAATTTGAAAATTTGATGCACGTTGAGTCCCACGATCTTGATTTTCTCAACACCTGTTACAATTCTGGGGTGACAAAAAAATTTTTTGGTCAAACAATAAAGTCCACCGTACTGTGCAATTACAAAAAATTTCAATATCTTCTTCTTTCGTATAAATCAAAGTCTCTAGAATGAGAGAAGAACGGTTAGTCTCGAAGTTATAAGCACGGATGTTAACCGAAAACAATGAGTATCGTTGCAGTAGTCTAACCCTTTAATCCTTGATTGGTACACTCAGACTACGAAGTATCATGTTGGAGCGTTTCTAAAATTTTGTAAAAATCTTCAATGTCACTTTCAAGTACTCAATTTGAGATTAACAGTACAGAAATTTTGTTGGGGTCATGTCAGACCCCAGGAGACCATTGTAGAGCTAATATTCTGGACTCTTCAGGATTATGTAATTTATAAAGCGAGTCACGTTAGATGGTCCATTTACGTATGTGTACTGGTTATCATTTAGTGCTTTCAGATAGTAAAAGTAGTGCAAAATATGTGGCTCGAAACAGAGACAGGATGCATGAAAGGTTTCACTTTGACCCCGCAGAGTTCACTAGACGTCTTTCATTCGCAATACGTAGGACACGAGAATGTATTCAGATAGTTCTCTTCGTGCTGCCGATTTGTATACTTTGGCGGCTGAGCGTGATCATTTACCTGCAGCGAGAGAGCCTCGTCTCAGGACTCACCCTGCTTATTTCTACGTCCAGTCAGAGAGCCAACCAGGGACTGCAGGGTGGTGCCCAGTCTTCTCTCCTTCGGATTGTTCAGTTTGGTGGCGTGTTTAAAGCCCAGCGGGTGTGCGTCTAAGCATTTCTGGTACCTCAGCTGCACAGGTAATATCTCATTTTACTGTACAGTCCCAACAACAAATATTGCTACCTTCATATTTCGACTAACTTAACCCTGGAAACACTAAGATGTTAGTTGTGTCAATTGGTAATAAGTAGATTGTAAAGTCTAAATTTTCACCAAATTGTCCAGGACAATTGTAACAATTAAATAATAAATAATAATCAGTAATAAATAAACTGTAAATTTTTCTAAATTTTCACTAAATTGTCCAGGACAATTGTAATAATTAAATAGTAAATAATAAATAATTAAATAGCTATTGCGATAATAACTACTACTCGGAACACATTGTTAAGCTATGGGGGCTTAGTCTTTCTAGGGTTATTGAGAGCAACATAACGATACAAAATGTATAATCAATTACATACCTTGCAAGCGGCTTCGATGGTTTTGCAGAGGGCCCCGCTGCTGGGCTCGCAATTGAAGACGTGTGCGAAGAAGAGATTTTGCGCGGTGTGCATTATGAAAGCGCACTGTTTCACGTTCCGGCCGATGCCGAGGAACGACAAGTAACGCACTCGACACTCGGTGATACTCTCGTCCTACGTCAGCAAAACGAACAATCAATTATATTAGAATCTAGAATTCCTAATTCGACTTTGCGCGATCACTCGGCTGACTTACGTTCGGTGAAAGAATAGAAATCATGCTAGGCGCGACAGCTACTTTGACGTTTCGCCACTCGTTGAGAGGTGTCATAGTCACGGTTTGATCTATCGCGTCGTTCAGAACCTTCATGCCTGTGGCCTGGGAAACCCTTATGGATCCTAGATACTGCGCCTGCAGTACCTTCTTTGGCTCCTCCATTGGCGTCGGAAAGGATTGTGCTAGAAAAATAATTTTCTATTAATCTTCCCATACATGAACTCATCAATGGTTCTTTCTTCGACATACGCTTCTGGTTTATCGAGCTATTTGAAAAGTTTTGTGTTGGCCAGAACATTTGTTTTTTAACTTATTTTTGTAAATAGCTAACAAACGTGTTAACTAGAAAACTGTGTTTCTTTGTCACTAGACAGCGGATGAAAAAATTAGTAGGTATGATATAAAACAGTAAAAATATTGATTTTTGACCCATTAAAGCTATTACGAAAGAAAATAAATATCTGTTTCACTCCAAATTGTTGTAATCGACATAATAAAAATGTTATTTTGCATAAAGATCCGCTGTCTATTTGTCACATTTCACACACAGTATGTTCGGCTGCGGTTCGGTTTGTCCGGACCGTCTAATCATCTAATGATCATTCAGTAATTACGGCGTGATCGATTACTTACTGACTAGTGCTTGGCCATTTCTATGGAAACGTCGATGCTCTGTGGGTAGATTGGTGGGTCTCGTGGCCAGGCTCGTTCGTCCGTTGATGTCGACGGGCTTCGCGAGGTTCTGGTGTTGCGACCGCTCGATCATGATTTTCTTGCAGATATCGCGTAGCGTGTTGGCAATCGTGCGCGCCTGTATGTCGCAGCGGAACACGTGACACATGTGCTTCCGGGTCGATCGGTCTCTTGCCACGTAAGCGAAGTCCCTGAAGAGCAATTTCATTCGACAGTTTAATACCTGGCGGTCCACGATCAGATATTATCCTACGAAATGCTTGATGAATGAAATTACCTTTCACTGCGGGGTGCCGGTGGAAGAACACATGGAAAGAATTACGATCACGTTATTTAAGACTGCTCGATTCGCTGCGTATTTTCGAAATTGGAGGAACCACTTACCGGCAGTGGTCTCTGCCAACGCCCCACACCCTCACTGTATGAATTGGCTGAGTGTTGAGCACCGTCAGATTTTCAGGGTCTATCAGCTTCAAAGCGCCCTCGTCCAGGTCCATGAACAAATCTTTGCCCTAAAATAATTTTAATATGAATATTTAAGCCGTCCGCAAATCAGTTAACTTTTCCAGGTTTTTGACATTTCAGTGCCGAAGGAGTTGACAGGATTAGACAGCAGATTTTGTGACAAAAATGAGTAGGTGTAATTCAAAGTAGTAAAAACAGAAAACAATTGTAAATATACTGTTATATTATTTTCAATCTATTGAAAATATTGAGACAAAAAAATGAATTTCTATTTCACTTCAATTTGTTGCAATTCATGTAGACAATTTTTATTTATTTATTTTACCCATTTATAACAAAAATGGGTAGGTGTAATTTAAAACGCTAAAAGCATTAGGCGAATTTAAAAATGCTTTTATATTATTTTCAACCTATTGAACATATCAATAGAGAAAATAGGTGGTAAATTTTTTGCATGAAGATCCGCTGTCTATTAATTATTAACTCTGTATCACTGAGAAAATTGCAAGAATTTTCAGAGTTGTTTGAACTGCAGAATTTTGTTCGGTCCAGAACATTTTGTGAATATAATTCTTTATTTTGTTAATCAAAATGACCTAGTGCAAGGTTTAGGTAATACTAACATCGCCCCATCGACCAACCACGTCTAGTAGATCGTTTCTGCCGAGGGACAGGTCCACGATGCATTTATTGACAGCCTTGCTGCTTCTTTCGGGTGTCAGATCCTCTTCGGCGATCTCCGTCCATCCTAGCGAACGCACGGCGAATCTGATAGGCTTGTCTTTGCCCTCGGAGTCTGCTCTTGCTGGGTAACTCCTTCGCCTGGAAGACAAGAAAATTTTTTTAAATCTTTACTCAGACATTTTTGTGAAGCTCGTTAACGTTTTGGATTTCTGTTTCATCTACAAAAAAAAAGTTGACGGAGAAATGAAAATATTAATGGTAACTTACTTGAGAAGCAATTCTTTTCTCTTAGTCTCGAGCTCTTGGCACAAGCATGAACTCGTGTTGCTGCGGGTCACTGTGTTCACCATGCCGCTTGAAGTATGGAAATTGTTTATCTGTCGAGTGAAAATTGTGCTTTCAGTTCCAGTAGAAATATCATAAAACATGCTTGTTGTGATTATTATTATTATTATTATTGTACTCACGCTGTCGTTGTCCTTGATGAGATTCTTCCGGGACTCCCTCTTGGCGTTCAGTGGCACTTCCGGTGGCTCTCTCTGTATGTTGCCGCTTTTCACATGCCAGTAATAAGGACCATTTTCGTCTGAAAGGAAATCCGATCGTTTATTAGCCTCGCTTGAACCCTTCGCGTAATATTTACGCGAAGCTTATTGATTTTGATGGTACAAGTTAAATCACCGCGCTTGACGTAGCACATTTACTCCCGCACACGCGCTCGTTACGTATTCATTTCCATACCGACAACGTGCGTTATATCTAACTTTATTGCTTGGATATTCAATACTTAACATTAAACCTATCGAATTTTACAAGTATCCGGTACGTGCGGTTCATATTATAATATCTGCTCTACTAAATATATTTATTTAATCATTTAAATAAACAAGCGTCTGTGTAATTTCAATGATCGTGAAATAAAAATCTGGAATCGATCATTCGACCGGTGGTGGTAGGTTTAGCGTTAACACTCGATTTAAACTAGTAACAACGTGTAGATTTTCTTCGATTGAAAAGTGAAGTTTATCAATTATTCTTAATATGAAATAAAAAATTTTTTATTCCAAAGATATCGACGATGAGGAATAGGTTTAGCGTTAATACTCGATTTAAATTAGTAACAAGATGTATATTTTCTTCGATTGAAAAGTGAAGTTCATCAAATATTTTTAATATGAAATAAAAAGATTTTTATTCCGAAGATTTTTTTATTCCATCGTTGAAAAGATGCAACCTACTAAATACGAGTGTTAAAAGCACCGTTTAGACCGGACAGTTTAAATGAAGTTCGGAGAGGTATTATGTAGAATATGCCTTGATGACTATAATCGCGTTAGCATCTTCGTCATAACGCGGAGTTAACTGACACCAGCAGCTAACAGAGCGATCCCTGGATTGTGTCCATTGATCTTTGTAATTGCGTTACACGTCCCCCGAGAGGCACGACTATACAGTGGAACTGCCGTAACTATTACATTTATAATGCAGAACGTTTGAAACTAACGCTACGTCAATTACAGGAGCAATAAAGTACCAAGGTAAACGAATACGTCCGATAGAATGATTAAACTCTTTACGTTTCACTTTCTTAGTTGCGAAGGTCTTCGATTCCCGTGTATCGAGCACCTTTCACTCTGGCAAGGATTACGCGTAATCTGATGTCATCTAGTCGACTGATTCACCCTGTATGTATGACTAAATTCCTTATTTCATGATCATTGAAATTACAGAGATGCGTTTGCGAGACATTATGACACAGATTCATGTATTTATTATCACAACGAATAATTATTGTAATGCACTTAATACTGTAATTCGTAGCCGATTAAATAAAATAAATAAAATTCAAATTAAGTTCAAATTAAATAAACAGTAAATTTTCGTTCGACACTTTTTTGTTCAAGTGTTAGAGGCGCGCCTGAACTTCACTTGAGGAAACCACAAATTTTTAACTATGTTTTATATAATTCTGTACATTTTGACCAAAAAATGCCGAAAATCCAAGTTTTAATCTTAGGAATCTACTGGTTTGTTAAAAATGTCTGACTTCCTCAGGCGAGGTTTAATCAGAAGTGCTTTAACAGAAGAATAACCGAGCACTAAAAGTGACTAGCTTATGTCACCTTTTAAAAATGACAAGACCACATCGACAGAGATATTGCACTGAAATAAATAAATGTATCAATAACTGTAAGATAAAGAGTCTGCAATCCATCATTTTAACCAAGATACTTCCTTTCGTTTCTATGTAATTACAAAGGAAAAAGAGGTTCTAACCGAGATGAATCGTGAGAACCAATATCTAAACGGCCCTCTGAAAAAATCTGCGGTTGCACGAGGATCCAGTGTCTGGCAACGATAATGACTTTGATACCCACCCTCGTGTTTCTGCCATCCAGGCGGCAGGTTCTCATCTTTGTCCTCGGAATCAGTGGTGTCCACCTCGGAGGGTTTCTCCTGCTCATTGTTCTGCTGAATGGCGTTGTTCTTCTGATCCTTGGGCTGTCTTCGTTTCACGGGCACCGCGTACAGTTCGCTGTTCAAAGCGCCCTCGACGTGCGGAACGCCGCCCATCTCTGTCGTCTCGTTGTCGGGTTTCTCGCAATAACTGCAATGCCAACACGTCACCGAATTACCGTTTTGTAACCCCGAATGGTTTTCCCTCGTTACGCCGACAATTGCTCTCGTCGCGCAAGCGCGCGCGTGCAAGCGGATTCGAAACTTCGTGCGTAATCGCGTTGCAAAAGCGGGAGGATGGAACATATACATATACAGAGAGAGAGAGAGAAAGAGAAAAAGAGAGAGAGAGACATAGAAGCAACAGGGCTCGAGTAGAGACAAACAGCCGGTCGATAAATCTCGGCGTAGTCTCTAATTAAGTGAAATAGTTGTCAAGAAGGGTAACAACGGTTAGTCGCGGTCGGAACGACAGGTTCGGGAGCGTGCAGGATGGATCGCGTCGTCGTTAACATTTACTTATCATCGGCCGACGACGACGCGTCCACTATGACAAATCGGTCTCCGTGTAATTGGCCATCGGATGGCTCGTAAAGTTTTATCGATCGCGAGACGGCCAGCTTCGACAGAGACGAATCGCAGCTCGCTTCTGATCCCGCGTCATCGATACTGCTTACCGCCGCGGTATTTGTGCATGCATGTTCCCCGTTTCGCTATGGTAACAGAGAATGGTAACCGCCGGAGTACGGTAATGGAATCAGCCCTTGTTAAACAGCACGAAGATCGAGTTAACGACAAGCCCGTAACTGTTCGATGCTGAACTCGCTACCAATTTCCAGAGAAGATCATGCTGTGCGTTATGCTGACGAGAGCTGCATTGTTAGCGTCGGCGATTCGGTTCAGGCTGTAGCGTCTAGCAATCGTTTCAGCGTATTTCGCATGGACTCTACGGGAATGCATGTGACCTCTTCGTTCGACTGATAATTCTGTGGTTTGTGAGGAAAATCGCCGGGTGTCACATGATTTCACTTTCGAGATTATTGCCGTTTAAAGTTTCGACGCTTCTTTTTTTCTGGTAACTACGTAAATCCTATACTCTAAAGTTCAATTAATGCGTAAAATCAAATTATTTCGAGATTGCGACATGCGACGATTTTCCTTACTACCACAGAATTGTGGATAAAGTGACACAAAGATTTACGTTACTGTAAAATATCGTCTACTCTCGAGAATTAGATTTATTCAAAATGGGCTGGGTATATTGTAACTAAACAGCGAATGTTTACGGGAAAAATTAGTAGGTATAATTTAAAACAGTAGAAATATTGGAAAAACTTCAAGATACTGTTATATTATTTTCGACCTATTAAAGATATTAAGTTAGAAAATAAATTTGTTGTAATCGGCATAAAAAATTTTATTTTGCATAAAGATCCGCTGTCTAATTATTACTACAGTGCAATTATGGTAATACTTATAAAACGAAATCATCGAATGATTTTTACGGATATTCGAATAATAATCGACCGTCTAATATTCTACATCCACTCAGGGTTTGAACGTTCAAATTTCTCGTTTCTACGATCTACCACGTGTTCGAAATGAGAGGTAAAATGCATGGTCTACGTAAATCTACGTACGGGGGGAAAAGTTCTACATGGAAATGGTAGAAGCGACGCGCGGAACATTTCCATCTGCGAGTCTACTTTCCAGGGAGTTTGATTTCCATCGTCGTGTCTCGCGCAGCGGAACAAAGTCTGCTCTTCCCAGCGCGCGTCAATTCAAACGCGCTTACATTTTAGCAAGGCTGCGGGATCGACGCGTGAAATGCAGGAAAAGTTACTATAAGTTTTTACTTTCTAATGCGTCCGCCGCGCCGCGTCGCGCCGGGGGTTTACGGGAGAAATTTTTACTTTATCTCTTCCGCAGAACGAATGCATTCTCGCTCTACCCCGGGGAAACGTAATCTTCCGAGTCGGAAGAAATGGGGTCGTGCTCGTTTCCGTTAATTCATGTAGGCCTTCACCTTAACTTCCCAACTGTACCGACAGCCTAACTTGCTATCGATCTCTTCAGATTCTATGCTGGATTTTTCATGAATTTTATCATTTTTATTCATTATTAGAAAATTTTTATAATTTCAGTAATTGCAAAAGCAAAAACTAGGAATTAGTCATTTCCACGGGTTCGGTGTAGCGTTAATAGACCGTAGTAAAAATTGATTTTGTTAAAAAAAAATTTTGTCGGTCATATACGACGTGGCATTCAGTGTTAAATACAAAAAAAAAGATTAGCCTTCCGATTATATTAACTATTAAAAAGAGTCTTCTCAATAATTCACTAATTAAGTTATCTATCAGTGTTTTATTATTAGAATTTTTTTTTAAATTTTTATAATCTCAGTAATTGTGATAGAAAAAAACAGTCATTTTGACTGGCTCGATTTTGTTAAAACTAATTAAAATATAATTAAAATATAATTGTGTGAAGGTATTAAAAAAAAAAAAGATTAGCCTTCCGATTCTATTAACTATTAGAAAGAGTCCTCTGAATAATTCACCAAGACAGATTGAGTTTGAAGAGAACGCGAGCTGGACGAAGCAATTAAATTTTTCATCAACCGAAAGCAGGAAGAGCCGTGAATTAGGGCGACAAGAATGGCGGCACGCGGGTAAATTCTCGTTCATAGGGGACGCAAAGAACGCTCGCAACAGGCGCATGCAACGCGCGTCTGTAGCCGCAAGTTATCAGCGCCGCGGCGTGGATGGGGGAGATGGGGGAACAAAGAGAAGCAACAACAACAACAACAACAACAACAAGAACTCGGAGTTTCCTACGAAGCAGGTTTCGAAGCGAGGAGGAATGATTACCTACAAAAGCTCATGATTTTAAATGGGACCGCGGGTTGTTGGGTGAATTAGTTCGTTACGATAACGCGATGCAGCACAGTTAGTTACGATAATAAAGAGGCAGCGGCGGCCGTGGCGACAACGGTAACAAGAACAACAACAACAACAACAAAACAGTGAAGCGACAACTGTTCGATAAACGGTGTGCAGTAAGAATCTAGGAGGAGGGAGGCAACCAAATGACTCTATCGTACGTACTTTCTCGACCCGGACAGATTCGCAGCGCCAACCGAGTCCGCGGTTCCCGACTGAAGGGGAGGCAGAATCGAAGAGGAAGACCCCGACGACGATGATCGAAGATTTCCGTTGAGGGTGTCGTCGACCAGAGCGGATTCCGCTACACCCTCGCTGCCGTACCTGAATCAGCACGTTGTCGAGTGCATTACAAAAGGGAATCGATCGGCAATGAACACGGTGATTTCTGTCCGTCGAAACGTTTTGTCCATTTCGTCTCGTCTCGTCTCGTCAAGGGACGTTGCGGTCCTGGTTTACTTGCGAGGGACGCCATCCAGTTCGAAAAAATATTGGATACGTGTTTCGTCGTAGGTGACCGTTTTCGTGTTCGGGGGATACATATTTTGTGAAATACGGTAATGTGTATCTGTAAAGGTTTCGTAAAGAAGTAATCGTAAAGAAAGAATTCAATTTTGTCATCGAATTAGTATTTGACGCTTTTCCGCAATCATTCAAGTGGCACACAACCTTCGAACCAAATTATATTAAGTATTGAATATCGAATAGCTTTAGAATAACTTTCACACCAGTCAGAAGCAAAAAAATGCTTGAAAATCTTGATGCAACGAGGACGTAATTAATTGTCGAAACAACGGCAATTCTTTGGGGAGCAAAACAGCGGCGCCGAGCACGCGGGAACGTGTGTTCTTTTTGTATTCCGATGCAGTTTGAAACGCCGAAAGCGAGGAACAGATGTTGTCGATAGTATTTGCGCCGTATCGGCCCTGTCCTGCCGTTAGCTACGCCGGTATTTACATTATCATATTGATGCCTCTATTACAAAGTCATGAATCTGGGGTAATTATGATCCGAACGGATAACTGTCCGCCGGCCGCGTTTTGCATAATTAAACCTCGATTTATGCTCGACCGCCTGGCGCACCGACATTTATATCTACATATATCGAATTTCCCGATTATTTTTAGCGACCTCGGAGTTTATCCGCTAAACGAATTTCTTTCGTACCGATCGATCGACCTGTCTGTTCGCCGGGAGAATACATTTTTCCGTCGTACGCGACGGGAAACAATTCGAAATGAAAATAATACGCGCGGACGGTATAACTGTTCGATTCGATGTATTGCTCCGGGAAAGTTAAAGGAAACGAGCCCGGTTCCTACAAATTGAAAAATATTGTAACACGAGATATCGTCAGCGGAAGAATTCAATCCCCCGGGGACATTCTCGAAAATACGGTGAAAGTTTTCCCGGAAGAAATCCTGGGAATCGATGTTATTTCCCCGGAATCGGTGCTCGCTGTATATTCCCCTATTCCCCCGCGATCCAAAAAACTCAATCTCCGCCGAAAGCTGTCGTTCAAAGTTGTACGATTTCGGGAATTCCGGGGAATTCCGTGAAAACGACAGGTCGTCGGCGAACACGCGAGATTCGCCCGTCGACACTGTTAATTTCAAGCTCCGCAGCGTCCCGGCGAGGCTTCGAACTTTTCTAATTGGACGATCTTGCGGAAAGTGTCGCGGCGCGGCGCGCCGCGGCAAGGCGGCTCTAGGAATCAACGAAGATCCGCGCGCGCGCGCCATCTTCGTGGATTGTAATGCGAGTCGGGAACTTCGGGGAAACTCTTTGCAGAAAACTTGGGAAATCTTTGGATCCCTAAGATCTCCCGGGAATGACTTCACGGTTCCGGGGAGACTTGCATTGCGAAACCGTGATTGCGTCTGACAGTTCAGTTTCTGGTTGCGCAAGTTACCAGAATGTGACGTTGCTTTCAATCGGACCGCTCGGGGCTACTTCTATTCGCAATGCCGGAACGGCGAATTAGGTGTATAATGGATCTATAATAACTAGGCTGCACATTTTAGTAAAATGGTAGCTAGATCGACTCTTAACCTAGATAGCACGCGACGTCTTAAAGACGCCCATTTTATGTCCATTTTAGATCTGAGTACATCCTGAAAAAGACGTCTGTAAGACGTCTTAAGATTGTCAGAACGTACAATACAAAAACAATGATTCGATTGAATTATATAATAATATTCATTTCTGTCGAAGTAGTAAATAAAAATCTAGTGACGTATTAATTTCATATAAATCCATAAATATTAAGAGTTACACATTAAACAATTATCAGTATACATTTGACCGAATAGTTCGCACAAGGATTAAAAATGTCAATAATTGATTTTATTTATTAAAGAAGCTTCCAGTAGCGATCCCCGAGGTATTAAATTCTATGAATGATCTGTGAAACTCGGAACTAGCCCCGTTTCACGGAATTCCGGCGTGAAGCTCGCCACTTTCACCGTTTCTAGAATGAAGCAGAGTGATCGATGAGACGCCGCTACTAACAGCCCCGAAACGGGTTAACAGTGGAAACGGTATACCGTCATTAGAAATTTTCCGGCGACCGAGTAGAACGCTTAAAGACAAACTTAACTGACCGTCACGGGCGTTGCACGCAGCGCCGCAGAAATTACGCGGCTGCAAGGAAGTGCCATTTTAATTAACGATCGGGGAACGGAGCCAGGCACCGACGTGGTTAGTACAGGGTCGCTAACCATGTCGAAGTAATTAAGGGATTAGTCGAGCGGTTTGCTGACTAACGTCGGCTCGCCTCTCCTGAGCGACGCTCGGCCCAGCCTTCAAACGATTCCTTCAAAGGCCGACAAACTTTCGATTGCCGATAAACTCTAGCCTGTTTATAAAATTACTGGCGGCAAGTACTCTTCGTCGAGGCCTTCGTTCAGCCTCGTCGAACAGAATTTAAATATCCTGTTTGGGAAAATAGTAGCAAATCGCAAATCTGATTTCTTCTCTCTCTCTCTAATTCGGTTTCACTGATATAGTTTAAATGTGGCGTATAGTTGCTGCGGGGTAGACTTGAAAGCGTCTTAAATGCACAGCGCTCGTTGCATAAAATTACGATGGAAACTCGAATTCAACGCTTTAGACTCGGTGTGTTAATCAGCTTGCATTTCGAGGCTTTTGCTGATTCACTTAGCTCCGAGCAGCGACGAAGTTGTGTCAAGCTGGATGGAGTTATGGTTTATCATAAATTTACGCGAGCAGCTTTTTCTTCGAAGTTGCTTTGCTACGAAATTAAATGAAGCTACGGAAAGAGGTTAACACCGAAGCTACCGAGTGCTAAAACTAACTACTATGCGTTGCCATATAAAAATGACACAAACGAATTTATTTAGATTTTCTGCGATTTTTATTGTAATGTGTGTTTAAATATATAATTGTGTATAATTACTGGAAGCATCTTTATAAATTCAATAATTATAAAATGTCAAATTTGGAAACGACCATTTGCCCGGTAATGGTTGGTTTAGTGTTAAAGAGTTGTGTTTCCTCTGAAATGTTTAGATCCTGACGAGTAATTTGATTAGTCATCTCTGAAGATCTGCACTAGCTTGTCACCCGATTAATTTAATTAGGTTTAAGAGATTCTCTTCGAATATTTTTGACCAACCAGAGTCTCGCAGAGATCTTCTAGAATTCTCTCGACCATTTACGTTTGCAGAAATATTCCAGTCGATTCAGTCAGCCGTAGCAAGGCCTCGACGGACCGTATCAATCGTCGAAAGGCCCCAATCTTTAACCACCCTCTATACTGGCAAGCCATTCAACAACTTTGATGAACTCCGGTGACCTCTATAGAGCCTACCTACGCTATTATACCGGCGCCTCATCATTTCTCGTATCAAGCACGTGAGGAAGGAGATGGATTATTCGGAGAATTTCCGATTGCTTCTGACAGCTTGAAACGCGATCCTTTACCCAGCCGGTCGTCCCGACCCTGGTGACACGTATCCTTCTTTTCCCCCGAGCTGAACCATATTTTAAGATGACCGGCGGATTGCCAGGCTCTTCGACGATATTAAATTTCTGAGACGGCGGGACCACGATATATCACAATGACCGTCAACCCCTACAGATGTATCCGCGTGTACGGGGTGAAAATCGTGATACGATGTATCGCATAAATTATTTCGATGTGGATAATCATTTTCACTGCCAACCTCTTTTTATTTTGCTGAGTTTAGAGGTTAGAGTCGCACGAGAGGCTATTTGCGACTACTTGGTGATCGAATTCTTTACGACGTACAGTTTATCGTTCAAATATGGTTTCCAAAGTGTATGTCGTTAATGAACCAGCAGCGAATTTTATGCATTCATGACAAAAATGAGTAGATGTAAATGAAAATAGTAAAGACATTCGAAGAATTTCAAAATCCTATTATATTATTTTCAACTTATTAAACATATTAAGAAAGAAAATGAATTCCTGTCTCAGATAGACAACTTTTATTTTACAGCATCCAGCATCCAGCGTATCTAGATTTTCATGTATCAAGTTGTCCGAAAAGTTTCTTTCGCTATGTGTACATGCCACATTGTTAGGTAACATCAACATACAGGAACAACACAATCTTCTGTTCGTTGATGTTTTATTATCCCCCAAGCTTCCCCTTTCTGAACCATGCAATTGGTTTTCTTGAAAATTACTTCGAATTTGCATCGAGCACATTAAAACGAAACGAACCTCGCCACTTCATTTCAACCGGTTCCAACTGTTCGATCGCCAGCAGCGACGAACAATTAAAGCAAGAGCGATTGAAAGACGGCTTTTGTCACTGCCCCGGTAAATATTACATTACTTATCAAAGGCTCGCCGGGTAGCGTCGACGTAATCTCGGGGTTTTCATTTACTGGCAAAGGGCTTGTTTCGCAGAGCGGCGCGAAGAAAGAGGCGGAAACGCGAGACGAATAAGTGAAGCAAGTTCTTGGGAGAACGGCGCGGAGACAGGGGGAGAAAGAGCGGGTTGGAGAGGAAGAGAGCGCGAGGTTTCGCGCGGTCCGGCGGCCGCAGTTTAATAACACCATTTTCAGCAAGTATGTGGGTTAGCGGAGGCACGAGTAGCAGCTTGGAAATTCGCCAGTAGTCGCGGGTTGCGCGAGGCAGAGGAGGGCTGGCGTCGCGCATAAATGCGGTCGAACCGCAGCCGCGAATCGATCGGTTCGGAATACCGTCGGTGGAATTCGCCATCGATTATTCCCGATGCGACAACTTCCGGCTGAGTCGAATGTTCCTTTGTCCGATTGCGCCCGGATCCGCCCGCCTCCGCTTGTCCGCGCTCGCGGAAATCGCTCCCAAGATTCCGCGCGTTCCGACCCCCGCGATCCTCCCGCGAAGTTGGCGCAATTCGCGCGTTTAGATTCAGCTGCCGAGTCTCTTATTATGTTCTCTAGCGGCGCGGCCGGGCCGCGGTATGCGAGTCGTGGAAACACAGCTCGCGGGCCTCGAGGGCCGGCTGAGAACATTCTGCCGACCGCGAGTGTCAATATTTAGTTTCTTTCCCTTTCCCGGGAATTGTTCCCCCGGCGGTTCTGTTCTCGCAGCCGTGCCGCGCCGCGCCGGTTGTTTCACAGGCGCCGTCGGAAACTTGTACAATACTTTCGGCCCGGTTACTCTCGTCGAATTCGTGGAACCGGATGCTGCTATCGCCGCCGGAACGGTTATCGCGATCTGCCTCAAAGGGGAAACTTTTGATTGATCGAATGATTTTGGTCAGCGCCCCGGGCTTTCTTCTTTGTGGACGCTCGATGCTTTGCCTGCGCCGCGCCGCTGTTTGTTCAGTATGGAAGGAACCCAAACGTATTTGCCCACAGGCACAATTATCGTTCACCCCGTCATTATTACTCGGATTTTCAAAGCGCGACGCGCATTGCTACACTTTGGTCCTCCTGTTTCGTCAAGCGGACTGTAACTCAGTTTTTCATTTTAATGTTAGTTGGCACGTTTAGTATGTGCTTCGGATATTATGTTTAATTAATATACGTAGGCGTTTGTTTTAATTGTAGCAACATCAGTTTTATTATGCATTCAACCAGCTTTTGGAAATATTCAATTGATATTTCGGGAAACCGATTTTTATTTGACGAGGTGTCTTCTTTTAAGCAACCTTGATACAGTCTCGTGTGTATAGTTCAAATGCAGCAATTTCTAAAACAATACGTGGGAGTTGAATAGATACCAGACGCGCCATTATAATTGCAATACTAATGACAACGTGTAATGTAGACGCAATAGAACTCTCTTATTATTTGCAAAAAAAATAAAATATTGCAATTGGTCGGTATTGCGGAGGAAATACTAGAAGTTGTGCTTCGTAAATTTTTCATTCGAAAGAAAATAAATTTCTGTTTCACTCCAGATTGTTGGAATTCAGGTAGACAATTTTTATTTTGCGTAAACATCCGCTGTCTAATTATAATGTGTATATCAAATATCTCTGTTCGAAGATCACATTCTAACCTTTTTATTTTCCATAAAGATCCGCAGTCTATAATTAATTATAATAGCCGTAGCATAATGTATATACAGATAGATTTCAAAGTGTTATCAGCACTTTTATAAACACGTTATAAGAGCCACATGTGCTACAGTTCAAATATTTTAAACCGAAACAGACAATGCTTCGAATATTGTACGTAGATTCAGAGGGCCGCAAATCCCACAGCGTAGCGATAGTTCGAGTCCGCGGTACTCGTTAGAGCAATTGTCATGATTAGACCGTCGCGTCGAGTCTCCTTTCAGAGAACCCCGCTGTACCGGCATATCATTCTCCGGCTCGAAGTCCAGTTTCGATTGCCGGTGAATTTTGGAATCGAGCTTACGGGGGACGATCAAAGCGAGAAAACCCGATTGGCTTGCTGATCGATTAACCGAGCTATTTGCTCTGTTTGCGTCTGGCTCGGGCGACTCGCCCCAAACGGCGCGAGAGTGTCGACGTAGAAACGAGAGACAGGTGAGAATCTGCATACGGTTCGTCGCGGCCGACTCGACGCGACGTGTACCTTTCCCGGGGAACGTCTGAATCCGAACGCGAGGCAACGCGACGGAACGAGAGGGATATTATAAGCAGTAGCCGCCAGACGGTAATAAGCTCGAGATCGCTGGCAAACTGAAATCGGGTGTCGGCGGCTCGTAATTGTAACCCACCCGATATACGTACGAACGCACGCCGCCGCCGTAACTTTCAGCGAGGTGTAATTAAATCCAATTAGGTCGTAAGGTGAGCAACTTCTGACGCACCTGGCAGAACCGTAAATTACACCGGCAAGTTCTCTGTCTACCGCGAAACCATGATTACGGTGTACGCAATTTCGCAATTTCTGGCCGACCCCCCCCGACCGGATATCGATGGGAATTAACGGGGAGTATCGTCAATCTTTTCCCCGCTGAACTCCAGCGAGAATAATCTGCCGGTGGGAGGAAGAACCTGACTCGGACTTTGACGGAAATGTCACCGGAGCTATTATTCGCAAAGAGTTGTTTGAACACCGTATTACGCTGCATCGAACGCGTACATGTGCCGTGCGAAGTGCAAATATTAACCGTTCCATTTGCAGCGTTTGCCAACACGAATTTTATTAATATTATACATCTATTAACAGGAGATATACAGTTTTATTCAACTCAATTTTCGTCGAATATTTTTATTTTGCGCAGAGAGATTAGTAGACAGCGGATCTTTGTGCAAAATAAATATGTTGTACCTGTGAAGTAAAAATTTATTAAATAAAACAGTACTTTGAAAATTTTCTAATATTTTTACCGTTTCAAATTACACCTACTCATTTTTTTCATAAACATCCGCTTTCTATTCAACCAACTGAATTTTACTATTACACTCGAGTTCGAAGGGGCTGGGATATTCGGTGTTTTTGTATTTTTTCGAAGATGGGAATAAGAAGAATACGTAAGCCGATGCGCGAATAGGATGCTGTTGGTCATTGATCGGGGCTGTTGCCGAGGGAAGCACGACTCGAAAGATAACGCTTTGGATACCGAGCTTGGGGAGGAATCTGCTGACAATACGATACAATCGAAATAATACGGGAAGCTAATTGGACCGTTTGATTCGGAATTGAGGAACTTACCGTCGGACTGAATGTCCATTTACGGCTCGGCGCTGGAGAAACAAAATGTACAGACAATCTGAATTGCCATTCGGAGAATTAGGCTCGAGATGCGGTAATCCGACGGTATGTGTATCTGGTTGCTGGTTGTATTAGGCTTTGAGACGTCGATATGTACTAAACCGAGTGACGAGAGATACTAGAATCAATATAATCAA
This sequence comes from Lasioglossum leucozonium, assembly GCA_028454225.1. Taxonomy (NCBI): domain Eukaryota; kingdom Metazoa; phylum Arthropoda; class Insecta; order Hymenoptera; family Halictidae; genus Lasioglossum; species Lasioglossum leucozonium. Next base: position 14,993,201 of record CM052219.1, read on the forward strand.
GTAATTAGAACGCTACGCCGAGCACGAGGATGCCCGCTGATAGAATTATTAACAAGGATTTGTCAAAGTCTACCGTTATAGGTGAATAATTTGTGCCATTAATTTCCGAGGTATTTGCAAAAATTCATTCGATACCGTAAATTATGTGCACTCATAACTAGACAGCGGATCTTTATGCAAAATAAAGAAATTAAAAGCGAAATTAAGCTAAATATAGATTTATTTCTTATGTAAATAATTTTAATTGATTGAAAATAATGTCTCCATATTTTAACATTTAAAAAATTTTTTCCGTTCTAAGTTTCACTCATTTTTGCCATAAATGCATAGAATCAGCTGTCTATTCATAACACACGATTTTTAGTTACGAAATTTGATTAGGTTTAACAACATATTTGAAGGTTTTGCAGGTTTCTATTAATTTTTTTAAATAGACAATTAACTGGTTAGTATCAGAAAATATTCTGACAACACAGAAGCAAGATTACGGACCTCTTTGCCGGGTCCATTAAAATGGCGCATATAATGGATATTATACTGGCTGTTAATAATATTTAATAATTTATAAGTGTGTCAGTTGACGATAGTATAACATAGTTCGTTTAAACGAGATTACTAGCTGAAACTGTGAAAGTATTCACGAATAATCTGTTGTGTTCCGGGCAATTTTCCTAGTGTTTCGACGTTGTTGCGTCGTCTTCGAAAGCCAGTTTTCATACAATCAATCCGAACTCATAATCAAAATCGTTTTACGACGCCACAAAACTTTTAACACCCTCCTTAAACACGGCAGCGAAAGCTATCACATTTCCATATATTACATCATAAACGCGCTAGAGTCAAACTACAAATTTCATACTCCACTTCTAATCTAATAGAGCTTCTATTCTCTCGTGAACAGTCGGGTTTAATCTACACTTTTTACGCCGGCTTGCGAAATTAGATTTCTGTACAATGATCCCCACTCTATATACGTTGCGCTCGCGCAACAGTTTCCCCGATCATTTCGCGCTCTGAAATAATAAAGTTATTAAGCTGATTGCGTTATCGTGAAATACAAAATCGGTAAGCACATTAGAGGAATTTCACTACCGACATAATTATCGAGAGAAAAAATTAATGTCGAAAATTTTCACATTTTACATAAAAATCCGCAGTTTACTTATTCCTCGCAAGAAAAATTAAGTAAGTGGCATGCGAAGATTTTAACGCACTGTTAAAAAACATTTCACAAATTCTTTTCCACATCTGCAATATCATAAATATTGATCAGCTGTCGAGATATGTTCCAACAATTATTGAAAATGGCGAATGGAAGATTTCCACCTTAGAAGGCGAAATATTTTTACTGTTAAATAAAACAGGAATATCTCCCAGAGTTAATAGCGAAGCACACCAACGTCTTCAATACTTTACATCCGTTGAACAATTCAGCTCTCGAAGCGATCGCAAAAATCCAAACAAATACGTGTCGAGCATTCAAACACCGCATCCTGCTAAAAACATCGACAACCCACGGTCGCTTGTGTACGTGCACACGAACTCTTATTGTGACAGGCCGCGAGCAAACAAAGATTACATGAAAAATATCCCGACGAACAAGACGACCGAAAATCTACAATAAACCTATTTACAGAATCAGCCCGGGTCACAGATCCGGGCGATCCGGTAGCGCTAAGCAAGCTGGAAAACCGACACCCCATCATTCGGGCGAAACGAAAAACGAGTAACCCAGTATTTCACGTCGCGTCGCATAGCGTCGTTTCTCCCCTCGACCCGCGTGGTTCAGGCTGTGTAGGAGTCTCACCTCCGCAGTAGCCAATGATCGTTCCCGCGGCCGATCGACCCAGAATCCGTGAGATCGAGAAATCTCGGTCATCAATTCCACTCTCGAAGACGCGAAAATACGAGTGAGAGAATTACAGCCGGTACGGCAGGGCAGGGCAGGGCAGAGGGGTGGTCGCGCGGCCGCGTAATTTGTAGCGGTTCTAGGTGACATTCGCAGGTGGAAAAGAAGCGTCGAGGTCCGTAGTGCGTGTGTGCGTGCACGTGTGGGTGTGCAGGGCACGCCGACAACCCGGGGGGGAGGGGGCAGCAGGGGGTAGACAGGGGCGAGTGGAAATGGAAAAAAGCGATATAAGAAGAAAGAGTCGTATACGAGCGAAACACCGCGTACGTGGGCGTTCGTACGAAGTACAGTAGAGTCGGGGGTGCTCCTCTCCCTAGCTCGATCAATACACACTGCCAGCAAACCCTCTGCGTCCCACGGCGTCCCTCGTCCATTTCACCCCTGACACCCTATCCTCCTCACCCTCCTGCACCCTCGTTCTACACCTCGCCAGCCCCCGACCGTCGTTCCATTTCGAACGACCCCTACCACTCACGGTTTAGATGGTCGAGACCGCTGTCGTTTAGCCGCAGCTCCGTAGCAAGCGCGTCTTATCGCGCGGCCGTCCCCGTAGCTCTCGCGGCCTCCCAGCAAAAGGAAAAACCGATTAGCCAAGCGCGTCCACTTCCTTTCTTTTGTTCTCGGGATGCTCCCTCTCTCTCTCTCTCTTTTTTTCTTTCTATACACCCCCGCACGTCCGTCACGAACCACGTGCTTCACTTCTGTCGGTTAATTTTTGCCCGTCTGATTTTTAGATTGTTTTAGGAGACGGGCCATGGCTGCATCGGGTGGGGGATATTGGGCGAGGTCCGGAATTTTTGCGGGCAGACTGCGGATGTTTATGCAATTTGCAATGTTTCTAGAGGAATTTTAAGATGGGGGAATCAAATTAATTATTATTTTCAGTGGTAGTAGCCTTTGTATAATAGATATTGAAATATATTAAAATTGTGCTAAAATCTGTCGAATGTTGTATTCTAGGATTTTTTTCGAAAATTTTCAGAAGTCATAAATTTGGAATTTGAGACTTGAGTTTAGTTTGATCCGTTTAATCGAATGAACGTTTATTTGAAATAATGATCCCAATAAGTTCTTTTTAGTCGTACATTATTATCTCTATTTAATAGACTGAATATATTTTTATCCGGATAGATTCTTATTTGAGTGAATATTTATTCGGCAGTGACAAATGAAATTTTGCACCACGCTGGTGGAATGGTTGAGGGTTCGTAAATTTTCGTATATCAAAAAATTGTTTCAAAAACAACGTATCTATACTTTATAAACAGTCTTTTTAAACAATTTCTTGGACATGCAAGTCTACTATTCCATCGAATTGTGCAATTAAAAATTTGTGATTCGTTACTTGATAGGCGTATTAAAATATGTAGCCGCCGACTGACAGTGAATTGGTTAAATATTTATTTTCGTCGTTTAATACAATTTTACCTGAATGCATATTCAACCTTTTTTGCATATTTAAATATTTTAACGTTTTCATGAATCGCATATAGGTGGCCATTCGCTGCGATAAACGTACTATAGACAATTAGATTTTGTTACAAACCTTCCGAGGCCGATGATACCGTGTTCTATAGAGTTTCGTAAATAACTTTAATTTAATATTGAATTTAAATGAAAGCTTGTTAATGGATTGTAATGAATATGTTTTCCATCTACATCAATACAGTTTTACATTTCAGACACTTTGTCAGTATCACATTATAGTGTTGAAGTACGATATGTGTGTGTGTGTGTTAACAGCCAATCCTATACATAGGTAAATTTATAAAAACAGAAAATCAGGAATACCAATTGAGTTGTAAAATTACGATCGCCAGAAAATTGTAAAAAGTGGATCAGTCGCCGTTAACCGTGTGCCCAATTTCGCAAATAAATCTGTTTAACGAGGGTTAAATTTATGTTCCAAAATGAATTGTAAATTTTTCTAAAGACCGCCTGATTGCCTAAATAATCAATCGTTTCTCTTGCTAGTTATTTAAAAAAGTGAAAGATACTATAGCAGTATGTTGAAAATTCCGGAGATATTTTTACTGTTTCGCAAACCACTGTTTTCCGTCATAAACTGGCATAAATTCCGCGTGATAAATATCAGCAAGGGAACAACGCGAACCGCTCGACCAACCTGAAGCCGCCCGCTAGCGGTTGGCGGTTTATGTGCGCGCGAGGAAGACAACGCTGCGCCAAGTATTATCCTCAGCCCAGCTAGCTTGTACTAGAAGGGCGGCTAGTTAGATCTTGTCGAACCGACAGTGTTATTCCCTCCGGCCTTTACGCCCTTCGGAGAGGGTTCCAAGGCAGTACACAGTCAGCTGGGGTAATTAAGTTTAGGGCGATGGAAGGAACTCTCCAGAGTTCGGGAACACGCTCTCGGTTTCGCAGAAGATACCGGGGCCGCTTTCAGATTAAATTCTATAAATATCGGGTTGCGGCGCAGGCTGCGCATTGAATTTAGATTCGCGAAAGGGGGCGGGTGGCCGCGTTCACGGGGCGAACGATTCTTCATCTTTGCACGGAATTAATTAACTTAACGGTATCCAGCTGGGACGGTCTAATCACATTTACATTTCGAGCTAATAACGATGTCTGTGACGCTGCGCCGTAATGAGAGACAACCGAGTAAGCGACTACGCGAGCTGAAATTACATCGAATATACGCGAGAATTGCAATTCTCCGGAATGAGAACAAAAACGCTCGCAAAATTTTTCCTCGTTACATTCTAATTTACGTAAAAGCCGTCTTCATCGAACTGTATTTATTCGCGACCGTTCAGCGACAGACGAACGTGATCGATATTAAACGATAAATTATTTTTAGAGAAATATATGTAATGCGGAACGTACAGAAATATTTGACATCCTTTTAGCAGCGATCCGTCATACTCGGAGAGTCGAAATACCCTTCAAACGTTTCGCCAGTGTGTATTTTATTTTTTGAAAATCAATATCGACCAAACACGGTTTGCAGCCCCAACGGTAATGGTGGGTTGCACCCTATGGAGATGAGTGATGGCCGTAAAAAACGTACCCGTCGAGAGTAGGCTTCCATAAAAATTAGAGGAGGCTCGGCGTAATACCCTTCGTTAACTTACATCCCATTCTACACATTGTATTTTAAATAATGCAGCAATATAGTAGGGGGATAATATAAAAAAAAGCAATATTCCGGACGGTAAATTACGTTTCGCGGTGCAACTACCAGCATCGCCGGCATAACAACTAAAAGGCGTTCCACTCCAGCCTCCAACGCCAAGAGCAAGGGGTCTAATACATAGTACTTCGCGCATGTACAGCGCGCGGTAGATATCTATGATGCTGAACTAAACGTAACGTCTATATCAAAGCTAGGTCTAATAACTGTGTAGCAACCGTACTCCGCCCTTTATGCATTCTATCATATATTTCGAGCCACTATTTATCATGGACTTACTTTTATGCAAATGCTTTCGCGAGTGCGCGGTGAAGCCTTCGCGAAAGCAATATTCGATTTATTGAATTCGAGCGGAATCGAATATTATTTCCTGAAATAGAGTCACGAAAAAAGATTATTTTATTTCATTAAATTTTAAGGATATTCTCGAAAATAATTTACCATATTTCGCAGAAGAAAATAAAATTCATTTTGACTAAAAAGTGTTAACTCATTGATATTGGATAAATGAATTCAGCGCATTTAGATCGAGGTAAAATTGTTTTATAAAGTTCAATCGATGGCTTGCGACTGAACTCTTGAAAAATAATGCGGAAGTTTCATTGTCACCTATATTATGTCGTTAATATATCAGTCAGAAATCGTAGTAGATGCGCAAAGACGAAAAAAGAACGAAAAGCAAAGTTCTCCCGTGACAGGTTGACAGAGCAGTTGAAAAAAATTGATCTCGAAAATTATCTCAAGTTCAATCGTGTACAATTTCGCTACGAAAGCGAACCTTTTCGGAAGCGGTTTCTAACAATTGAAAAGATTTCCCGACACCCGGTACACAGGACTCCACGTTAATCGCATGATCCACGCATCGCGAAGCGGCTTGCGCAAACGATCTTCTAATCACGAAACTTACATCTCCTTGACTGACAGTTTCACCTTCGTATGGGCGAAGTTAACGCGGGCAATTGCTCGCGAACTATCGATAAACGTAGTTTCCCAAGGCTCGGCCAGGAAAGAACAAGGTAACGAGAACGTTCATCCACGTCACTTTCGTAATCAGAAGGTTCCAATAAACGATGCCGCCTCGATAAGTCCGCGTCGACGGGTGAGTCACATCCGTGAGAACGCCGAAGCGTGTCCTGGTACCGTCAACCTTAACAAACCGTGCAACTTTCGGCCACGAACCCTCTCGTTTTCTGTCGTCGACTAATCTTATCGCCCCCCGCGAATCTATAATTCGACTCTACATGCTGGAAACTGTTCAGTTCGTAGTTGGGCAAAATAATAAGAATAACGAATGAAAGATAAAAAAAAATTTTATTCGTTATTCGAAGGTTCGAGTAAAAAAAGTATCTTTGTTCGACGAGAATTTATCCGACGAATAAAGATCATTCTTTTTACTCGTAGCGGATTCATTGGAACTTCTAATTATTTTTTCATCTTTTATCTATATTTATATAAATTTTAAATAAGGCAAAATTATAATCTTGTCGAAGATAGTCCAAAAGATGCCGTGTTCAGACTCATTTTCATCGGGATAATCTCTACATCTTGTTCGTATTGAAAATATTATTCGTATTAAAAATATAAAAGTTTAAATTGTCGATAATGCATGATTTCTGGTCGCTGGTGTTTCAAATTCGGTGCTTGTCGGGCCTCGACGCCGTTCATTCGAGCTGACAAAAATTATTCGATGCCTTCGAATAAAAGATACAGATAAAAGACGAAAAAATGATTCGAAATTCGAATAAATGCGCTTCGAATAAAAATAATTCTCTTGATTCGCCGGATAAATTCTCGTCGAATAAAATTATTTAAAGATACTTTTTTTATTCGAACCTTCGAGTAACGAATGAAGATAAAGTGTCTTTTATTCGAATCGTTATTCAAATAATTTTTTATCTAAACAATGCCCAACTCTGGTTCGCATCTATCTAATTAACATTTCAATCGTACGATTTGCAACACCTACGGATGTCCTTGCGGCTGATAGCGATGAATAAACGTTAGCTCGCGTGTAAGGGATAACAGATCTTGCTACGTGTTGTTCAACAGATTTCACCGTGATCGCAGATTACCTCGAAAGTATGCTTATCGGCTTGCCGATAGTCTTTCGAATCGTGGAAAATAATAAGGAACGGAGTTTATTTTCGAAGTTAAATCCGACGACTCATTCTCCCTCGATTTCCTTCATGCAGTAACACTGTTACGGAAGATTTATCGATTCCCTTGAAGCGCCGCGTCATACTGAAAGTTTAACTTCTATTAATAAGAACCGTGAGTGTTGTTAATTTTAGGTAGCATTAACTACTTCTGCGCGGCTGAGAGATACGAAGAAACAAAGTGGAAAGTGGCTTTGGTGAAAAATGAATAATCTCGAGAAAAATTCGAAACATTTGAAAATATTAATTAACAACCAGTCTGAGCTACTGGCGGAAGAAACAAATTTCTGTCTGGCTTCTCGCTTTCTATAAGCGATCGCGAGTCCTCAAAGTTCTCGATTCGCGCGGAATACTCTCGGCGGTACGTTTACCATCGCGAAGCAATAAAATTCGTCGGTATTTTATACAACTCGGTATTGAAATTGTTCGCGAAGAAATGAAGCTGCTGATTGGCAGGGTCCTAGGAAGTTCTGTTTCAGGCAATTGCATAAACATCTGCAGCCTCGTGGAGGCCTGCGTTCATTCTTTCACCGAGAAAATGAAGACTCCTGGCGAAGAAACTTCTGTACACAGTCTGAGCTCCGTATAGAACAAGCGGAACAAGTTCCATTGAAATCCGAGGGGCGCGATTTAACTTCGGCCGGTCGTGTAAAATCGAGCGTGGCAGATCGTGAGGAACCGAGTTCGGTGGAAAGTGGAATAGAGAGAGAAAGAGAGAGAGAAAGAGAGAATAAACGAAAGAATTTGTTCTTCCCGGCCGCAGACTATAAACTTTTATTACCGGTGCCGCTAAATTGCGCATTTTTTTCGTCACGGATTCTACACGTAGCGGGTGGTTAATAAACTTTTGAGTCTGGGAGCCCGGGACCGGCGCGGCGTCGCTCCCGAGAGCTTTTCCCCGGTGTACCGGTTTACGAGCTTCTTTTTTTTACGAGACTCGGAAACTCCCCTAACTCCCCCGCCGCAAACCCCATGGCTTCCTGACCCGAACACCTTCTCCTGTCTTTACGCCGCGTTGCCCTTGTGCTCCTCGCGCGAGATTTTAATCTAACTCCCGCCAAAAAGTCCTGATCAAAGGGGAATCAACCGCGCACGGCTGCGCCGGCAGAAGTTGGGTATATGTATGTATGTATGTACGTGCCGCAGAAAGGATTTCATCGATTTCATCGTTCTCTCTCCGTTCCCCATTTCTTCTCGTCCTTCCGTTTTTCTTTTTTTTATGTCCGCGTAGCCTGTCGTTGCAAACCGATCGCTTTGCATCACGATGGAAATTTCAGAGGCTGCGGGACATTCGGAGCTCTCGCTGTCTGGATCCATTTGTACTGTGCCGGTTTTTATTACCCGCAGATGCGATCGAACGTGCTCAACAATAGCTTCGAGGGAACGTAACACGAGTGAGACACGGCGCACCACTCTCTTTTTATTCGAGGCTCGACGACGCGACCTGTTGATTAGCGTTTAGATTGAGTTTTTTCATTGCTTTCGATGCATTCTCGGAGATTTCAGAAATTTCGCGAGAGCTCGGCCTGATTTCCGGGATCGAACGACTAGCGGCATCTTTGCGTGAAATAAAAATTTTTGTGGCCAGTCGTAAAAAAAAAAAAATAGAACAGAGGTTAACCGAGAGAATGTTCCTTCATTAATTTTAATAAACCACAAACCATACAGCAACGTTGTGAAAATCTGTGAATATTTTTACAGATATTTCTTCTCAAAGGGTCGCGTTTAATTTTGAAAATGTTAAGTATCGAGCAATTTGGCGGTAAAGAGCCTCGAGAATTAGTCAATCTCTTGGATGATCGACTGAAATAGAAAAACAAACCCCGTTTAAAAAAAGGAGAGCTCAGTGAACCGCGTGGAAAGTGCATAATAAATTACGTTGCACAAAGCGTCGTTCCTGAAAGAATCGATCCTCGAATCTTTTCGTGTCACCAAAGAAGACTAGGTTAACATGTCCGCCTACGCTGGCTCATTCTACTTACACCATTGCGTCGCGTCGCGTCGACTCGCACGGCCCGTGCAGCGGCGTAGGGTCTGTCCTTCATCGATCTCGCTACAAACACCCGACTACCGGTTCGTTTTACGTAATCACTGACCGAAATTCGTTTGGTACGCGGTGTTTAACCGAGTCCCGAGGTGCTGCGTCGTCCGCCGAAAATGATGGCTTTGCCGGAGCCCGAATAGCCGGGGCATTGTCTCCGGAGGATTCGGCCGCGAGATAAGCTCGCCGGACAAACAACGTGAGAACCGGAAGAACAAACGGGGACACCCAGCGTCTCGTCCGTTTTCGCGTGTCCCCTTTCCGGGTTTCAGTTCAGCCCGATAATCTCGGCCCAGCTGGCCGTCCCGTGCCTTTCGCGACATTACTCTTCGTCCTCGTTTTTTATTGGCCAGGCCGCTGCACAATGGGCCGGGAGCTTTCAAAAAGTGGCCGAAACTCAAGATTTATCACGCGCTTCTGGAATATGCTGGAAACGAATCCAACGTGCCCCATGATTAATCATCCATTCTGTCACTACTAGACAGCTGGTCTTTATGCAAAATAAAAATTTTCCGCTCGAATTGCAACAACCTGGAGCGAAGTAAAAATGAATTTTTTCTCGTAATATTTTTTAACCGAGCACATTGACATAAAACTTGCGCAAAATTTAGATAAATAGTGCCTTGTCATTTTTACAAGAAACATTTTAATGATTAGAGATCACTGGACAGCGGATTTTATGCATTTATGACATAACTGAGTAGGTGTAAGTTGAAACAGTGAATACATTCGAAGAATTTAAAATGTTATATTGTTCTCAACTTATTAAATATGTTAAAAAAACAAGTTAATTTCTATTTCATCAAGACCCGCTATCTAAAGATTACCAAATACTGATTTATCCTAGTAACGATCGATTGATCAATGTAACACAAAAACGATCAGAAAACAATCGATTACTGGCCATCTCTGCTGCCGACCCAGCGTGCAATCCCGGATCCCGGTGAAGAAATAGAGCTTTCCGAAAAGCCTCGAAGCGGCGTAGAACTGATCAACCGGGCGAGTCTCATCCTCGGCCTCTGCCGTTCCATCCCCGCGTCGGATCACCGATTACGTCGTGGCGGCATTACCGGGAGAGAAAGGAGCACGCCCGGAAAGAAAAAGGAGCCGGCCTCGCGGAAAGGAACGCCCGTTACGACAGGGGATTCCATCTCCAGGATTTATGGCCGGCCACGAACGCGTGCATGCATGCATGCATGCACGTCCGCGCCGCGCCGTGCAGCGCCGCTCTCTGAATTTCTCAACGTTCCGCAGGACGAACGAGTCGCATCCGTGCCGGTGCATCTGGATCAACGCCGGCCTGACCTCTCTTCTCTCGCGAGCCTTGTCGATGGATATTCAGACCAGGGGAGCACTGTCCGGACTAGCAAGATGGATTCACTGGGAAATTGTCGGAGATCCCGGCGCCCGGTGGCGCAGCCAGCCTGCAATCTTTCACAGACTTAAGATCGGTACAGACGCTGCATGCAATGCATTTTTCTGTCTACGGTTCTGAATTACCGACTCTGTAGAAAATGCTCTAGTACGACAGCGGACTCCATCGAAATTAAACGATCAGCCAGTGAACTACACGAGGCTGCAACACAGAAGCTGTGCGTCTGAGGGAGCTGGATTTTACAGCGTTGTCCCTGAGCCTGTGAACATTCTTGTTGTAAATGTTTGGAATATAAGTTATGTACACGTTGAATACAATTATTTTATGTATGAATCTACAATGAATGAAAAAGCATATTTGTGTATGTGTTTATTCAACCACACAAATTTTTACCGAACGTCCGACTCGTCGTAGAGTTGTACTACTGATTTCGGCAAACATATACGCTAGTGCAACATTGAGGGTCTGTACTGTATCGTCTGACTTGTCGTTGAGTTGGACTACTGAATTTTCGTGCTACCTCCTTCGTTCTCATGTTCTCTTATGAAAATTCAGTCTCCGGGATTTTGAAAAATTTTCGGTTTCTGTTAGGAGAACATGGCAGTAAAAGAGGTGGCATGATATTCTCCTAATGAGAAATTCAAATTTCGAGATTTTTGAAAATTTTCAGAAATTTTTGGTTTATTCTAATACAAAACTCAATTTTCGAGATTTATGGAAAATATCGGAAATTTTTAAGTTTCTATCAGGAGAACAGGATAATACAAGAGATGGCATTCAATTTTTGTGCCACTGTTCTTTGCTATCATATTCTACTAGTAAAAATTGAATTTTGAAGATTTTGGAAATTTTCAGAAATGTTTGAGTTTTTACTAGGAGAGCATGGTGGTAAAATCCAATTTCTGAACTTTTCGGAAACCTTCTACTTTCGACTAAGAAAATATGATAGGGAAGGAGGTGGCACCAAATTTTTCAGATAATTTTTATTCCGCAAATGATCATCATATAAACAAATTTTTCCTCGATCTAAATGATCCTGAGTATTTAATCAATGTTTTAATGATCAGTGTGTAAAAATCATTGGAAATATCGTTTCGCGACGACCAATTTGTGACTAGATACGTGTCGCAGGGTCTATTAGGACGAGCGGAAGGTCCACGAGGAAAATAGGTATCTGGACATCGCCGATACGATCGCGTAACCTCGGTAGATCGGTTTACGACGCGTTCCGTAGTTCACGGGCAGCTTGTTCAAGGCCTCGGCTCGGTCCGGCTCGTAAACGGATCGACGACGGCGGATTTCGTTTATCGCCGACGAAAATATTTCGGACACGAACGACCGTACGGCGTGTACAATGACGGACCCCGGGGGTAATATCGCGAATTTTACGAACCTATCGCGTTGTTACATCGACAGATTACGCGATCGTCCATCCGCTCGCCTCGAGAAATATTTCCATCGTTAAAAACTCACGATGTAGTATCCGCGAGACGAATGTTCCTCGATATCGGCGCATTAAGCGCTTCGTAGGACCGATACGATGGTAACGACAGGGCCGAGCGGTGTTCTAAAATTATTGGCAGCACGGTTTCAGCTCTTCTTCCGATAATCCTCACGGAATAAACTCTTTTTCTTCAATGAAGCGTGCCGTGATTCCACTGGGAAACTGTATCCCGGTAGATTTAATAACAATTCTTGTTCAATGAATCCGCTTCCATTATTTCTGTTTGTTTTATTCGTTTCGTGTATTATGTCGAGTGAAGGGGACTGGTATTACACGCGTATCTTCTGTAGATAAAATTAATCAATCGAGAAAATATCTTTGTTATTAATAAGAATAATGTTCTCAGTACTTTGACAATAAATTATATTTTATACAATTCTACAAAACAGATATTTTCTTAGATGAAACCTACAAGCGTGAATTATTAAAAAAAAAAAGAAGGAAGATAACTGTTTACTCGGATCTCCGAGGAAAATAATGAATATGCATCGAGATACGCGGCAACGACCGTGAAAATTGTCCGCTCCTCGGTGATCCAGACGGTAACCTAAATATCTGTCGAAGCGGAGGCAGAGATCGTCGCGGAATTTCGCGGGGCAACGTGCTCTCAGAGATTTCTGCGCGAGGTCGAACGCCACGAAGGCCTCTAGCGAACCATTAAAAGCTCGTCTGCGGTAGACAGACGAAAATACTTGGTGCTTTAAAGTCAAGGAGCCGTCGATTACGTGTCTTAAAAGGATATATTTTTAGCGAGCCAGACGCCTTGAAACATTTCGATGGAGTAACGAACTCCGTTTTCCCACGACCTACGCGCGGGGGACAAAAAAAAGAAAAGAAAAAAGGAAAAAGTGGTCTCGCCCCTAGTGAAATCTTCGAGTCTCGTCGAACGTTCGACAAAGACGCTTACATGGAAATTAAATTCCGCGTATGCTTTGTCTATGAACGCGAACATTTTTCATGCTCGTTTTGTCGCGGCAAACATTTAACGAAAAAAAACTTCATCAACTTTCTCGTTGGACCGCGCTCGACAGAACGTAGAATGACCGGCTAAATTGTTTAATTTGAGTAGACTGCGATAAAACGAAATTTTATTGAAAACGTTTACATCGTTTCTAGCAGTCGAGTTCGTTTAAAGCAAATCACGGTTGCGTTGTTTGTTCTCAGAATTAATTTATTGGCTCGATTTAATCCGTCCAGTTTCAAATTTCTCTTCACCACAATTAGGAAACTTGTTGTTAATGTTTATATAACAATAACGTGAAAATAATATTTCCTTGGAGGGAATTAATAATGTTTGTATCCGTTCAGATTTTACCAATTCGGTACAAGTGCGATGGAATATTTTGATCTAAGGGATAACCGGAGATTTAAATATTTGAATAGCATTATTCTGTACAAGTTATCCGTGGTGGCGATGAGGAAGCCAGAAACCGGAAATATGTCTACAGCTATAGTCGTAAGCCGTATCTATACATAGACATGATGCGGCATGCTAAACGGAAGGATGAACAACCATCTCCTCCGATGATGCTAATGAAAATTTGTCTTTACCGAGATAATGAAAAGGAGATGACTTCGGCAGAATCTCCGGTCGCGCTAATCGTTTCATTACCGTCAAAGCCGACGGTGATTAATGTCTGCTAAACGATCGTGCTTCATCGAACGCGAACCCGACCGTCCTAGTTGCTAAAAGTCAACGAGACGCGACAGATCGTTTATCGCGCGAAAGACAATCCAAATCGCAACGAAAAGTCATGAACGTTAATTATTGAGCTTGTATCACGGTAACTGATGCTGCATTGTTTTCAATAAAGAAAGACGCAAATGCAATGGTCAAAATCCAGACTGACGCTTCACTATCGCAATGAGGGACCAGGAGGACCAAGGGGACCTGGGAATGACCAGGGAGTAACCGGAGGCTGACTAGTTGGCTGACCAGTGACTGACCACTTACTGACCACTTACTGACCACTTACTGACCACTTACTGACCACTTACTGACCAATTACTGACCACTGACTGACCACTGACTGACCACTGACTGACCAGTGTCTGACCACTGACTGACCACTGACTGACCATTGACTGACCAATGACTGACCAGTAGCTGATCATCTTGCCCAGTTTCAACAGTTTGAGTAAATACTGTATGCGAGAATGTAAGACATGATAGATGTAAGACCAAATGTATTGAAAGATTTTCAATAAAAATCTTGTAAATTAATATCCATGATTATTTCAAACCCTTCCATAACATTTTGCAATGAGCAACGAGTATCTCGTCGATACTAGAACTTTTAGCGATGTTAGTATTTCAGATCATTGATAGCTCCATGTTCCTAGTTCCACCACCGACGAGATAATCTGGTCAGTATCTCACCGCCACGACTCGTTATCGATCGGTCCAAAATATTCTTCGAGTTACAATTTTTTGGAAAATAATTCACGCTAACCTACCGTGAGTTTAAACAATGCCCTCATAACCGAGACGTCGAGTTCCGCTGCTCTAACTTCTAGCGACCTCGTGTGTACAAAATGTGGTCACTTATCGCGAAATGGCCGGTGTCCCGTGAGGGCACAGTTCCGCCAAGAGAATTGATTTCTTGCGCCGAGTGGGACTGTGCTCATTAGCGGCGCACAAAAACAAGATTGCTCGCGCATCGGCTCAATAATTAACTGTCCGTGAGCATCGTCGTGATTAAGCTCGGTTTAACATAACTCGGTTATTGTGATGCGGGCAGTGGCGGCGCGGTCTGGCGTTGGCGAACAGTGAGAGAACTCTCGCCCGGGGGACAGGACGATTCGGCGAATGTCCTGCGAAGCGACTCCTTAACCGAGGACTGCCACGCCTGCTGTTATCTGGCTTGGCGAGAGCCTCTATTACCATTAGGACACCCAACGCTTTCGGATGTTAATGGAAAGCGGAGGTGTTCGAGGCGGGCCGAGTGACCTGGGCAAAATTGTCGCCAGGTCCGTTACGCAGGCTATAAAGTCGGGGGCCTTAAGCGATTCTTGCCTTCCACCGTCAAACGATGCTTTCCTGAACGCGCGTGTTGCCGTCGACGCGTTTTAACTAACATCGAGGGCCCTTAAGGGAGCAGACTCGTTTTTCCAGGATTGCAAGGGTGCGGGATGCGCCTTCTCGTTTCTCGATAATACAAAAATTAGTGGTATCAGTAGTTAAAAACGCTGGATAAAAGATCGATCTAGGTTGCGATCGCCCTCAAAAGTCATATTTTTTCGTTTGCAAGGCGTAGTTTGCATTATCCGGAAGCATACAACTGCGCACGTGGCTATTTCTATTATCGTGACTGACACGTGATAAAGTTTCTGAACCAAGTCTAATAAATATGTATGTTATTAATTTTCTCCTTTTTCAGAAAATTACCAACTACAAAAATGTTCTAATCACTGAAACCGTAAAATAAATCGTAAGGCAAGGGATTAAGATAATTAAAGAAAAAAAAAACGACTTCAAAGTGGCTCCTATTTTTTGCTATCGACGCAGACGATGTTTATTTCGCATAAAGATCAATATTTTAGATTTTTCACTTCGGATGCAATGATAGGTGTAATAATCGTTTTCATCTGAGTTTCATCCAAAATTATTAATGCACAAAATAGGATCAGTTTCTACTTCGATGACCGCCATTCCTCTCCGTCCCAGATCCAAAGAAGGCTGAAGTTCTCGTTAGCCCGCGAAAAATGTCTGACACACGCGCGGATCGGTACGATCTCGGATTCGAGAAACGAGACGCGTCGATCGCGTTAGATCCGCTAAACGAGGCTCCCTACAGAAACGCGGAGCTGTTCTGATGAATTCGCTCCGGCTAGACCTGTATGTGTGCGCAGAATAATGTGTTATAATTGATTCGACGGATTAACGCGGCGGTGTTTCGTCCGGGCTGTCCAATTAACGAAACAACTTCGCCGGATTGTCTCCGTTTAACGATGTTTCCCGCCGCGCCGTCTGTGTATCATCCAGTTTGAGCTTCGACAGATCGATCGACCGACACCGCTTTTGCTTTCTTTCTGTCTGCTGTCAAGGTATTACCGCTAATGGGTTTCTCAACAAACAGAGACAGAAATTGCATCGCAGAAAACATCCTCCCAGCTGGACAAGAAAATAGAGAGCGCGGATAATCACTCAGGAGTCCGTGGCTGCCGCCGGGAAAGATCAAATCTGACGTCTGAACGCGAAGTCGTCGGAAAAATGATGGAACTGATATTTTTTTTTTATCGAAACGACTCGGTTTATTGAAACATTTGTTTCTCCTGTTAAAGCGTGAAAGGATTCGACGAGGAGAGAAAAACGGATATTGGGTTTTAACGATTATTACTAGCGGATCTGTATGCAAAATAAAAATCGTTGATTTAATTGGTTTAAATTGATAAAACAGAACATTTTAAAATTCTTATGTTTTTGATGTTTCGTATTTTACACGTTTTAAGTAATGTATAATGCGGTACCATATCTATTTGAGGTGGGTTCTAATAATTTTCTTTGAAATCCTGATATGGTATTGATGTAGTACGTGTTGGATACGGATTTAATGCCTTTCTGGCTCTCATGTCAGCGGCTTCATTACCAGGTATCCCTCCACGATGGAATTCATACCAATGTAATTTCTGCCCTATTGCTGTATACTTCAGTGTACGCGCAGCTCTAGTATGTCTCTAATTAGAAGATTATTAGCAGATGATTCCTGCATGCCTAATGTCGCGGCTTTTGAAACTGTATAATCGTAGAATAATTGTAACTATAGAAAAGCTGTTTCTCTCTTTTTCGAAGTATCAACATACACAGGACATCTTTGAAATGATAAAAAAATTTTTTACTAATACATTAATGAAGTTGCCCACCCCTGCGATATTCTGAAAATATGTGACAAGATCGATATTGTGGTTTCCAGCCAACCAGTTGGTTGTTGATAGGAAGAACAGTGACAGGAAGACGAGTCACAAATTTGCGATATAATTAACTGTCTATCGTTAAGAATAAATAGTTGTGTTGCAATTTAGTCGACAGACGCGGCAGAGTGGAAGTCTCCGCAACTATATAATTTCCGAGACACCTAGTGTATACTTGAATTTCCTGAGCACAGTCGGTATTGGCATTGTGCAAGGCAGCGCCGTATCCAACAAAGGTGTTTGTGTTTTCATTTTGTCTGCGAAGTCTTTATCGATTTTAGGCTATTTCACGGACCAAGAACGTGCAGTATCGTGTAACAGTGAGAGACCACACCTATAGTTCTTACACAGTGTCTGGGCATTCTGTGATAGAATGGTATCGGATATTTTGGTTTCGTGGAGTATGCTCTAGTTATGTGTCATCGCGCACCGGATTATTGGGTATGGGTGCGATCGTGTCGACATATCTGGGACTGAGTAGTTTCACGTGGAATTCAAGGGGCATTTCCTTTGTGACATAGAAGATGCCATGTGGTGCATCGAACTGGTACGAATCCGTAATTTTATAACGTGTCTTGGCATCGTAACTGATACATATTAAGTAACATTAAGTAAGCGCAATATTATTAAAGTCGCAATTATTTTCGAAATGTTCCGAACGAATATCGAGTCTCGCGATAATAACGGCTTATTTGCAGGCGAAACCTAATTAGTTTAATTGGGAAATTATACCAGCGCCGCGTTTCAAACCTCCATTGTTCCTGATTGATAACAAAAGACAAAAGCAGTAAACGATCGAGAACTTATCGATTCTCGCGCGTTCGACTCTCTTTAGGCTCGGGAGAGGAAATTACGTTATCGTTGGCGTCTAGTTTCCTAGACAATGGAGGAAAGCAAAGCAAATCCATTTAGTCGGCAAGCAAATCTTGAGCAGCTCCGGATTGGATCGCGTGGGGATCGTTTATCGCGAAAAGTTCGAGGAACTATGTGTCTTCGATAGAGAAATTATCGAAGGTTCGTATTCAATCGAAAGTTTCTTGTCGAATTATCACTTCTTCGGGAACTAGATTTCTCGGGACATGGAAATGCGATTCAACCAAGTTTCCGAGTAATAACCCGCGAATATTACGTGTAGGAAAGAATCACTAAAAAAATTATCACTACATAATCGATTACAGCATTCTTAGATTGTTCGGGAGTTTTCGCTGTTTCGTGTTTCACCGCAATTTTGTTGAAAATCCTTGAATCCCTTATCGTAATTATTACTTACGGGGAGATTAAAATATTCGTGGGCGATCTGTGGCAAACATTTTGGACGTATCGATATTAATTACAAGGAATGACTATTAAAAAAGATTCACTTACACGGATCAATTTGATGAAGCTTTTAAATAAAATCCAAGGAGTTTTGCAAAAGGATACGTTTAATTACGAGGGAGTGTAGAATCGTAGAAGGAAAATGCGATGAAAGAATTATTAGTGCTTGCGTGGCGCGCGTATCGGAGGCACTCTATTACTTATTAGGGGAGCTAACGTTCTTAGGTGAGATTTCTACTAGAGCCGGTGGGTGTATTAAAGTTGTTTCGCGTGGGGTTCGTTGAAATTCCAGTGACGCGACTCCGAAACATCGGTGTTGTTTCTTCGAGGTGTTTTTTTGCGTGACATTAGATCGAGTAGGGACGCTGAGTGAATGGAAATGGGGGTGGTAACGGTGAAGGGGGGAATGGAAGCAGTAGGATTAGACGAGCAAAGTGGATTCCGAGACTGGCAAATAGAATTATTCCGGAGCATCGGTAATTGCTTGCTTTCTTTGTATCGAATTAAGGGGGTCTGACTGGATCGCATTATTAATACCTTTCTCGGACTGTCTGCGTCAGTACCCACGTAAACTAACATTATACGAATGTAGTCGAAGGCTGAAACGACGATTTCAGTCTTCAAGATGAAAATGTATGTACTCCGAAATTTCTGTAAGCCAACATCTATAATCAAATATAGATATTGCCAGTTTTTAATATTCTGTTTTCACAAAAATACAGAATAAAGTTAACACTAGACCTAACTGAAATCGATTAAAATTGTTTTACCTTAAAAAAATGACAAGACTATTTATTTGGATTGCGTACAATTTTTATTACGTGCTGGAATTTCCTGTGGAAGTAGCCGTGTAATTTGAGCAGTTCTGTATATATAATAATTGTAATTTTTCACTCTTCAATTACCTTTAAAAATAAATTGTTTTTAATGTCGAGGCCCAAAATTATATTTTGCATGGATGCCGAAAATTTGTAGGTGCGCCACTGTTTGGGTCCATTTATAAATGAAAATCTATATAGTGAGGCTGTTTTATATATTCGCTCTATCTCTCTTCCACTATTTAGCGTCACACTTTTTGGTGACGCTTTTTTCCCAGCCCTAAAAACGTATCCGTGTTAAAAAAACAAATTCCCCGGAAGCAGCAGATTTTTATTGTATAATCAAGTGGGTCGTCCATTCCCTTGATTCGCGGACTAAAATAAGAAATGTCCGAAAAAACATTAAGCGGCCTGCACGCGTTTGCGGAAAAAGGGAACGGGGTTGTGCACACGCGTACCTCGCGGCAAGAATTGGAGCGACTCCGCAAAAAATTCCCGACGGAGAATATACGGTGGCGAAAACAATTTCGCGAAGCGTCCAGCTCTTTGAAGCTCTCAGGAACGCGTTCTCGGGCACGTGAATTTTCCCCGGTCGCCAGATTCCCCGGCAAGCTTGGAGCGTGTGCGCGTGCCAACACCGGCGTGGCGCGGCGCAGTGGCATAGCGAAAAAGAGAGGACGATCAAAGGGGAGCGAGGGAGAGATGATTAGGCAGAGCGAAGAGGGCTGCGAAAGGGAAGAAGAGCGGGAAGGATCAAACGGGCGAAGTGGATTCTAATTTTAGCGGAGGCTCGATCTCTTCCTCTCCTCTATGTGTATCGAGACTGCCTCACTCGGTGATCACAGGCTCTGCCTACCTATCTGACATGCAAGTACGTTCAAGTGCGGCCTGGCAATGAAATATGATCACAACCTTCGTGCGTCGCGCTCGCCGGAGCACTCCGTAAACATCAACAGGGAAATCTTCTTCGAGCTCGCGCGCGAAGATCGCTACTTTTCGAGACGATCGCTATGGAATTTTATCTTGCGGTTGCTTTGAGGATGAAACGCTGCGAACTTCCACTTGTTGACTTCCCGTTGTATCTCCGTTGAAACACGTCAGCTTCGATATCTCTCCGCAAAATCAAACTGTCCGACGCACGTTCGCGATTCCAGCATTTTATACCGTAGAAAGAGGAATCGTACTCGCAGTTTAATGGGATCTGAAGTCTGCTTCATCGAATCCCTCTGTCGATTTAAGGCACCGTACAGTGCGCTAGAAATGAATGTTTGCGAATACTCTTATCGTTTGATAAATCTAATTCTCGTGACAATCCACGGCGGCGGAAAAATTCCCTGGAATTGCGGATTTAAATTTAGAAGGATTTGTAATACATGGAGTTCTATGAATTGTCTGAAGTCCATCGAAACTGTGGATATTGTAAGTGACGTTGATCAATGAAACATGCCTAAATCGCAGTTACGCAGAATCACAATTGAATTATTTCATGAATTATAATTACAACGTAGCCTAATTTCATCATATTCGATCACGTTATAATTTGTAATTAAGATCTCTAATTACAGAAAATTACAATGTCATTTGTAATTGCAATCGCAGAGCACAATGTAATTGCAATCACCGAGCAGAATGTAATTGAATCAGAATTACGAATTAAGAAATAAAGGAATTGAGTGGCATAAAAAGAAATAGAAAAAATTACTTGAAGATTTCGAATAGAAAGAAATAATTGTTTCGACAGATATTCATATTTTGAACTGAATTCGTGTTTCTTAGCGTATCGGGCTGAATGGATATTTATCGAAAAAATAACAAATAAAAATATTTTCAAAGTCTCCCAATTAATTCGACAATAGCAAGGTTTCATTGCAACCTGGCGAAGAACGAGATCCAGAAGAGCGCGATCGACTGAATATCGGGAAACTATCAGTAGCCCATTCGTTACATCTTCGAGCCTCATCGACGCTTGGAATCTGAACCGATCGTTCATTTTTTCGTTCCGCGAAATTGCGGCGACCCGATTCCTCGAGTAATAAATCTCAGATCTGGAGGAGTCCAGCGTATTAAATGTCCATTCGTGGTCAATATAGGTTGCCGATTAATTAATCCAGTAGGGACAGAAACGACTCGGAAACCATCGAAAAATCGGGCGCTGAAAATTTAGCCGCACGCGCGCGGAAGGCCACGCGGCGCGACGCCCTCTATTATTAGATCCCCTTCAAAGCGATTATACTCGATCCGCGAGACGCTGAGGCAGGACAACGCGACGCCATAAAATCCATTTTATCAGCGGCAAGCCGCGATTAACGAGGCATTGAACGTTTTCACCGGAAGAGTTTCGCCGGGCCGGGGGGGCGGAGTGGAAGAACGCGGGGTGGCGATCGGGTGGTTTCGATCCCAAGTGCAAGTGCAAGCACCCTGGAGGACGTTCGGGGCTTTAATTAACGATTGTCGCCAAAGCGAAATGGCAAAGTGGCACCGGCTGAGTGTGCCTGGATCGCGACGAGTTTCCAGCTGAAAAAACTCCGTGTCCTTCGGATCCCCCGCCGCCTACAATTTTCCCTGCCATCTACCGGCTATCCCGCGCGCCCTCGAAAAACGGATTAATGAAACGCTCGTTCCAACGGCGGGTGACATTACTGCCTCGCGACACAATTGTTCCGCTCTCTCAAATTCTGTTCAATCGATTGCCGTCGAGGGCCACCAGCCAATCGAGGGAATCTCGGTGTAATTCACAGACACCGTTTATAGAGACCTGCTTGGGGATGAAGAGCCGCTGCCGATTACGGTCTGAATGCGGGGTATAGATTCAATATAATCGCTTAACTGCCGGGTTTTATGTGGCACGACCTTCTAAACTTCCGTGGAAGTGATTTATAAAACGCGTTTGTTGCGGGGATCGGGGCAGACGATTTTTCAAAAACTTCGTTTAAGAAATGTATTTTATTTGAAAATTTTTTCTAATTCCAATTTTGTACCAGGCAACTGCTGTTAATAATTTGAGAAAGAAGCGTGCACCTTACACTATAATTTAGTTCACGTCAGAACGAATAAACTGATATTCTGCTAACAATATGGCGTCAGCACTGGTTACCAGCAGTACGACGAAGCAATTGTTACGTCCAACCGTATCAGCACGAAAATGTTTAGTAAAAACGCGAGCCAGACTGCGGATATCAAGAACCAAGGGAAAAGGGTGACCCACAGTCAGCCGCGAAGCGAGTTGCACGTTCACCGGCGACCGGTTCCGAAGCAATTCTCATTCTACTCGAATCGCGGGCTAGGAGTAGTCCGGAGAAGTAGTGGCGCGGCGGAAGAAACACAAACTTATTTCGCAATTGAATCACCGTCGGGAATTTCTTAAGCCAACACGACCCGAGCGCGGCCCCGGACTGCTCCGAAGAAGGCAGCCGGTGCGGCGCGGCGCTGCGAGGACTGCGCCAGAAGAAAATCAGCAACGGGGATCGCGGGCTCTGGGCAGCTCTCGGGGATCGATATTCGCATAACACCGGCGCAGCGCGAAAATTTCCTCGAGCCGATCAGCCGGCAAGATTACGGACGGGGCTTAATCGTTCGATCGTCGTTATCGAGCTTTGGAGCGAGAGAGTCGCCGTTGCTTCTACTTGCTTGCTCGCTTACTCGCTTGCTCGCTCGCTCGCGTGCAACGCGTGCAACGAGAAAAACGGAGTGCAGTCATCGAGCGCGCAATCCCCGCTTTATACGTAATAACGCAGCCACGCGAGGGTGGCTTTTATCGACCAACCCTTCGTCTACTCCTAGCACGCCTCCCACCTTCGTCCTTCCTATCCATCCGTGGAATCCTCCCACCACACTCTTTTCACCAGCCCAGGCTGCTTCCGGGGAACACTCGCCCCAGCTTTGACAACCACCCACAACCGGAGTCTACGATTTTGGACGCGTCACCCAACAATAATTATAATAACCTCACATAGCACAGAGACGGCTTAAAGACATATTCAGACCTCTTAGAGACGCCTCCAACGGCTCCCGAACATCTCCCGAGCGTCTTGAACATCTCGGAAACGGTCCGTCTTTAAAACGTCTCGAAAAAACGTCTTTAAGATGTTTTATTTTAGACGTTAAAACGATGTCACAAAAATTTCGACTTTAGGACGTCTTTAAAACGTCTCGAAACAGACGTCTTATTTCAGACGTTAAAACGACGTCACGAAAAAGACGTTTCAGGACGTAAGACCTAAAATGGAACGTAAAAGAGAGATCCGTGAGACGTCGCGTGCTATCTGGGACACGAAAATATGACGTGAAATATTTATGTAAAGTTACGTTCATAAACTTTAATCCTCGTTGTTCAACCTAAGATCGCTCGGCCCACTTAAATTTCATCGACGACCGCAACCCCCGCATCCAACTTCCTGCCCCCGGTCCACTATTTATTGTTCCCAGTCGTGGAAAGGATCTCCAGAATTGCAGGCAAATTGAACGCTTCCGAAGCTCGCTGAATTTATTGCTGTACCGCAGCGCGTATTTCTACGCACACCAACCGCTCCAAGGAATACGTGAACGTTCGCCGCGGTGTTCAATGAAATCGGCCTGTTTCAGTGACGAATATATGAATGGCTGTTTCAGTTGCGCATGCATTTTTTAGCCAGCCTCTTCTCAGCTATGAATAGAAAAATAAATGAACGAATCTGTTTTTATTTGGTCGGTGCGCTTTGGGAATATCATTCCGTTCTACGAAAAATGTCGAATGTAAATTCCGTGGTGGTGGAATATTTTGTTTCGTGATTCGTGTGGGGCTAGGAGAATGTCTATCCTAATTGTTCTTTTAACTAGAATTTCTGATAATGCGTATTTCAATCGTATATTTAAGTATGGAAATTTCGATAATTTTTTAAATCTTAATTTTAAAAAGTTACTGATGTAAATTTCAATGCACGTTTGAAAGTGGAGAAAAAAAAGATCAGTTCGATTGCAAATGAAAAGTAACTGAAGAAGTGACGAATTGGTTGAGCGAACTCTATAGTTCCCATTCCTCTAAAGGTAACGCCTCCTGGCGAGTGGCAGGCCATTCTTCCTTTAAGTACTGTTTCAAGATCCTCGGGAAGATACTTGTTTCACGACTGACCCGGTTTCTTTTCATTCATCCATTACTACACCGCTCTGTAGGAAACCGCGAAACGTGTTTTGTCCATTAACGCTTTTCAGATCTAATAGTTTCTATATCACGTAACCTAGCAAGAAAATATGGACACTTCTTTGACGACTCAATAGTGGCTAATAGCACACGAACGTTATGGATTCGTTGTAAAATAGGATGCAATAAATAAAATGGAAATATAATTTTTGCAGTGTTATTACGTAATCTTCTATCTACAATTTATATATAATTTTAACTACAATTTATATATGATATTAAAGAATCTTCTATCTACGATTCAGTCGAATTTTTCCCAATAATGCAAGTTTTCGACACACTATCACATTTCCCTAGATCCGCCGTCATCACCGTATTATTAGACGTCCAATCAATAAATAATTACACGTATACTTGGACCACAATTGTTACACTATGCAACCCCCCTCGCCAGCGTACGGCAAACAAAGGGGTCGGAATATTTTAATTTTCTCTCCCGGAAAAATGTTTTAATTTCCGCGGTGTTTCTCGGTGGATATTTTTGCCTTCCCTGTGAACCATTGAAACAGCGCCCAGCCACGAGAAAATGTTTCATCCGACAGAATGAAATTCGTACAATAAAAAAATACGTGGTGCGCGCGAGGGGGTAGGGGGGTGGGGAGTGGGAGGGAAATAAAACGTTTCAGCGTGAAAACAGTCGCAGGTCGGCGCGGGTCCGATGCCTATTTTCCGCTATCCGATCCATTTCACGTGATGCTCAGCAAAACACGCGCCGTCGATGCGAATTTGCGCGCGGTGCGTCGCGTCGGAGAGACACGCACTCGCAGCTAGCGAAGCGTGTGCGTCCGTAGAACACGTTGTTTGCCGACGATTGCACCGTCCCGTTAACGAGCCGGCGAATCGATCGTGTTGTAAACTAACGCCGGTCCATCTGCAACGCGCCGCGTCGCGACCGATCGAATCTTCATATACTTTCACGCGCCAGATTGAGAACCGCTGATAATCGCGACGTTTCCACGCTCTCATCCCGCTAACCGACAACCAGACGAATCGTATTTTGCCAGACATTGATCACTGCTCCATGTGGAACGCTTTGAAATCGCACAGCCGACTCTTTTTGGTGTCTATCACCCCCTCCCTTTCGAAACTAAATCCGAAATCTGGGTTGAACAAATTTCAAATCGAATAAATTCTTTCACTTGGTCTCGACTAATTGCGGCAAACGTGCAAGATAAATCACTCTCAGTAACGTCATAATTTTTTTTTGCGATTAGTATGTAAATGATCATGAAGCTTGCATTTTAAGCTGAAATAAACGTATTAATAGTGTCAGTATTATGATTGCGTAGTATCTTTTAACATGGTCGCGTTATTATTTGTTGTTTACACGGTGTTATAGTTAAAGGAGATTGAAGTTTCAATGTTTAAAATTGTTAACAAAAAAGAAAAATTCTTGTCGAATTTGCGACGTTTCACGAGCAACAAAAGTCGACAAAGGAGGCATAAAGGAACACCGTAAAATAATCTACTATTTTCAGAAAAAAATGTGTCGCCCTTGTACGAGTGACACGACATTAAAAACGCTAAAGAACTATTTCCAATATTCCAGATATTCTCCATTGCCTTCGGGGTCCTCTTTCTAAAACCAGCCTCACGTAGTGTGGTGGCGAGCCAGTGCTCAAAGTACTAAAAAACAATTTACAATGTTTTACACATTCCCAGCTGCCTTTGATCCTTCTTCCATAACTAGTCCCGCGCACCTTGTAATTCATGAATGTTCAAAGCGATAAAAATCAATTTTCACATTTCACAAACGAGAATCAAGTCTGTCTACGTTGTAGACTATATTGTGTGTAGAATATTCGAATACAGTTCGACCCGTATTTGAATCTCTACTAACAATGAATTTCACATAAAAAATACGAAATTCTATAATTGCTATAAATTAACATATTCGCAACGACTGTCGGAGATGGGCATTTTTAGATTGTTCATGCGTGGGACTTAAAATAAGTAGATAAACCATTACGAATGGTGAAATTAATGTTCGGATGTTTTAAAAGTTAGATACACGAATCAATGAAAAAATTGCAATAGTCCCTTCAGCATAACGTAACATGCGTAACCGTGTCAGAAATGACTCAGTGCGAATTTGTTAATAATTACGCAACTGAACAGTGCAGACGTATAATAGATAAAAATTTTCTTTACCTTCCAACAAGAGAATATTAGAGGCAAAGGAATTATTATTATTATTTGATCAACGATCTCACGTTTCGCAGACTATGGGCAAATTCAGCACAGCTATTAATCAAGAAAAACCGAGAAAATCTAGAAAAATGTGGAAAAATAATTCCAAATATTGGTGACAAGACAGCGACCCTGCCAAAGCAGAAGAACGGAATTTCACGAAGAAAAGTTGGCTACAGAGAGCACCGTGCACTCTGCAGGATCTAGCTCCGAGATCCGAAGACGTAAGGAAGCGAACGTGCAGGGGTTCGGAGCGGTACGCAGCCGGTGTGAGCGGATCCAGTAGCGAAAATCGCCAGTGGAGCGAATCAATATTTCTTCGCAGAGACTTTTAAAGTTCGATTACGGTTGGCCGGCGCGCGTTCGCTCGTTTCCAGACGCTTCGACGTCGGCGACTCGCACCGTTTCGCGGATAAAAGGCTGTCTGACGGACGGTGGGTGGGTGGATCATGAGGCGTCGGGGTGTCGGTGGGGTGCGCGCAGAAGGGCTCGGGGAGAGAGGTAGTTCGTTGGATGGATGGGGAAAGAGGGGCGCGGGTAAGGGGGCGGTGGGGGGGACGGGGGACGGACGGACGGATGGATAAGGAGTGAGGTCGGTGCAGAAATCCAGGGGGGGCAACGAACTTTAAAACGGCCGTCGAAACCACTTACAGTCAGCTGCCACGAAGATCAGCGTGCAACGGTAGTCGCGGCACTAGCTCGACCTCCACCGCGCTAGGATTGTTATTCATTTAGAAGCGTGCAATCAATACTCCCCGACTTCTAATTCGGCCAGAGAGACCGCCGCCGTCGTCGTCGCCGCCGTCGCCGTCGTCGTCGTCGACGTCGTCGTTGCTGAACAAACGGTTTCCAGGTCTTGCGAAGGGCGACGTGGCTCCGTTATAGTCCGCGCGAACGATTCTGCGTCCTCTGTTTGTACCGTCGTGGTCGTCGCAGTCGTCGTTGTCGCACCGGATCACAAGCGGCGCAAATCAATAGGCCCGCGGGC
Source organism: Lasioglossum leucozonium (assembly GCA_028454225.1). Taxonomy (NCBI): domain Eukaryota; kingdom Metazoa; phylum Arthropoda; class Insecta; order Hymenoptera; family Halictidae; genus Lasioglossum; species Lasioglossum leucozonium. Next base: position 15,020,737 of record CM052219.1, read on the forward strand.
TCGCAGTTCCGCGGAGGAGAGCGGCGACGCGAATAATCGTGCCCGACGGTGATTGATAACGCGATCGGGGAAAACCGGGCCGAAAACGGCGGACCGGATGTATCTGTGCGCCACGAATAGCGGTTGGGAGGGAAGGGAGGGAGAAAAGGGCGAAAGAGCGCGCGGAGTGCGACGGACGTCACGACCACGCGACGCTCGACGACAGACTGAGCGCTGCTCGAGAACCAGGCGGCACATTTCGAGCAACTTCGTGTCTGCTCGCCGGCGCTCGCCGGCAATCGCCGCGGACCGTGACGTCATCCTGCCGTACCATCGCGTGCCCATACTACTGGCGCCTTGCGGTCGCCGCAGGTGGATCGCGATGTATTTTTCAGCCGGCTAGAAAATGTTACGAGACTTCTTTCCACTCCTTATTCGCTCGCTTGTTCTTTATTCGGTTTGTTCTGTCCCATTTGCCATCGTCACGTCGGTTTTTTTCTGGCCGGGCGTAATTAAGCGAGGGAATAATCCGTTTCTTTTTTTTTTCGTCGGGCTGCGGAAGCGAACCGAATTCGGGAGGAATTTGGAACAGCGAGCTCTCCTACTTCTCGTGTTTGTCGAGCTTCGATTACACGGAAATTGCTAGCCACTCCGGGTTATTAGCATTCTGGCAAGACTGTTGGGAAGGTTCTCGACGACTGTGCCGTGGTAGGAGAGGACCTCGCGGTTCTTTTTCACTTGTTTTCGTAAAATCGATCTTTTCACTCTGGGAAATTTGACTTTCGTATCAGGGTGAACGACCGCTCGACCGTTTCAGAATTACAAGAAATATATTTGTCGCCTGTAATGGAATTTCTTCTGACGGAATACTTTGTTAATATTTGTAAATATTCGTTTAACATTAACGGCATGGGTAGCGTTGGCAGTGCATGTAATCGATGATGGAAGTAACAGTTGAAACGAGCGCAAAGCTACCTCACAGTCACTTTTTAAATGCAAACTCAATAAGCGTCATTATTTTTAGAACAAGTTAAACTCTTGACACAGTTAAAGGACTCTACTAAATTAAATTGGAAGTTCTTCGCGTCATTTATTGATGTAAGAAGGTTACTCTCTTCTCGCGTCTTCATTTAACGCGAGACTGGTTTATTTCCATAAATGATATAAGATTTCCTGAAAAATTTAGACTGAAAATTTTCAAAGAAAATTAAAAAAGAAACAACTCAGCGATAAGCCCGAGAAAATAGTTAAATATTTTGATGCAGATGCGGAATGACTAATTGACAATTTATTAAAATACAAGTAGTACCTACCGAAGTGATTTAACTATCTCATGAATATTATAATAAACTTGTTGCGTGTAAAATAAAAACTCGGGGCAGCTTTGATTAATAGTTTAATTATCCGGTTTCGCAGGTCTGATTGATAATTTTCTTAACCATTGGCATTCAAAAGTCCATTAAACAATCGCTGATAAGTAAAACCGTGTAGCCTCGAACGCACGGAGGTAAATTAATCATCACTGTTCGCTAGTGTACTTGTCAGCGGGTCAGCCAGTCGCAGCAATCGTCCTTGACGATGTTACGAACAATTCGTCGTTCGAAGACACCAAGGTCTTCATAAGTAATCGAACAACTTTGTTTAAGGTTAGAGCACGTCGCTATACACACCCCTAGAACTTTGCACATCTAATTGCAAATCATCCACTCTAATTAAACCCGCTGCAAAACTGTTCACGCATATCAATGTATAAATCAAAATAAATGGACAATAGTCGCATAATTTCTTTGAGTTAGCAGCGTAACCAACACACTTCTCCGTACAAAAGAAAATTCAATTTTATCGATGTCGGGGAGACCAGGGACTTTGTACGAAGCCGTTCAAGCATCGTGCAATGCTTGCACGAGCATCTTGATAAAAGGATTTCACGAAGCAGTATTAAAACTAAGGCATTTTCGTTCGTTTCAAACACCAAGCAATTTTACACGAAAATATTTTGACAATATGAATGAAAGTATTATTATACAGGGTGAGTCACCTAACGTTTGCACCTGAAATATTTTTGTTGTTTTTAAAGATACGTTGAGTTGAATGGTTCAATACGATACCATAAAAATATTTGTTTCTGTTATTTTTTTTCCAGAGATCTCAAGGTCACCCCTATTTTTTAAACGGGACCAACACCTTTTAAACACTGTGTCTGTCACCTTGAATGACCTCGATTAAATATAACCACTGAATGAAAGGGACTATCATCGCAGGTGTTTAAAAAAGGTGTGATTCCGTTTAAAAAAATGACGATGACCATCAGATTTCTAAAACAAAAAACAAAAATAATACACCGGACCGTTGTCCTTCAGACATTTGATTATATCTTTGAAAACAACAAAGACATTTGAGGTGCAAACGTTACGCGACTCGCCCTGTATTTCGAAGGCTCAAATGTTCAAGCAAGATTTACGACGCGAATAAACATGAAAATTGGAAAAACGAGGAATGGACGAGGTTCAACAAGCCGCTACGTTTCCGTCCAATCGGGCATTTAACAATTCTAAATAACAAGAAATCCGATTGCGTTCGAACCTCCCGAAGAATCAGCTTTTCCCGAGTCCCTGTACGCGGAGGGCAGACTGACACCTCGCTGAATGAAGCGCGTTTTGCATCAGCCGGATATCTCGACAGAGCAATCTGCGGTCGTCGAACGATGAGATCGTGCGCTATTAAGTTCGCGTCCGTGACGCGGGAACAAGACGAGGTCCACTCATCGGGGCTATTAATCTCGGTTGCCGCCGGAACGCTATAACGATACCGAATAGCCATCGAACAGTAGCGAGAAGGTCGTAAAGACTCACGGAGATATAGGACGACGAGGACGCGCGACAGGGTTGTTGGCTAGGATCGGCCGAGTAGAATGAAAGAAATTCCGGCGAAAAAGGGAAGGGGATGTTCCCGTCGAGGGTTAGGGACCGCGCGAGTGCCTCCGCTATCGCCAGAGTGGAAGCAGCGATTTCGCGGGTTCCCTTTCCGCACCGGTTCCGCGAAACTTTTCACCCTCCTCTTAATAAACGCTGGGAGGAAGAAGCTGCTGCTGCTGCTGCCTTCGGGGAGGGTCGGAAAAGTAAATTCGAAAGTTTCGTCTGCATGCGCGCGAGCGGGGAGGGGGAGTGACGGGGGACCGAACAAAAGCGCGGAGGGACGAGGAAACGGCGCGGCGCGGCGGCGCTCCCGCGACGATGTCTGCCGACGAACAAGCAGTTTGTCTAATTGAGTAGATAAGGCGGAAGTTGCCGACAGTGGAAACGACTTGTTTACTCAAGAAACGAGACTGCCGACTGTTATAGCTATCCCGGTGATCAGCGGGGGACGGGGGACCCAGGAAGAGCAGAATGCACTCGGCTTCGGGAATGCGACCGGTTCGTCGATCGGGGAACGTGACTCGTGATCTTCCGCTAATCAGAAACAATTTCGGATACCGTCGGTTAATCGCACGTGCCAGTTGTGGTGATGCGGCCGATGTGAATCTGCGGTCTGTGGCTCGCTAGTTTGTAACCTGTGTTTAAAACCTTGGAGAATCTCGCTTGTAACCGGACAGCGGGCGTTTATGCATTTATGGCACGAAATAGACGTGATTTGAAACGGTAAAAATATTGGCGAAAGTTTCAAGACAGTGTTATATCATTTTCAACCCGTGGAACATATTAAGAGAGGAAATTAATTTCTATTCCATTTCAGTTTGTTGTAATTCGGATAAAAATAATTTCTTTTCTCCGTAAATATCCACTGTCTACTTATAACTGTTAGATTGTGGCATACGAAATGTTCGATTTCTAACAGTAACGCTTTATTGCAGCCCACGAAGTATTTAATAAACTTCTCCGCTTCGGGAACTTAATAATGCCCGGAATCTGGCAAATAAATTCATGTTTCGTTTTAATCACTGAAAGTTTCGAACATTTAACTTCAACGTAGCGGACGCACATTTATAACGCTTTAAGGGATAATATTTTACGCATTTTCCAACTTTCGAAAGAGCGTTTCGCATTCGAATCCTGTTGAAAGACTAATTAGGGGCGCAGTGAATTTGCGAATCTGCGATATTTCCAGCAACAAGAGAATTTCATAAAAATCAACGACGGAAGAGAGCTCGGTAAATTGGATGCTGTTTTATATCATTGTTAAAAATAAATATTACCTGGTAATAAAGGAGACAGAGTAGGCAACAACAATCATCGCGAAAAGCACATCATAATCAAAAATACCGCAGACACGTTATTTATTCATCCTGTTCTGTGGCTCACGAGAAACGGGATTAAATATTTCCCGACGCGAAACAATAAAAATCATGCACGCGAAACGTGCCACCGTGCTCTCGGTCTCGCCATCGCAAAATTCCATCAAATAGTGATGTTCATATGACATTATTTATACCGCTTTCTAACGAAAAATAAATAAATTCTTTTTCTCTCTGTGTACGAGGAATAGAGAATATGCCGTTTCAAACGTCCATAAAACAATTCTGTCGATCGTATGACATTATCCACATTGGACTCTAACTGGGAATAAAATAAAAATTTTATTTCCACACTATGACGCTGAGAGTTGGAAGAAGTCATACGCGGCTTCGCAAGAATTTATTAAACAATTTTGCTGTTGCACAACTTTATCTAGAGGTCACGTTCTAATAAAACAAATGGAGGAGTCATTTTTAATTTGTCACACAGAGTTAAAAGAAAACACTTCATTACTAGACTGCCGGTTTTATGCAGTTATGAGAAAAATTAGCTGGTGCAATTAAAAAAAAAATAGTTTCTTGCAATTGACAATTTTGCATAAGGATCCACAAATCTATTTATCTTTGCATAATATATCTAAAGTTTGCATAATACGATATTACGTAATTCCAACCATAAGCGAAATGAGAAATTGTTCTCGAAAACTGGTAAAACAATTCCACCGCTCCTAAAACTGTTGCGGGATGTAATAAAGAAGACACTGTTAACCATCGAATAATTCTGTCGCTCGCAGAATATTGTTTAAACCGGCAAGTAATGGCCCATAAAAAGAAAACAACAGATCGTTGTGATCCGAACGCGAAGAAATGGAAAGAAGCGTGCGGATCAGATTGGTTTGGTCCTTCTCCGTTGTTAGGCTATATTCGAGTGATTTATTAAATTAACGGTGAGGGAGCGGTCCTTTTGAATACGGGTGTACGCGTGTGTGCAGGTCGCACGGAGATTACGGAACGGAATTCAACACACAGAATGCCGCAGACCAATCAATAGAGTACAGTGGCCCCCCAGCTTTATCGAGTGCATTCTCCCGATGCCAGATATATTCCCGCTTCTCTGAAACGGGCTGCATTCTCGTCCACGTGACCGAAGTGCCGCGTCACCGATGCTTCCGCACGGAGGGGTTGTTCCACCCGCATCCAGTCTCGTCGAATGGCTGAAAAGACAGCCTAGGATGGGAGCCGGAGGGTCGTTGCCAACCACTGAGACAAAGATGACGAACTGATAATAACGCGAGAGGGGCACCCAGCCGCCCCATGCCAACCGGTACCTGCCGTTCCGCCCCGATACTCGCCGGCAGAATTGTTATTGCGCTGCTTGTAAAATTGCGTCTCACAAACCACCCTTATCAGACCAATCTTGAACATCGCCTCCGCCCATTGGGGGTGGGGGTTGGAAGAGGGGACGATTCGTTGCATATTGAACTAGCTTGTGCATCTGCTTAGTATTTATCGTCTCAATATTCAGCTTTCAACGTATTTCTCCACAAACAAATCAACTGTCTATAGCGCAAACGTGAACAAATAGATGCAATTCGGAAGAAACAGTAGGAGGACACGCATCGAATCATTTTTCGCGACCAAATAATCATATAATTCATTAAACACGAGCAGAAATTAGAGCTTTTCAATTAAATCTCCTCGATTTTCAATACCTCGCAAAAATCGAAAGCACATTCTCCACAATATTCGACGCGACTTTCAATAAGTCTCCGCGGAAGTATCATCACAATGTTAGTACCAGCGGATCGAAAAATCTGAAATGTGTCATTCCGACCTGTCCTACGGTTCCCGTTAAATGAAACTTGACGTCTGACCAATACCGGGACGCGTCTACTTCAAAGCGACGATGAAACATGCAAATTCACTCGGGTTTTCGGACTTATTCGATGGAAAACTATTCGGAGTCATTAATATCCGGAATTATCAATTCAGCTGCCATAACATTCTCTCTTCCCGATCCAATATTCTCTCGTAAGAGAACCGTTATTACACGTTATTACGCCCGTTTGCGAAACGGCCGACGATACGGAAGGCTCGAGGGTCAATCTCACAACAGAGCAACAACAATACCGTACAAAGGGAAATATCGATCGGAACAAAATCACGCGCGGCGGTTCATTTTTAATAATATCCCGTCGCGCCGCGCACGGGACCCGGGGAGCCGTTTCTTTGCCGTGCGGCGCGCCGCGGTCGCAATTATTGCCCGGAATAGAGTTATTTCGTTACCCGGAGTCGATTACACGGACAACCTCGTTTCCCCCGAATAAAACGGGTAACAGCCGGGGAGAAGGTTATTGCATACGAAATCGTGCGAGCCTCGAAGTACAGCGGATGTGTCCCACGGCCAACGAGACACCGCGGGTTTTATCGCCGATATTTTTTCTCGCCGCGTGACACCCTCGCCGAAGAAAGAAGCCAAAAGGATAACTCCAGACGATCCCACCCCCCTCGCCCTCAGACCGTCGGCTCTTGAACTAACGTAAAATAGTCGGGACGTTTCGTAAGCATAATTGCAGATTCTATCGGAGCCAGCATGGTGGTATCGTGCTCCGGGGTGGAGTTTTATGGGTTCATTCGTCACCACCCTCTCCCGCTCGTGCGTAATAGCGTTTCAGCGTGATATTCACCTTAATTTCTGGCGCCTCCGTAATCGATGGCCACTCTCTTTAATTTCTACCGCTGTTTAGTTCGTATTATACCGCGGACCCCCGTGAATTATCGACGTTATCGTTGTGCGTTTTTACGCATTCGAACCGTTGCGGAATTTTTCAGGACGTATTACCGTATGAGGAGTGTCGGCATTCAAGGAAGTTTTGTGTAGAGAGTTGCGAGGCAACTTGCTATGAGACCAAAATTGGAACATCTTCGATTTTAAAAGTTTTCCAATTAAAATGGTAAAGTTATGTTTATTTTACATGGATTAGAAAGAGTAGGAGTTTATTTTTCTACTCTAATACATAAACGTGATTGTAAAAAATATTAATTATTAGTAGATTTTGTTTAAAGTCTTCGGCCACGAGTCTGACTCGTTATTATACGGTTAGAGGTTGAACTTGTTATTACTAGGCAGCGGATCTTTATGCAAAATGAAAGTTGTTTAGCTGAATTTCAACAAACTGGAGTAAAATAGAAAATTATTTTCCTTCTTAACATGTTTAATAGATCGAAAATAATATAACGATATGATTAAATTCTTCTAATGTTTTTACTGTTATAAATTACACTCACTCATTTTTGTCACACATCCATAAAATCCGCTGTTATGACAAACTTCATTCTGAGCGTTTCGAAATAAGTTTCACGATGTCAGCGCCGACTTTGATCAGAACCGATGCAATTTCATTTTATCATCGATGTATCGAGAACTCTCGCGAAGAAAATTGCAGTTTAATTAATTTTTACATTCTCCATCTTGAAAAGCTGTACGTTCTGCATTCAAATATGTATTTTCTCGTCATATTAAATTCATACGACAGTATCAATTTGATGCGGAGGAGTAATTTAAGTTGGAAAATTGCAGAGCGGATGAAATTTTTTTCATGTCAAAATTAGTATCGAAGAATCTATTTTTATGGAGCGAAGATTTAACACTAAACCTGTCACCGCCGGTCGAATGACCGGTTTTATATTTTTCATTTTACAATTATTGAAATTCCAAAGTTACTTACACGGTAATTGGTCCGATAAATTTTTTTATCCAACCACATACTGAAATAAAAATTGCACGAAATCTGAATAAATAGAGCCTTGTCATTTTTATAAGCTAAAACGTTTTAATCGCTTTTAGCGTTCAAAACATAGACTACGTCGAACGGATTGCGGCTCGGCGACAGATCCTCCGAATGGGATTCCCAGTATATAAAAAATATCGCGACATTTCGAAAAACAGTATTTTGGAGGTGGATTCGGGGTGGTGCGGGGCCACGTGTGATCCGTTTACACGGATGGGGGCATCGTTTGCACGGAAACTGGGTTACACGCAGCTGATCGTCAAGCTCGCGAGTGGCACTCGTCATCCATTCCGACGAACGCGCCCACGGAAAGTTTCGTTCGCGGTCTGGTTGCGGATGGGATCGGTCGTCGATGCGTTTACACGGCCGACTATTGCACACAAAACCCGTCGGGGTCGACAGAGAAACGGAGTGGCGGGGAGCGGGGGGAACGGGTACTCGTTTGCAAACTGTGTACCGCGCGTATTAAACGCGCGTCTCGTAATTCCCAATCGCACCGGTTAATTATTCGACGCGGTGCCAGGGAACTCGTGGCAAACTCGATAAGGATGCGCAATACCCAGGAGTCTTCTGGCATGGTCTCGCGACAGAATTTCTAATCAGCCGCTGCCGAGATTATCGACGCGTTTGGAACCGGCTTACCTACCAGCGCAAGTTTCGCAGTTCTAAGGGGCACTCGAGGAGGCGTTCGAAACGGACCACCGAAATTTCGCCCGCCCCTTGCGGCCGCCGGCTGAAAACATTTCTGCCGGAAGCTCCGACACTGGTCGTAGATGAGCAACATGTATCACGGATACACTGTATATTGTATTATTGTCAACTTTCTTTCGGATTTGTAACTTTGTGTGAGCTGAATTAATAGATATCCGTGAGTTGATGAAGAATCTGTAATTTCCTTTTAATTTTCTACATTAGACAATTCGATTATCATTTGAATTTTCTATATTAGAAAATTCGACTTTCATGAAATTTTCAAGATGTTTCTGAACTTTCTGATATAGTTAAATATTATATAGTTAAAGGGAACTGGATACCCGAATTTTGCGAATTTGTGTGAATATTTTTCAATCAACTCCAAATTGTTAAAACGATACGTTTTTTTTAACCTTTACCAATATTATTCGTATGTCGAACGATCGCTTTTTCATGCGGAGTAATTAAATTTCCTCTGTCACGTTCAGTTTTCGAAATAAATTGAAAAACCGTCGTACAAATTCAGCGCATTTCTAATATCCTTTAGCACATTTTAGATAATCAATTTATTGAATGTTATTTCTATTAAACCATATTTGTTTAATGTATTGATACAAGTTTTATTGATACAGTTTTGATACAAGAACAGATATGTGAATCGATTCTTACGTATCCGAGCAACTAGCATACGAATCAAACTGATTGTTCAAGTCAATTTTCTCAGTGCAGTTATTTTGCATAATAAAATTTTATTTCCTGCTTTCAACTTCGTTTTCATGTACAATCAGCCCCTTCCCGATTGCATTACGCCGTATATGAAATTTCCCAAGAGCGATTTAGTTCGAACTTCGTACATTAGCAACCTTATGGGTCCGACATCGATTCCACACAATAACTGTTCTACAAGGCTCGAAGGTCAAAAGTGGGAGCGGGTCAAAGTTCGTGTTTTATGTAATTTATCATGGCCCGTAACTTTCAGTCGAAAAACTTTATCAATTTACAACTTGTACGAAGAAAAATCACGATGACAAGCTTCGCAACAGTTTATCTTAATCATTTTCAATCAGAAACGGATAGAAAATATTTATTAATATCTCGTTAAGATAACTGTGGACGCTGATATAGAAGTGACTAATTTATTATACAGGTATAAATAGTATTTCCGTTAAGAATCTCTGTGATAATAATTAGCAAGTCATGCAAATCTGTTCTAGGTTGAATAAATGACATATCCTGCAACTAACAAGTCTTAGTAACAATTCTCTACCAAAAAATAAGAATTCTCACATTAAAATACTTGTTTATCTTAAAAAATTTTTTTAGTCTCACCCCCCAGAATTGTGACGAGTGTTCAGAAAATGATCTGGAAAAATTTGGGGTCGATTGGATCGTGGGAGCCCGACGCGCGTCAAATTTGAAATTTGGAATTTGAAATTTGAAATTTGAAACTTGAAATTGGAAATTTAAAAAATTCAAATTTTCAAATTTTCAAATTTCAAATTCCAAATTTCAAATTTGACGCGCGTCGGGCTCCCACGATCCAATCGACCCCAAATTTTTCCAGATCATTTTTTAATACTTGTCACAATTTTGGGGGATGAGACTAAAAGAACCTTTCAAAATAATTTTCGTCAGGTATAGCTAAAGTCCAGCCTAGTTAACACTAAAAAGTGTCAAGCTTGTATTTTAATCCTTATCTTGTGGTTTAGGTCGATCTATCACAGCCTATCTGAATGTATTAACTAAATAATAATTCTCTTACAATTCGTTAAATTAAATAATAGTTCACTTACAATTAAGAGGCAGTCCTGTTTTACCTGTCGCGAAAATAAAATCCGTGCCAGCCGGAGTGGTTTGTACCGTCGAATCGGAGAAGGTTAGGTCAAATTTAGACGATCGCCGACACTCGCAGATATTTACGGTGCGGGCCGGGTCAAAAAGGTACGTCGAACTTATAACTGTTTTCGCGGAGGCGACGAATGTGGCGCTGATCCATAATGGCGAAGAGAAATTCCGGGAAAAGGGCGGACGGGATCGGAGTGCAGCTCCGGCGAAGATGATAAATTAAATCCGGGAGCGGTAAGCTCTCGGGCAATGAAACTGCCGAACCGGAAGTAATCGGGGCTCAAAAGCAGCGCGGACCGTCGGCGATCGGTCGCCGCCTGCAATTTCGTTATCGGAATGTCCGCGGGACGTGGACAAACCGACGCTACGCGACGCTCCGCGACGGAGACAGCAGCTCGCAAAATGGGATGACGGTGACGACGACGTGCCGAATCGTTTAGCGTCGCGTTTTCGAACCGTTCGATCTTCGTGCAGGTTCGTTAAGCCGCGCGAGGATTAAAAATATTCGCGTCGCGAGTTGCCGACCTCGATTTCCATCGGGCTGTATCGACCGATTGATTAATATATCTTGCGCTGGAAAATTCTGCCCGCTCCAGTTCCAGCACGCTCGATGTGTGCCTCGGTTCACCGACATAACGACGCGTAACGCGTTTCATTGATTGAGAACGATAGAAAAAACGACCGTGCAATGCCGACCAAAGGAACCCACAAAAGTTTGCAAGACCTTCATGAAACTTACATTGTAATTAATAACATCGGACGCGTTATCTGCCACTAACTCTGAACACTGTCTTCGTCTGTTTAGCTCGAGCGATAATAAAAGGAAATTCAAGAAACAGACGAAGATCAACGAATATACCACGTTTGTCGCTAAGGAAGAGCGAAGAACACGGAAAATTGGAGGATCGCCGAAATTCAATTTGCATTCGTATTCCCGCGATCCCCGACGAAGATAATGCGGTTTTCGGGAAGTGCTCGGCCCTCCATTTCCGGTATTTCCGTTTTATGTGCTTTATTTTGCACACGGGTGCTTACTTGTCGGGACAGGTGTTGGATAAAAAGAGGACAACACCGCCCGTACTAGACGAAGACGCGGGACGAACTCGAGGATAAGACAGCGTTACGATTCTCGCGGGATACCCGGAACGACTTGCCGAGCAAGGAAAAGAAGCGTTCCTTCTGTCGAGGGTCCACTCGAACGCGGTCTCCTCTCCCGAAGAAAACGAGGAAAAAGTGGACGAGCCTTGAATATTTATTCACAGTTTTCCGGCTGCCGGTTCCCGTTTACTTGATTCTTTCGTTCTCCGGTCAGACGTCTGGCGATCGTCCGCGGAGCACACGTTATTTCGAATATCGTGCTCGCGAAACGTTGAACAAACTGCGCCCGATCGGCGGCTCGTATAATTTCTTTGGATGCGCGCGGTCCTATCGGGAAAATTGGTCCGCGAACGTGTTAGGTGATCGTACAGAATTTGCATATTCCACGCTGAACGGTACTATAACTAGCCGTAGGCGATACGCCTGCTAGCGCTCGTATTCAATTTCGACATCGATGAGCCACTCCGATGTCCGTGAGTAACTTGTGCGCTGGAGGACATCTTGAATTTCTGTAGATAATGTTATCTCTAATGGTAGCGTAGTTCTTCCGTAATGATAATAGACATACTCGGTAAACTAAGAATTCCACGTGTCACATTGTGGTAGTAATATTCGATTGAAGAAAGAAAAATGTTTGATTTAAGGAAAAAATAAAAATTGTCGTTTATCTCTTTTCCGAGTGATTTTCTAAAGTCGAGAACGATGCGACAGTATTTTTAAATTCCCGTTTTATGATTGATCCATTAATTTTCGTCGTAAGCGCTACATGATTTAGTAGTCTAATTATTTGAGAGATATTCGTTAGAGTCACGGCCGTTCGCGTGGATCGATAACACCGAGCTGTTCAATCTTTTTAAGGGAATGCGTTTGCCGGCGAACCGAATGTTCACTCTGAACAGCAGTTTCGGGGCTCGTGAATTGGTACGAAGTTAAAGTGAAACGGCGTACGCGTAAGTGTCGCGTAACTCGCGGGAACGGGCCCGCCATCGAATAAATAACGCGGCTATCTTCTGGTACCGTAGCATCTTAACGGCGACGGAAAAATTGGATAATCGTTCGAGGACACGCGAGAAAGATAAGGTCGCGTTGCCGCGAGCGCACACAGCGCGGTTGAAGGTACCGAGAGCATGCACGTAGACAGGAGAACAAACACGTTGAAAGAGAAACGCCATGACTTCCGGGCAGCGTTGTAATCGTCGATCGTCTGGCCGACGCGCGACGGTTTTCGCCATGGTTGGGGGGAAGGGAGGGGCAGGAGAATAAAGTGGCGACTGAAAGTAATGGCAGAAAAGGGGACGAAGGGCGTGACAAGGGGGAGAAGCATCGGAACCGCAAGTAAATGCATACAGACAGAATAGGTTGATAGTAAGTGACCTGCGCGAGCGCGGGGTATAGGGAGTTGATCGAGGACCAACGAACCCTTCTTACCCTTTGACCCTTTCGTACACCCCCCTAAGGGAGTCACGACGAGGAGGATCCTCTCGACCGGAAGTGCTTTGCAATGCAAGTCGCCGGGACGAGTGCGCCGAGGTCTTTGTAGCGAGGTGCACCGCGCTGCCTGCGACCAAGTGCATCGAGGAATCGATCGACGTCGCCGCGCCGAGGGCGAAAATCGAGAGCCGACTGAGCAGCTGCGACAACAACACCACGCGAAACAACTCTTTCATCCGTCCCGGTGTATTCACAACCGCACAGCGGGAGCAACGGTGTCGGCCACGACCAAACATTGATTTTTGCGATATTGCGAATTAGAGAAAACAATCGATGTCACTAGAATTACTTGTATTAGAATATGGTAAAACTCTATTTTCGAATATTACCATTCTTTTCTGGTGACCGGATAATCACAAGAGAATTTTTCAAGGATCAGAAATTCATATACTTTTTGGACCCACTGTATGCGACTGTATTCTCCTCAATTATTTTGGCGATTCTTGCCTCGATCTCTATCGTCGCTATTATTTCGGAACTACGAAAGTTTCATTTCGGATCATGCGGACACGAGCGCAGCAGGTTGAGCAGAAGTAATTTTTCCATCGTGGGCCACTTGAATTTTCTTGGAATTTGTATTCCAGAGTATACAGTTACGATTCAATCTCCCTGCGCCCGACGATTTTCCATTTGCCCACAGACCTTTCCTTGATCCTGAGTTTCGTTCAACCACCGCAATGTACTCTTCGTATGCATACGGGGAACGGATTTCGAAAGAACGACGGCCGAAATTTTGTTTTCACAGCCGAAATTTCCTGCCGTAACGCCTGCCGCCGCGCCGCGCCGCACCGCGATGAATCGAGCATGTAATACTTACAAGCACCTCCGTTCCAAAATTGCCTAATATCCTCGTGATGTTTATGGTTCTTATTTTCCGCTCCCTCTGCAGAGAATCTCTCGCGAAACGCTTAACCGTTCACGGTCGTAAGTTCTTTTTTCTTTTTTTGCAAACACGCCGTTTATTCATCTTTTTTCGAGCATTTCTTGCGGACCGTTCGTCCACGTAACGACGCAGCGCGGCTCGTTGTTTACGTAGTTTGCCGGCAATGTTTCAATAAACGCCGATAAACAACGCGGCTGTGAAATGTTGCGAAACAAAGAGACCGCATTTCATTTTCCATAGGTCGTCGGCGACACCAGTAAAACGCGCCCCGCCTCGACCGGTAGGACTTTATGACGTCGCGCACGTTTCAGTGACTTTTATGACTGGAAACTGGCGAGTTTTTTTTCAGCCCTGTCGATTTTTTTGCGAAAATTGTTCACGGTAGTCTTGAAGCCTTTGTCGATTATGTCCACGCTGTAGTCTCTCCGCCTTCTGTCCCGCTTCTCTTACTCTTTTTCGGTCTTTGAAGTTGCCGTTCATTTTATGAAATCAAATTGATGGCCCATCGTGTAATAAGTTGCGAGACACCTTCTGTTTGCTTGTTAATATAGTAGAGGGATGTAATCGTTGATTTCAGTGCGTTTTTAATGAAAGTTCCAAGCGAGCTTTATTTCCGTTACGAGTTGAGCAACTTATCATGACCTTTACGTGACCTTGGGTATCTAAAATTGGAGCTATTATATGTAAATTAGTAACAATTTAGTTGACATTATTGTATTTGCCAAAACATATTATTCTTATCAATTTGTCTATCGCAATTATTATTTTACATCTGCGCTAATATTTTTCAAGGCCGTCATATTATTATGACCAGATATTTAAAAAAAAATGTCGTAGTTTACGATGTTTTACTTTATTTTAGAACTGTCACGTGAAGGAAGCACAGTGTTTCATTTTTAAAAAATTGAGCTACCTTTTTTTGGGCAAAGTTCTTCGAATTCCCCATTGAGCCCAGTGCCCCCGGGCAGAGCGAAGAGCGAAATAACGGTGCCCCTAGAGGGATTCGTTCACCTAACACGCGTCGACACGGTGCTCGTAGCAGAACTTTTTTCGCCACCCATCTTCCACGAGTACTTTGCGAAGATGAGGAGAACGATTCGGTGACGAAGGAGAGGAAGCGACGGAGACGAAAACTTTACGACGTGACGCGTGTCGCACACGATAAACCGGCGTCATTCATTTCGCGTTTCTTATTCCACCGCAGTACCCTCTCGGCAGTACCGTGTCTCGCATTGGTCCGCGCAATAATACGCTTGTTGATGAAACGCACCAGCACGGGAAATATAAATGCGCTTGAAATTGGGCCGGTCTGACTTGAGATTAATTTTTTCTTGAAATGTTCATTCCGGATTTTCCGAGTGAAAACTCTCTCTCCCGACTCTTGTAGCGTCGTGATTTATCTTTGAATTCTTCTACACACATTTGCAAATGTATTCTTCTCGAAGTATGATCGAATTTCGTAATTGAAAAAAAAGAAAAAGTTTGTCGAGCAAAGCCTGTCAGCAAGACGCTCGCTAAAAGGTTACGCTTACGGTGACATGCAAGATTATCGTGACGCAGGTTAAAATAAAATTAAACAAATATTGTTCAGTTTTAATGACAGAAAAACGAGATGCACTCTCGCAATTAGTTGCTAATATTACCTGTTCGAACCATTACATGTGATGCGTACAGTCCACGGTTTCGTGACATCAACAGGACACGTTTGTCACGGATTTGTTTTATTACCACGTTGCATCGATTTTACATGTTCAAACGTTCACTGGAACTCGTTTCGCGAAAGTGTCGATAACGACCGTATAGTATGTATACTGACACGCGGACAACTTCTAAAAAAATTCCGTGCTGTCGAAGAAACGCTGATCAATTATTAATTATTACCGTCAAAAACTTTTACGTTAGATCATAACTGAAATCCACGGAACTTCTTCTACGGGGAGGCGTGTCAGATTCGAATCCCAACGATGAGGTATACCTCTATTTCCATAATAATAATCATTTCCTGCAGATTAAATTAAGCGCGTGCTTGACATTATGAACATTCGAAATACGATGAATAATGCCGGAACAATTGAATGCCGCCAGCTGCCGAACGAAATGGCAGTATGAAAATATTAATTAACGCATTCCGTTTCTTCGTTCCGCCGGTTTGACGAGCTCCCTCGAGCGCGTCACGCGTAAACACCCGAAAGAGCAGAAGTTTAGTTCTCAATTAACGGGATATCCTCTAACGAACCGTGCGGAACATGACGTTCTCTCGTTATGTGGCCCTCCTAAGGATTGAAACATACGTCAGGACGAATTATCACGCTTAAGGAACAACGAAGAGGAGAGCGGAGGGGAGGGACGCGACGACCGCGTCTCGCCCCTATAATGACGTCCTCCCACAGCTGTGGTAGCTTAATTATCACACGACGTTAATTATACCGCGATTAAACCGGCCAACCTACCGACCACGGCCGCAGAATCCCGCGTGGGAATTCGAAATTCCCGCTCGCAGCACGGGACTAGTACCGAACTTGTTCTTCTTAATCGATCGTACAACTACCCTTCGCAGGGGTCCGTTCTACTTGACCGACAGTTCCTCGACAATTTCAGACGACACGCGACGCCTTAAAGACGTCTTACGTCCTGAATAGACGTCTTTAAGACGTCTCTGTGCTATCTGGGATGTTTAATTGAACACAGTTTCCCCAATATACAATATGTTTTCATCGGCATTCTATTCTCGGATCGAGAAATTTTTTTAGGGAGCGGGGCGGGCCCTCGTATACCCGAGAATATTTGAGAATCCTAATATACCCAGGAATTCGGAATATTCTCGAAAATCCCCTATATCCTAGGGAATAATCCCGATACGTTGGAGAACCCGAATATGCTCGGGAATCCCGATATATTCGAGAATCCTGAAATTTTTGCGAGAACCCGTCCGTTCTCGACATTTTGGGGTTCTCGCACACCCCTGCCAAATATTCTCCGTTCCGAGAAACACGAAAATTGAAGGGGGTCCTATTATATTGTTGCGGCGTGTACACCTTGTAATAAGGATGCGGAAGGACGGCGCCAGCGTCGCGCAAGCGAGAAAAATTTTGGTAATTCGGTGGAGTCGAAAGGACGAGTGTGAACCGCTCGTTGCCACGAACAAAGAATTCCGCAAGATGTAACCATTCGGAGGCCGGGTGCGTCTCGAGCGGAACGTTTCAGGCTGCGCGCGTACTTGCACACACGTGCACCGTCGCCGAAACCCTCGCTCGTCCATTGGCATTCACCGGGCCACGGCGAATTTCATTTATATGCTAACTCGAGGCGAGGCGCGCGCGGGCGCGTCCCTGTTTCCATCTTGAGATCCCGTCGAAACGTGTCGGCCGCACCCTGACGCGCTTTCCAACGGACCGCTTACCAGTGTACACGATGTCCCGACCAAGTTCCCAGCAATAATTGATCCAAACCCTGTCCTCCCCTGGACCCCGACCCGACCCGGCCCGGCCCGTCGAGACGCTCACCAACCAAGTGATCAACGCAAACAGTTGGACGAGACGATCAGGAATATATTTGTCTGTCAACAGCTCTAATCACGATGCATTCGCTTCTCAACGATACGCGCCGCGACAATGCTGCGAGACACTACGGTAACGTCCCGATGGATGCGACAACGAAATATCCTACGTTCACAGTGGATCCAAAAAATATTTTAACACTGAATTCTCGAGAAATTGTTGATATTTCAACTGCGATAACTGGACAGCGGATTTTTATGAGGAATAAAATTTTTTTATGTCAATTACAACAAATTGCAGTGAAATAGAAATATCTTTAATCGGTCGAAAATAATATAACAGTATCTTGAAATTTTTCCAATATGTTTACTGTTTTAAATTGTACCTACCATTTTTTGCCATAAATGTATGAACATTCGCTGTCTAGCGACAACCTGGACTTCGACTATTGCAGTACACTATTAATTTTTATCCGAGATATTTGTCAACGATAAAAACACGGTCCCAGGAGATAGCCATAATACAGTAAAAACATATTTAAAACAGTTAAAAATTCTGCGTAATATAACTACTGTAACGTGTTCTTTTTCTGCCAGTTGCACCGTGAATTTAGCTAACATTTTCGCGGCATTAGATTTCGTCGGCGCTCGCACACCCGGTATCGTTCCCCTCGGCGTAAATGAGCCGCGCGTGCATTAATATATTCACAACGAGATTTGTCTTCATCCCGGCTCTCCTCCTTCCGTTTGTATTATAAATCACAAGTTTACTCGCGCGGCGGATACTTTTGCGCAAGTTGCGCCGTATATCCTGGAGGTGTCGCTCGACCCACGCATCTCGAGTATCAAATTTGCATCGTGGAAACTCCGTTAGCGCGCGGCGCAACAACGAATTGCCCGTTAGAACTCCGAAGATAAAGAATTAAATTTATCGCGAGCACGGTTCTCACGGTTCGTCGAGCGGCGTTTTATCGATGGGAGGTAATTCGTGCGATTCCCCGGGAATCGGGGGCGAGGAGGAGGAAATGATGCAAGTAATACGAAGGTCGTAGGAAATGAAGGGACATCCACACGACTTGGTAGCGGGTTCGCCCATTAATTGAAACTCTTGCCAATCTGTTTGATCGGAACGGCGAGATTCAGCCCCGAGAATTTCCATCTCGTGTAATATATCGATATGAATCATTTATGGTGTTGTTAATTGAGTCGATACAACGCGATGGTCGATACCGGGACCGTGAGGGGCAACGGCGGCGCAAGCAATGGTACAATCCGACGGCGTTGGCAGAATGTCAATGAACCGACGGTTCTGTCGACGGAATAACGTGTCCGGGGAAATGCACTCGTGTTGGAAGGATCACCGCGTCGCCGTCCATTGTGCGCGGAAAACGATGCCAACGTGCGACCAAAGCCGATTGGCCCGACCCTCCTTTCTTTCGGCCCGGAATCGCAACATTTCCGATGAAATCTCACTCTGCCTCCGATCCCGTTCGCAGGTCCGAGCGACAGGCATTCACTGTCAGATCGCCGATCGATGCCAAGGGTGTCTGCGTTTCACTGCAAACCGTCCGCGTCCGGTCCGCGCAAGAAAACAAACACGCGACACGCGAACGAAACATTCGGAAAACCTGTCGAACGCTGCTCAAAACCGAATATTTTGATCGTCGTTCGCGCTGACAGGATGTTATATTCTTTAACCCTTAGCACTCGATTGGCAACTCAGAATTGTCGCAAAAAATTGCTGTACCATGTTGGTATCTAATCAATTACTAAACATTTATAAAATGAAAAATCATATGTAGAATATAGTTATTCTAGGTCACAGGAAATGCTTAATTTTCCTGTTAAAATATAGGTCCGAATGCAAAGAGTCAATGCCAAATCCAACGGTGATTTTCCATGTACTTCATTCGCTAAGCTACTTTGAATGGATTATAGGAGAATTTAGGTGTGACTCCGTTTCATTGACAATTTTAATTGTTTTAACGGTAGTAACTCTGGATGAATGTCGGCTAAAATTTGTCGTTCGCTCGTACTGTGCTCGACTCGCAAGTCGTCCCCGTGGTAGGAATGCGGAGCTGATTGGTTAGAGTGAAGGGGGCACGCCCCTCGCTCACAGCGCGTGACGTCAGAGCTTGACTGGGTCAACGATGGGGACAGGAAGAGTGACCGAGGACCCCTCTGTCCTTGGATTGTCCCGCGAAACTTGTTCCGCGGCACGGACAGTGCTGGCCGCGGAAACAAAATAAATAGTGGCGATGACCTATCCGTAACGAGACACCAGTGTACGTATTTGACAACACTCTGCTGTTTGAGAAAGAGACGAACGAATTGTATCGGACGCTGTGGATACAGTCGCGCGGAACGAGTCTCTTGGATCGATCGTTCAAAGACGGGATCGGTGTGCGGCACGTGCAAATTACTCCGACGCCCGGGCGTCCTTGACGTTTCAATTTGACCGTGTATCGGCAACGGCAAACACGGGCGGTTCGCGCGTCGGTGGGTAAAGGAGGATCAACAAGGTGGTGTTCGGATTAAACAATGAACCTTTCGCCAATTAAAAGTTTAGCGGGCGGGCCGTCAGCGGGGGAGGGGGGAGGGCAGAGAGCGAGAGAGGGAGAGGGAAACTTCCCGTGGCCGGACATTAAACGCCAGCCCGGAAAATAATTATTCGGATCGGCCGTTATCTCGCGGCGTTTACACGGTGCCAGGGGCGGCGATAAGATGCGCCGCGCATTCAGTTCCCGCAAGTTCGCCTGGCGTCGGCGTGGCCATTATCGGCATTAACGGGCAAATTCGACGATAGCCCCCGGAGCCGAGTGCAAGTGCAATTAAGGCCGCCGGAGGGAAACCGATTCGTGCCAAGTGCATCCTCCGTCCTTGCTCCCGCCCTTTGCACCAACCTGCAACTTTTCCCAGCGGGTCGCTCGATCATCGCCACGGAAACCGGACTGTATATTTGAACAGGAAATACGTTTTATGGCGGAGAACGATAGCTCATGCACCAGAAGTCTCTAGGATAATATACCGACTCTAAAGTTCTCCGTCTGGCGTTCGCTTCTCCCTAAAATTCCGTCCAGACTTTCGAAAACATCCGATCCAGCGATCGCCTATCAAATCTTGCCTCTACTCGTTACTACGTACAGCGACTCCCATTAATATTCGGACGCTCTTAAGGAAACGATCACTTCGTTGATATTGGAACACACGATTCGAACTTTCTCGAGAAGATGGAGCAATTAGTTTACTAGATAATGCGGCAAGAAATTTTTTGAAAAAATTGCCTATATGCCAATTGCCAATTGTCTATATTGAACATTTAAAAAATACGTTTTGTAGATCTGTGTCAGTTGTATGCATCGTGAAAGTTTCATCGAAATCGGTTGATGCGAGAAAATCGACAGGCATACAAAGATGTAAGAATCCTTAGATTTATTGTAGTTGGGGGGCCGAATATCGTAAAAAACTACAATTTTTACCATCTTTAAACGTTCGTCGCTCATTGCACCGTTGACCGATTTCGATGAAATTTTCAGAATATGTTTAACTGATGCAGATCTACGAAATGTGTTACGGTAACAAACCAATTGTTCCAACATCTTAAAAAAAAATCCAAGTCCAATATTTAAAAAGTTATCGTCTCTTTAATAATGTCCGAATATTAGTGGGAGTCACCGTAGTTCTGCTGGATAGTAGATCTCTGTACCAGACGAGTCTAAACGATTTTAGATTGTTTCTAGTAATGGCTGTACGCAAAATTTTTGATGAACATTTACCAAATATATTTTACCATATAAAATCTAAGATAACCGGCTATCAATGAGACAATCCACTGGATCTGCCTGGTGATAGTCGAAGATTGCGTAACGGATTTCAGCGACGGGAAGTATAAGAGCGATTACGAAAAATTGTGGATCAATTTAAAGGTTACGAGGCTTTCGAGCGAAGGCATTGAGCTCACGGAAGAAAAAAACTTGTTTAAACGGCAATACCGGGATTAAACTAAAAATTTACACGGACAGTTTGGTGTTATGTGCTAGGGTCGGAGGAGCGGAGAGGATGGACGTATACGAAATGCAAGCAGCGTGTTCGTCGTGGAAAAGATTGAACGGAGATGCTTCCCTCGGCTTCTTCTTAGGGGAACGCCTTTCGATCACCGGGTCTGCGTCGTTCGATTTACGACTGGTTCGCGATGCGCCTGTTATCGGCCGAATTCGACGAGAGCTCTCGAGAGCGCTGCGAGTGCAATTGCAATTAAGGTGCATCGATGGAAACCGATTCGTGCCAAACGCTACAGTTGCAACTCCGTCCAAGCCAGGGGGAGGGGAGTGTGCTCTTTTTCTATCGCGGCCCAGCGAAAAAAAAAGAAAAAGAAGGGCGGTAATTCGATGGACGAGGGCAGAATCCACCATCGCCGAGACGGTCTTAAAGTTGCCTCGTTCTTGCGCGCCCGAGCTTCTAATTTTCGTTTACAGCCCGCCAGTTTATTACAGGAAACTTCGTTCGGGGGGACATGGACGGGATCTAATCCTGTGTCAGAATTCGCCTCTTGGGCTTGTGCGTTCCTTCTCGTATCTCAGTCGGCGTATAAAGCATGCGCAATAACATAAAAACTTGCAGAAAGTGCAGAGACACACGGTTACTGCTGCTATAAGGCGTTTCCCAGAGAAATTAGGGCCGAACGAAGATTGTCCCCGACTATTGGTGTGCATTTATGGTATTTTTATAGTATTGTTATGTATAGTATAAAGCGTCAATATGATTTATTTAATACATTTTACGTTCTACTTTATCTTGCGTGTTATTATATCTTCTAGGCATATAGCTTGTCGTTAATTAGTGATTTAAAAACTTCGTGAAACCATTCATCGCATTACTGTAGAACCCATTGAATAGGGAAGAATTAAACCACCGATAATTAATTTAGCCGCGAATTACGCTAATACCGGTCATTAATTAAATTCACCGTTAATGAAAACGAATTATTTTAGTAATTATAACAAGTAGAATTTGCCAGTGATTCGACCAAGTCCACGTGGATTACACGATTTCCACCCGGGAACCGGTTTACACAACGAAGCTTTTGCAGCCATTGTGTCAGCGCAGTTGCTTTTACGCCGACGTGTAAAAATGCAGTTTACCCTAAAACCGGCAGAATTCTCCGGCTAGTCGGTGAATTATTCAGAGCGAGAGCTAGAAAGCGTGTCGTCGGCCGTGTTACTTACGCGTCCGATTTCTTTTTACTGCGCGCGGACTATGACGCGGCGTTTACTTCGGCACTCGCGATTCACCTTTACGATCCTTCCGGCGGACTTATTGACGCGTCGACGGCGGCCCGTTAAAATTTAATAAACTGCTTCGAAACGCGTCGCGCGGAGAAACAACCGGCTCTAACGGGAATTTAAACGTGGGCGATCAAGCTGCCGGTTGCAACCCCCGTCCGCTCGCACCCCGCCTCCCCACCCCACCGCCATCCGGGATAATACGATTTATCAGCGTTTTGCGCACTGCAGCGAAAATTTACGTTGAATATGAGGAAGACGCGGCCGATCGTACGCGGCCACCAGAAATATTTCTGTTCCATCTCGCCAGCCGATTCTACCAATCAGAACGCCGCCGCGCCGTTTGCTTCGCTGCCGCTTCATCATTTTGTATTCGTCTTAATTCTGCATTCTGTATTCGTCGTATTTTCGACGATTTCCAGTGCCGAAATATTTAGACACCGGGGCTGGAAAAACGACGCGGCGCTTCCATGTTCCCCACCGTGATTACTCCGTGATAACGCGTTGAAAAAATATTTCGAACCAACCAACCCTCGCACTTGACGCACAATCCCGCGAGTCGCGGAGCACTGTCTCCCGGCGACGACGTTCCGGGATATTTTGTACCACAATTTACTGCGCGATTATAAATGTATGGAATGTAAATGGAGAGACGTTCCGCGGCGGTCCGTTTAAAATTCCTACTTTTCCCCCTTATTTCGGGCTGTTATGACTGCCATCCCTTTCCCCGGGCTGAACCCGGCCACTCGGGATGCTTCTTTTTGGCGGAACCACGCCACGCTATAAGCGCTTTAATAACGGGCGTCGGAAGCGCGTTTATACGGGCCTGAAGGGAGGCAGTCAGTTTCGCGCCTGTAACCAGTAATTTGCATAAAATAGGTCGGTATTTATTGCCAGCACAGCAGAACGAAACTCAACCCCACCCCTGTCCTCCATACCCCGGTAATTTCTTCCTTCTAATACTACAACGAAATTATGAGATTGGAATCAACCCCTGTATACAATTCTCATCCTTCCCGAATCGAAAATGTAAAATAGATCGATCGTGAAATCGTGGAAATAAATGAATACGATTTTTCGTCGAGGAGTATCTCGACAACATTTTTAAAGTGAAAACTCGAAAATTTCGTTTTCGCGCGTGAAACCAGGAATTTTCATAAAATAGGTCGATATTTATTGCCAGCACAGCAGAACGAAACTCAACCAACCCAAACCCTGATAATTTCTTCTAATACAGCAACGAAATTATGCGATTGGAATCAACCTCTGTATACAATTCTCATCTTCGCATGCCGAAAGTGTAAAATTTGTGGAAATAAATTAATAAGATATTTATACTTTGACGAGTAGTATCTTGGCAACATTTTTTAGAGTGGAAGCTCGAAAATGTCGTTTACGCAGAGTGCGAAATAAAGTCTCGGGCGAGCGGTAAAAAATTACGAAACAATCGTCGGTAGACGGCGCGTTCAACGAGTAAGTTGTCCGTCTCGCTAAACAATTTCTGCGGAGAGCTTAAAAGCAATGTACATACGCGGGCGGTTCCCGCGCAAATCCCACGAACTGATTATACAAATCGTCGAAACCCTGCGGCAAACAATATACAACGGTCTCGTAAGCGAGTCGCAGTTCTGTAATTCATAGCGTTTCTATCTGGAACGGTAATTCTCCTTAGCCTCGATGCTCGGCGAAACCGGCGGGGCCGAGATCAAGCCGGTTTACAGTTTCGACCGGCGGCGCGGCGGAGGGACGGGGCTGTGGAATCATGGGATCGTGGGGCCGGGAAAATTCGCGAAAATCGGGAACAACGAAGGCGAGTCGCGTACGACCGTTTCCCCTTTATCGGGGAAGCGGAAAACGGTCCGGTTAGTTTTATAAGACGGAAAAAGGAGCAACGTTCGGAGACAGAAATTTCCGTGAATGGCGAGCGTTCCCGGGTCTCGAAAAATCCGCAATATCCGGTATATCCCCGGCGACCCACGGCCGGTGTAAGCATTTTAATAACAACCGACCATCCCCCGCTATTCCCCTAGCCACGGCCGAAGCCCGGCTTCCAACCCGGGTTGGCGTGGCCCGTGTGTTTGTGAGGCTCTCGCAGCGATGCCCGGCGATTTGCATGAAATTGAAAGCCTCTTGGCGGCGCGGCGCGATCGGCGTCGGCGGCCTCTCGTTAGAATGGAAATCGCGGATTGAAATTTTCAGCAAGCGAGCGAGAGAGTTTTCCCCTGGCGCGGCGCGCGGCGTGCGTTAACGCGAACACGTCGGGGAAGGGGGCTAGGGGCGGTCCTTAACTATGGGGCTGGTCAGCTTTTTGTTTTTGTTTAAAGATTTTTCCTGTCTTACCTCCCTAAATTGCGAGACTGGAACGGCCAGGAACGATCCGCGTTGTATAATTACGAATAAATTAACCACGTCTTAAAAATGATTACAGACAACCAAAAAAACAAAATGATTATGGCACAGATAATTTTCTCACCGAGTGCCACAATTCAGGTGGTTGATAAATAAGGGCCGCCGTGCAGGAGGCGCGCGACGAACGAGTCAGTTCGAGACAGGATCGATATATGCGACGCGTATTCTTGGCCTGACCACGTACACCGAAGAATATCGGATTTGCAGCTGCTGTCTTGCGAAGTTTGTTGAATTTCCCCGTGAATTCTTCAGCGGCGCAAGCGCTCCCCTTCTCGTCCCCCCTACCCTCACCGTTGGATCTCGTTACGTTTGCCCGCGCGATCTTCCGCCCGTGTGAAATTTCAAGATCCTACTTCTTCTGCTCCCGTGGCTCACTGCCGCGATAGCGATTCCGGCAACGATAGGATCTTGAATGCACGATGCGTCGAATCGAGCAGTCCTCCCAGCCTGAGGACCCTCGCGAAAGATGCGCCGCGCCGGGTCAAAGAAACGCGGGAAGTTTCGCGAGTGGCTCGTAAAACCGTTTTTAACAGGTAAAATTAAATCGACAGGAGTTGCGCAGTTACCGCGGAACGTAATGAACTTTGAGCGTCGTAAAATTTTCTGAAGTTACCGTCCCGGAACCGGGTAACGCTGTTTCGAAGGTGGCGGAGATTGAGCCCCGGCACTTTTAACAGCGTATTCCTTTCTGTATATGTGTTAAGGGGTTATGTTTAGTTAGAAAGTTCACAAACTGCTGATGTTTGACATTTTCTGCGGGCTCGTCAGCCCGAGAATATTTCCTGAGAGAGTTCCCGGTTAATCCGTTTAAAATCTCCGGTGTAACAGGACGGAACGCGAAACTTCGGATCGTAACTTCAGAATCAGTGTCTTCGGAATTACTACATCAGTTCAAATTTCATTGGCTTGTCGCGATAATAAAACTGAAGTCTTCAACGAACAGCGCCTGTTGAGACACTCAGTCTTCCACTAACGGAAATAACTCTGACTTCAATTTTAACTTCGAATAGCTATCATTTGGTCGTGAAACAATTTTTACAACGTGCTTAACAGGCTCTCGTGACTGGAAACTGTCTGAATCCAATTTCGAACAGCAATTGCATTTTTTAAAATAAAGTGGTAAGGAAAAACGCCGCATGTCACAATTTCAAAAAAATTCCAGTTTATGCATTAATTGAGCTTCAGAGATTTACGTATTTACCAGAAGAACAGTTATGATAACAAATTCGAAAGACTCCGAAAATTAATGCAATTTAACACATTCACTGCCTGTCAAATTTATTTACACAGCAGAGCCTTGATCTAAGAGAAAACCTCGGGTCCGTGCTGTTTCTTAGATCGTGTGGTTCGACTAGTTTTTCTGGCCGCGTCGAGCGCAGAAAAGCACAGCGCGCGTAAACACGGACCGCGCGAGTCCTGTCTGTACCTGTCTCGCGATAACCGGCCGATAGTTCACGAAATCGCGACGGGTCCGGACAGGACTCGCGCTGGCCGGTCGAGAGTCTCTACTGTGTAATCGACGAAGAAACATACATACATTTTTACTTGCTCCCGTTTTAAACAAACGTATTCCGGACGTGCTGCGCGTCCTCCATTATTCGTTGCGAGTTTGTGTTCCGAAATAACGAGTTTATTCAGCCAAATCGAGTAAATTCTTAACGGCACCGGATTGTAACAGCACGAGGCATTCGTTATTGATTCTTACGCTCGTCGTACTCGGTCGTTTACTTTTTCGTTTTGTGCGCTGGCTGCACGGAACCGGAGAGATTAAATCTCATTGGGGGGCGGAGGAGGGGGGAAGGGAAAAAAAACGCGGAGCGGAATGCATAGACGCTGAGCTCGTTTTGAGGAGCACGTATATCGGGAGTTGGAGTGTATGCACCCGGTGGACCGTGACGTCGTATTTATCTCCGTAGGTGCGGAATCGATATGTACGTACATGCATTTCGACTTCGCAACACTGCGACGCCTAGTCGTGACGTATGGAATCGAACGCAACAAAAGCCAGAGGAGAAAATCTGCTGTGGCGTCGGTGCTGGGCGGCCGCGAACCGCACTGCACCGCGGTCATAATGTTGCAATACTTCGCATAGAAAATCAGGAAAGAGCGCCAGGTTGCATTTCACATGGGTATATCGCGATACAGTTGCACGCGAATTAAACTCGCGCTCGGCACGCTACGGAAACAAAGTTACAATACGCGAGGCATACGGCAGGTATAGGACAACCTACACGATGCACACCGTGTAGGCTGTATACAGTATACAGTATCTAGTTTTACGTCCACACATTTTTAACTAGTACGCCGTTTTTAACACACATTCGTGGACACGTGTTGTAGAACACTTAAACGCGTGCATGTCGCGCACTGAACTATCGAACAAGTGTTACGTCTCGAAACATACTGTGTGTACTTGTAATACAAGCACATTACGTACGGTGGGCTCAGATGTCAATCAGTGTAAGTGGCTGAGTATGAACACCGAAATAATTAAGTGTTTTTAGATTTAGTTGCGGAAGGATATCGGTGCATATGATGATTTAGAAAAATGACTAACGTATAAATTAATGCTGTTTTGCTTAATTTTTTTCCGTCGCAGAAATAGTTGTGCGCATCTTTAAAAAAAATAATAAATGACGTTTCCAAAATAATAATTACTTTTTTTTTTAATCGCAGAAATAGTTGCGCGCCTTTAAGAAAATGATAAATGCCGTTTTCAACAGTTCAATATCAATCTTACAAAGATAAAAAACGACGAGATAATATTTCAATCAACCATGATTTTTTTTGGATCTATTTTAGAAAATGTTTTAGAACAGATCATTTTATTCAGAATTGTTTAGAACAACCTAAAATACTTTGGAGGATGACGTGAACTGTATTCAAATCAGCATACTTTAACTAGACTAAATTTCAACTAATTCCCTAAAAATGTGGTTAAACACACGTATTTAAAGCTATTTCGAATGGTACGAAAAGTCACGCTTTAAGAGAATTTTAACGCCCGAGGGAATGAATGAGATTCATTCGCTTCGGAGATACAGAAAATTATGCTAGTGTGCATACCGTGGACCCCATTCATTACCACACAGTGTAGTATTAATTTCTGTACTTAGTTAGCTCCTACTGTGAAACTCGATAACGTTAAAAATGGTCTGTAGACATAAAATGAGCTCGACATTAAAAAGTCGAGTTGAAAATCTGTGATAATGTCACAAATGTTATGAATTATGGGGATTGTTCATATTTGCAAGTCAATAATAAACCATTCTTACATCTTTTGATGACTGTCGTCTTTTATCGTACCAAACGATTTTAATAAAATTTTCAGAATTTTTGAAGTGCTCAATATAGGTCCAGATAAAAAAGTTACAAAAATTCCTTTTCCACGTTAACGTGTAAATTAATCTTTCCATCAATATTGAAAAGGTTATTGTGTCAAACATCCCAATCCATCATGCCTCATTACTACAATTCGATTCATCTGTCGATATTAATTTTCTATTAGAGATCAGTTTCATTTCCGGGTCATCGTACGATCATACTTCATGCTCGCTACATTCCCGTATCGATCATACTCGTAAAAGCTGTCGATGCGCTGAGATACGCCGTATATAAATTTAACTTCGCGTTCCATAAAACTGGAACCGATACAACAGAATGGGAACGCAGTCGAGAAGAATGTTGGCCAGATTTGATATAGGAGCATTAAGGGGTACTTTATTCGAAAAATTTGAAAAATTGTCCGTGTCTCTTCACATTTTATTACCACGTAAGGTATCAAAAATACGTTCCGGAACGCGAATTCACAGGTCTCTTAAATTGATAAAGTTATAGTGATTCAAAATTGGAATGGCGTGCCCGACGAGTTTCGATAACTTTGGACAATTTAAATCGCGTTTGTTGAAAATTGGTAGGTATTTTCACAGGTATCTTTTTTATTGTTTGCAGCAGTTAAAATTATCATGATAGAACCTTCTTTTTCAAACTCCTCGTGATTTTAACATTTTTCACCTACAATCGTTATAACTTTGTCATTACAATGAATTCTGGTATAAAATTTTGGGAAGTCATTTTCGAGGTTCTGTACTTACAAAAAAATACAATAAAAAATTGAATTCTATACCCCTCCCCCCTTAACATTAGTATTTTATATTATTTTATAGATATTAGCAAAATGAGTTCATTAAATTTTTTAGTCATATTTCTCATAATATGTGTTTAGCTAAAGAATTTTCAATATTCGTGAATTAAAGATATTAGAACCCGTCATTTTCACGGGTCCCGTAAACCCGGTGTTAAATTAGTATGTGTCTAGACGATCTTCGCGTCCGGGCGAGTTAGTTGTCGCGTTTCGAGGAGTAAGGTAATTGAAAAAAAAAATGATTCCGCGGCGGGGTTCAATTTGAACGGGAATAAAGCGGACGGGCATAGACGTCCTCGGCAGAGGAATCATGCAATTACAGAAATGGCAGGTAATCGATAAGCGGCGATAAAAGTTCGGTCCACGGGCGCTCGTGAAAGTTTTATCGGCGGGGAACGCGGTCGAACGCGGCGCGACTGCGGTGTAAATGCAGCCGTGGTGCACGCGGTCTATCGGTGCATTCGTTGCATTATTTAAGCGTTCGACATTACCGTCGCGCGCGCCGGGTCGACTCGCTCGCGGCAGTCTAGCTATCCGCGAACATACGAGAACAATGTGTCGTTTACCTTCGACTACACTTTGCCGGCTCGCGTTTACGTTGTTTCCGGTTCCCTTCCACCACCCTCGTCCCTCTCCCCTCCCATGTCCTTTGGCCACCCACGCCGGCCCGGGCCACTTCCGGGGTTAATGTGGAACACGCGTGTTTGCGTTAACAAAGTTTCATGCGCGTTCCTCTCAATTCGTGGACTACTTCTGCGTCCGACTATTTACAGACCTCTACCACTGACGCCGTCTTTCCGTGGGGAGGATCGTTACAGAGCATTAAATGGAAACACGGCGATCCCTTTGATGAACCGAAATGTTCTGCCGGTAAATCTTCCGTAGCCGATCGCGTCAGTGTGTCTATCTCTCTCTCTCTCTCTCTCGCTCTGTCTTTTTCTTTCTCTATCTGGCTTTGCAGGGGATTTCGATTTCTTTCACGGAAAGAAAACAGGTCCGAGATCAAAAGGATGCTGTAATAATACACGCGATTCCCGGCGAGATAGGTTTCACCGGCCGGCTTTGATCTCTTCAGAGGATTAATATTGTTGAACTGACGCGAATGAACAGAAGCCGCGGATTTCGGTGATAATTGGACCGGGGATTTCCGGGCGAATTCTCGATTTCATGGGTTGTTTTGATAACGAGGAAAATTATCTCTGTCGATTACGAGATCTTCCGCGGCGAAAGAAAAATTTAAATATAATTCGCAGATTGCGCTTCTCTGTTCGACTATTGAGAAATTCGACAATATGTTTGCACTTGAAATTATGTTATCTTATAGAGTCATATTGAAAGGAAAAGCCGTAAAGAAAACACGGGCTTATTGGCAGCATTGGGCTGTGCAATTTTGCTGGCGATCGTAATTTTACAATTCAATTGTTATTCCTGATTTTCTGTTTTTATACATTTACCTATAAACAGGGTTGGCTGTTAACACAAACACACACACACTGACCGCCGAAAGTTTGGAATCACTGAGTAAATTCAGAGACACAGGATATATTTATGAGAGAAACTGAATTTACAGAGCATTTATTTGTCAAAAAAGCAGTACACATTTTCTTTAAATTGTCTTTTCATTAAAAAGTTCGTCTTCATCATAAATCAGCAAGTGATTCCAAACTTTTGGCGGGTAGTGTACGTACACGCAACATTCGTACTTGGACTCTGTAACATTTAAGTAGTACTTGACTATTAAGCAGTAATTTTTACCGCGAACGCGATTTTTACCCGAAACGAGATAACCGAAGATTTGTTGACAGTATTCGCGCGACAAAATTAAAAGGAAACCAGGAGCGGAATGTAAATTCCGGGGGAGATCGAGCTCCGGCGATAATGCGACGAGCACGACGGCAGAATTATTCGCCGGTATCAATTGTAAATCTTTCGGAGGGGGGCGTTCGAGTTTATTTCGGCCGTGTGCTCGCGCTCGCTCCTTTTTTATTCAGACCGGGTCGTCGTCGACGTGCGACCGTCAACGATAATGTCACGGGACGAAATTTTCACAGGGGTCTCTCTCTATCGGCAGCGAAATAACGAAATCGTGGAGAAAGGAGGCGCGTCGCGCTGCAGGTAACGGCATAAAGGGATTATAGGTACGCGAGAACGCCTGGCAGCCTATCATAAATTTCGACGCCGTATAACACGTCGGGGAGGACGGGACGTGACGAGCTTGAAGATACAGTGACGAGCAGCCGGAATGCATACGACGTAATCCGTCGACCATCGATTGGGTTTTATTTCAAGGTCGGGATGGCGCCGGATGTTCGACTGCGAACGGGAGCGAAAGAGAATGGCGGAGAGAGTTCGACTGCGGGTTAATGAATTCCTATGGTCGCACCTGCTATTTTTTCAGCTGGTTTTCTCACCTTTGAATCATTCGATTTTACGTTTTGTTGGGCGCAACATGTACATACAGTGACTATCATTAATATTCGAATACTCTTAAAAACAGGACAACTTTTTTGATATTCGACCCTACCACTTGGATTTCTTTTTTCAAAAGTTAGAAAATTTGCAACTCTTTTATGTGGGGCTTATATTGAAAATTTAGGAAACCTGTTTCGTAGATCTGTATCAATTAAACATATTCTGAAAATTTCATCGAAATCGATCAACGATCAACTGACATAGATCTACAAAATGTACTTAAAAAATGTTGAATATGGACCCACATAAAAAGTTGTAAAATGCAACTTTTAGTATTTTCTCTGCAATTTCGACCAATTGAAATTATTGAAAAAATTTCTTGCCACATGGTGTGGTAATTGCTCTAACTTCTCGAAGAAAGTCGTATGGTCGAATGTCAGAAAAGTTATCGTTTTCTTAAGAGCGTCCGAATATTAATGTACCTCGCATTATTGATTGCCACTATTTATGTCGCTGCCTACCTCCATCGTTCAAATGTCTTATTAAGGTGTGACATCCATTCTGTACATTCTTAAAATTTTTGAAATTTTTATGAGGCAGTCTAGAGCATGTGAGTAATTAATTTTCAAGCTGTAAGAGTAATCAGGTTAATAAGAATTATCTGTAATTTATTCGGATGTGTTAATTACAGATAAGAGCTATTATAATTGTTTGTATTACAATCAGAGAGGACGTTCAGATAATTTCATCTCAGCTATTATACTGTTGACGTTATACAATGCTGCGACAATTATTATTAGTCCGTGTACGGTTGTGCGTATTCAGGTTCTTAACTGAGAGTTATAATCACTGAAAACCAGGATGAAATAGCATCTCATTATCCCCACCGAATGTTTTTGTTCGGTGACAAATAGTCCTCGTACGTTTGTACGTATTCGCATTTTTAGCTAGGAGTTAATCAATGAAAACCGGAATGAAATAGCATCCCATTATCTCTGCTGAATGTTTTTGTTCGGCGGCGACCGGTGCTCGTACGTTTGTGCGTAATCGCATTTTTAACTAAGGGTTAATCAATGAATACCAGAATGAAATAGCATCTCATTATCCCAATGAATGTTTTTGTTAGGTGACAAATGGTGCTGGTACGTTCGCGCGCGAATATCGCATTTTTAGGAGTTGGTCAATTAATACCGGAACCAAATACAGTCTCATTATCCCAACGAACGTTTTTGTTAGGTAACAAATAGCGCTCGTACGTTTCTGCGAATTTATATATTAGCAGTTAATGAAAATCTCAATTAAAAAGCGTCTCATTATCTCAACGAATGTTTCTATTAGGTAACAAAGAGTCCGTTTCGTTTAATTGAAACGTTCGTTTTATAGGATTTTAATTAGCAAGAGTTGCGAAGAAATCTGCAATCTAGCAATCACCGTTACGGTATCAAGAAATTCATTACTGTATCCAGTTATGTACAGATTATAAACGAAAGCAATCAATAACGAAATTTCATTACCAAAAAAAAAAATTCAGTTTTGTAAAGCGTGTATTTATTGGCTTCGCAGTGATGCCGAACGAAGAAAGCAAACACTGAAATGGTGTGAACAGAAAATAAACGATCGTGTTGTTTGGAGTACTACAATGAATATCGATGAGTGCAGAAAACGTAATTGCAGGCATTTTTATCGGTGAGAGAGTTATATCCGTTTTTTCGATTTATTTTTAGCGTCGTCAGCCTGTATCACGATTTTCGGTACACCCTGTATTTAAAATTATAAATCTTTTTCGCATTTCACAGTTTCCCTATTGATCCGCAGTCTGCTTATTATTTTGTCAAGCATCGTATAACACCATGTTCTTTCGACTTATTTTTCCACGCGGAATCACCAGCCTGTACCATGATTTTCGGTACACCCTGTATTTAAAATTACAAATCGTTTCACTGTTTCGCATTGCGCAGTTTCCCTATTAATCCGCAGTCCGCTTATTATTTTGTCAAGCACCGTATAATAACATCATGCCGGGACTCCTATACACATCTCGGCGATCATAGAGTGCACCGAATGGGCCAATTACACAATGAATATCGCAGCCTGTCTCCAGCAAAGGCTCGCCTAATACCGCTATTAGCATGTGAAGCGTGTACTGGAAATTCAGATAACAGCGCCGCCGACAAATATCGGTCCCCTCTTAGCAAGGATCCGCAAGCAGGAGTGTGCCGTCCCTCGGCGAGACGGCAAACACTAAAACTGTTAACCCGTCGGTTTCGACGACCACGGCCGAGAACATCGTTGCAGGAGGCTTGTCGTCGGAGGCAGTTTTCGGGCTGGTCCTTTTCCATCTTGTTCCCCGAAACGAGTAGTCTGTCGGAGCGTCATGGAAGCGGCAGACAGTGTGGCGCGAACCCTCCTCGGTGATACTGACGGAGGTTGCGGTTTGCTAGGGTGGTAGGCAACGAAGGAAACTGAAGGCGTATGCTGGTCCGGGTCTGAGGGAATGAGTTGCAGGGGACAGAGAGGAGGGGGCTTGAAGAGCAGGCTCCGAAGAAAAGCTGCCCTAACAAAGGCGCCTTATTTCACGCCCAATGTATCCCGCCTCAGACACGATCGTTAAGATACCTATCCTAGCGAGGTGCGAGTTCCGCCACCCTTGTCCGACACCCTTCCTCTCGCGCGCCCTTCCCTACACTTTTTCCTCCCGCTCGAAAACCCCTCGAAAATTGTTCCTAGGCTCTCCTGGGGGTGTGTTCGCAGGTGACTTACCGCGGCTCGCGCCGTGAATCGCTCGGGAAGGCCCTTTTATACTGCTCTCTTTATGTTTTTATTAACTAGGAAAGATACGAGGCACTTACGGAAGCACGGGCATCAAATATAATATGGATAATATCGGTTCGCTCGGAGGCTCTTAATATCCAAGGGACGCATTGTCGACGCCGATGCCACGGGATAAAGGGTCAAAGAGGGGTGCTGCGGCTTCTGATGGAGGGAGAAAGAACGATAGAGAGAATTTACAACGATGCTCTATCTATCTCTCTCTCTCTCTCTCTCTCTCTCTCTCTCTCTCTCTCGCTCTATTTTAGCAGCGGCTGGGCCGATATTATACAAGATGACCCGCAATTCGCACCCAGCCCCGAATGGGGGCGGCTGTCCTCGTTTCTTATGGGTTTACACTTCCTGAATGGGTCGGGGCCCCCGGAGTGAGAGACCTTATCGGGACACAGGGACATGCCCGTTACCGGGGCGCCGCCTTTGTGAGCAACGGCGCTCGATTATGCGCGTGTTTCGACGCCGCAGAGCCGCGCCGGTGCGTCTGTCGTTGAAAAGCGCTCTCGTCCTGCCCTCATCCTCCCCCCTTCCCCTCCGGCCGCGGTATCACGGCCCGTACACGCCGCTGCACAATAACGACCCGATAATAAAAATGAAAAGCCGCTCTCTAGCGACGCGACGCGACGCGGGGGTATATTCCCGCGTTCGCACGTTGTACAACTGTTATCTCGTCGAGAAGCGCGACACCGGCGACGGATAAACGCGGCAAGATCTTTTGAAGCTTGATACGTCACCGGTGATCATCCCCGCGGTAGCGAGAAATAAAGGGGCGCGTATCGCGTGTTACGTCGTAAAGCTCGGGTTGACAAAAAAAAAATTCTTTTCCAGTGCTGCCGCTAACATTCGTACACGCTTGATGCTTTAAGTTCTTTTGAGAGATTCTCCTCGGCGACTCGACCAGTGGGAATCCGGCGGTTAAGAGTTTCAGGACGGTGCGTTAATGATATTTTGATTGTGGCGATCGCGTATGTTGGCACCAGTGCTGGGTAATATTTGGTGAAATTAATATCTCAGCTACCGTAGACTCCCATGTACCGCGATATCAAAAAATTGAATAATTATGTGACGATCGAGAAACTGAATATCTCTGTTACTAACGGTTTTCTGGAAGAACTGCTTAGGAAAAGGTTGTAGTATGTTAGGGGACTCACGCGCCGGTGATGTTTCTTTTTCAAGGTCATCTTTCAGAGTTTCAAAGTCACCGGTACTTTTCTTAACGGAATCGCTCGTGTTTTCGCAGTTAAAGCAGAACAAACCGAAATCATTGACCTATACAACCGTGCGGCTCCAACAAATCGTTCACGCGAGTTGTTCGGCGAAACTCCGGCAAATCGAAGCCTATTCCACGACGCCCAGGAGTCTGAAAGTCGCGATTGCACAAGTTACCCGGGAAACTTTGTCACCGCGTCCGATGCCGCGGAAGC
The DNA here is from genome assembly GCA_028454225.1 of Lasioglossum leucozonium. Classification (NCBI taxonomy): domain Eukaryota; kingdom Metazoa; phylum Arthropoda; class Insecta; order Hymenoptera; family Halictidae; genus Lasioglossum; species Lasioglossum leucozonium. The sequence goes on from CM052219.1 coordinate 15,056,738, forward strand.
TGGAACGGTCTTCGGGTAAAAATGTGTCGGGGCCGGCGGGGGGGAGGGAGGAGTTGCCTGCAATTTCGAGGTTCGACCACTTTGTCAGCGGCGCGAGAAGAAGGAACGCCAGATGATCCCACGTCGAGACGAGAGAGAGCAAGAGAGAGAGAGAGAGAGAGAGAGACAGGACACCTTGGAGATGGGTCTGGGCACGGAATGCCTTGATATTTCGTCCCTCCGCCCTCTCTAGGATATTAGACGATAAGCCTGTGCAGAAGATGGGGGCAAAGGTCGGACGGGGAGTCCGTCCTGAAACTAGGGGAGCAACGATCGCGCGCGGCTCGGAGATTGAACTCAATCTAAACTTGCGACAAACTTCGGCCGGTACTTCGCGCTATCTCTCATACTTCTGTCGAATCTCTGGTCGCGATCCTTAACCTTGTTCCGCTTTGACGGGCCACTGGGCTGGTTAGGCGGCGAATTACATAGAACCGCGCGACAATGGGCGATCGATCGATCGGTGAACATCGGGGATGATGTCTCTGTTGCTTCTTGAAGGCAACGCAACGTGCCAGAATCGTGAAAAACTGAACAAAATTCGTACATTGTTAGTTGGTTGGGTAAAACATAAAACAACTGTTCGAGGTTAGTTAGGCGGCGAATAGAACCGTGCGAGAGTAGAGGATTGGTAATTAGTTGTGTAAAATATAAAACAACTACCCAGTGCATCTCAATGAATTGTTAGCTTAGTTCCACTCATCTTCCAGAAATAGCAAACTGTGCGGCGCCTGTATAGGCATAGCTCAAAGTATCGCGAAAAGGAAGCTGATTCGAGTTCCAAGAAACTCGTCTTCGTCGGACGAGGAACGAAGTAAAAAAAAAGAAAGAAAAAGAAAACGGTGGAGTCGCGGAAGGTAGAGGAGGATCCGAGACGATAGGAGCACGAGATGAAAGGCGCAATGGTATCAATTAACGGTCGCTTGCCTTTGGCATCCGACGTGGGTCTCTTTAACGAGCCGGGGGCGCGTGTTCCACGTTTTTCCCTCTGGTTTTCTTCCGGGTGAAAAAGAACCAGCGATGCCGATAAATTCCGGCGAGTCATGGAGGACATCCGTTCACGCGGAAACCGTAGGAAATCGCATTCCGCGTCTGACGAGCCGTAGAAACGCGGAAATATCCGACCGGTCGACCGGCCGAACGGAAGGAAGGAACGATAACACGGTGCGCCGGGAGCAGAGCTGCCGGACTGGACCCCCGGCGCGCTTCTGGATTATATATTTTCGGGAGAACCGGGCACACGACGGATGCTCGGCGCTTAATATATCCGCATTATTCTTCGTCCCGTGAAAAGCTAGGCTCTGGGCGGACCGTCGCTTCGCTTCGCGTCGCGTTGCGTTGCCGGCACGGCACGGCACGGCACGGCGGCGCAGTGGTAGTGGTAAGGACAAGCCAGACAGAGGTAGATTAATGCAATCCGCATCAATCTCCATCGGGGTTGAAGCCTCGTCTTCCCTCCGGGAAACCATCAGCCGCCGCCGACGCCGCTGCCGTCGCCGCCGCTTCGTATTCACTTACGGCCATTCGCCGTTATTATGCGTCATTTTGCTCTCGCTTTTGGCCAATCATCTCGTCGCACCGGCCGTCCCGCGGTGAGCTCCCGCAAATGGACCGATTACTTTCAAGTGGCCGCCGATATAAAACATTCTTGCCGCGGTAATTGAATTTTTATTACCCAGCCGCCACCGACCCTCCCCTACCCCCGCGCCTTCCATTTTCTACGGTACCGCGGGATGCTCCAGGTGAAAAGCTTGTTATCATGACGTTCCTTTTACTCGGCGATTTTCCTCGCCACGGTAGTCGATAACGTCGAGGAGATTGTGCTCGGCTGGTCGTCGCGGTCAACCACAGAATTATTGTCTGTCGGATGGTTCTCGCCAATTTAAAAAATGTTGAATATCGCGCGAATTTTGTGGGCTACGCGCAAGCTTTATTTATTTCCTAAGCTTCTAAGCGAACTGTTAGTTACTGGATAATGAAGTTCTTATCTCACGGTACATTTCAGTTAATTTCGACGGTAGCAAATTGATGTGCAATGCCGTTAATTTTATGACAACCATTTTTTAGCAATGCAATCAGAGTTGGACAGTAATTAGTTCTTTTGTAATCGATTATTTAATGTAATCATAGTAACTGTAATCAGTCGATCAACGTTGAAATAAAGCAATAATCATGATTACCTTCTGCAATTTGTTATCATTAATCGTAATTATAATTCATTTATAATTTACATGGAGATATAAGCCGTAGAAATTCTATAATGTAATATGTAATATATTTATGATGTAAAATACGAATATACATCTACCCATTATTATGTTATTTAAACCTTCCGCAATAGTGACGAAATATCTTGTCACGCAATGTGGTTTATGAAACGCTTTAGTTAAGGTGCATACCTTACAACACAATGTCTTTTGTGCGACGCTGCAGATGAAATATCGTCGTAAATGCAGTGTTTGTATTCGGTAACGTCCTTAGCTTCCTAACTACCTATTCAGTTCGAAGAGAAGCACAAACAAGCTTGAAGCTTTGAATTGTCTTCGTACATGTTGCAAATAAACAATGTCTTCAGAATATCAGTTCGAAATTAAACTAGAATAATCATTCGATGTTGTTGTAATTCTATTTATTCAATAATATTCGGTATTTCTTGTAATGTTCGAGAAGTTTTATCGTATCGACAATCGAAATCTGTTATTTTCGGAATTATCTGTTCTCGCCGGAAGTTATAATGTGAGAATATTTTTTGAAATGGCTCCACGTGTAATAAATTCTAATACGGTTTATTAAAAAGTTCCGGAACTTTCCCGAGCTCTGATTTATTTGGACGGAAGCAAAAGCGTGACATAGAAAATGCATTATTCTTGTTGCGGTAAATATCTTTATAAGTTAAAATGAAACAGTCCTACAAAATATCGATCATTCAACCGTGAGATATACAAATATGCCAAGTCAATTAAAACAGTCAGAAGAGTGTTTATAAAACGACCAAAATTTTCTCAATACATTATATTTATCGAACAGTGTCGAACGCATTGTACGCGCAATAACGGAACAAACAACCGAGTATTGAGAACTGTTTCCATATTTACCTGTTCCGAACGACTAATAAACTCTTAATTTCATTGCCGCTATAATCGCATAGTAAAATATCTCAGCTGGCCGCAGGATCGTTAGTGGGATCATTAACGTGTTTTAGAGTTTGTGGTTTTGTCTACAAGCTATGGTTACCCTTATTATTCAGGGTTCTACACTTTAATACAGTGTAAACCGCCCATACTATCGAGTAGAGATTATTATTACGAAAATTAGAACGTTGCACTCCCAGAAATTATTAGAAAAATCTACATGCGAATGATTTATACCTTTAACATTCGGGAAACAAAGTGATTTTAGTTTTACATATAAAGTGTCGATATAGAAAAATTTCCGTATGTAACATCATTAGACTGCGAATGTTTATGCAATTTCCAAGTTTTACAAACAAATTGTAAGAAAGTGGAATGAAATGAAATCCTATTTTAAACGGCAACCTTTCTAGATCCAAAACAAATAGAAATCGTACCAAATTCTATGAAATTTTATATTCTAGCATGTTTTGAAAATTTCCATAAGCCATAAATGCATAAAGATCCGCAGTCTAATCATCATCAATACGAACCATAAAAATCTAAATTAAGCCAAGAGTCCTCCACACACGAGTCTCTCAAAAAAGAATTGGACCTGGATTATTAATTCTCACAAAAATTCTTTCAACTTCAGCGAACCCCACTTTACGTTATTCCTCGTCTGAGTTCTTGTGCCCACATATTCGCCGCGGTCTATTCTCTCCTGGCATTAGAAAACGGGCCCCCGCGTCCTTTCTCATCAGCAGTTCTAACAGAGCCGTTTAAATCACCGGCGGACCCTTGTAGAGCAAACTGGCGTCGCGTCGTGTCGGGGCGATGCAGTTATCGATCAATTAGCCGAGAAAAGATTTCGCAGGGTTGAAACGCGAATCGCCGCAGCGCAGCGGGTCGCCGAATAATGAGGTGCCTTATTAGATCATCGATTTTCCGGGGGGTAGATGTCGGTGCCGCGGCAATCCCCCGGCAAAGCAGAGAGTTACCCCGGCGCACGTCGAGTGCCTAACAACGTAACGTTGTGTAATTTCAGATGCATCGTCGCAAACGAAGTTAACGTGGCGCGGCCGCGTTGAAAGCGGCCGGGGCCGGTCTGCAGGAAAATTCGCTTTTCCCGCCGTAACTCGGCCGGATTATTCGATCAGTCACGACGGATTGTCGTCCCCTGATGGCTTCGTTACCTTACCATGCCAATGAACGACGGCACCGGGAAAACGGGACGGCGCGTTGCGGCGCTGCAACGAACAAAAACAGGAAAAACGTCGCGACACCCGTCGTAATGGACTGCCCAAACGGGTACCGCGGACGCTTTAAAACTTCGCTCCTCGCCCGGACCGTGCGGCCAACGAATCGGAACAAACATTACTTGAGAAACGAGGTGTGCTGCGAACGACTTTCCGAGTTTTAAGTGGAACACGAGCTCAATGAATCGCGCAAGCACGGGCCCTCGTAAATTCTTTGCCCGGCACCGTTTCAGATGGTATTCGAATGATATATGAAAGGCTCCTGTGTTTTCCGGGGGACTGTTTGCCACTTCTTTTGTCGAAGGCCGTGTCGTCGCTTTCGATAACGCAACGTCGAACGCTCGCTGCAGTTTTTTAAAGATTAATCGCTAGATTTTGAGCGTCTCTGATAAAAACAATTAGGCAGGATTTAGGACATGAATGAATGTGAATATATTATCTCCAAATTATGAAAATTATGAGAGAGGTTGATAGATTATTATCTGGCTCCTGGTTCTTGCACCTGCGGTGGTAATATATTCATTTTAAATAATTCAAAGATCCTCAATGAAAATATGTCAAATTTTCAATAAAAGTTGTTTGCACATTTGCACAGATAGAAACTGATTTTCTTTCTTAACAGGTTTAATAAATTGAAAATCGCATGATAGTATTTTTAAATACATCCGATGTTTTTATTATTCATATTTGACCTACTCAGTCGTATTATAAATGCATGGAATCTGCAGTCTAGTTTTCAAGAAATTGAGTCATGCCGCTCTGCTCTCGACGATAAATTTAATACTGGATTTCGCGTATTAACTTGCAGATCTACTGGACAAAATTGACATCGACCAAAGGTTTCATGTATTTATTCAGCATAAATTTTGTATAATTTCTACTTATTTTCATATTTCATCGTTACGTAAGATTAAACAAGACTGGATAAAAGATTCATGTTTTTGGTCTTCCTGGATTTAAACTCGGGAGTACAGCGGCAAGTATAATAAAGTACATTTGTAGCATTGTAACGTTCGTGGGGCAGGTTATGGTAGCGAAAGAACAACGTCAAAAAGGTTGAAACAACTTATGGGAAACACGAGTCATGTCTAAAGCGTCCATCTGCAAGTCGAGAAATCGCGTGAATACATGTATTCAAGTCAACGCAGAGAATTGTCAGATGTTGCTGGAGTATTTCAATGCGATGTAGCCAAGATAAGAAAACGACTTCCGTCGTCGTTATTATAGTTGCCAGTAAGAAAAGTGTATTTTATGTGCACGACAACGTTGTAGACTTATGCTGCTATTCTGATTTTTAAAGAAACACAAGATGTCGGATAGGAGGGATTTCCAGGGTTTTACTTTACAGTCCAGACCAGTTCCCTCGCGACAATTACTTATTTTATCCGTGTAAAATTTCATCGCAGATTAGCGCTTTAATAATAGTTTGCGAAACCTTGAAAACATTGAAAATGTCATATTTATGTTTTGGGATCTCAATTATGCTTTATTAATCTTTTTCACTGTTGAGATGCTAGGTAACTCGAACATGTTGAAGGTTCTACTTAACGAAGTGAATGACAGCGATAACAACAGAAAATATATTTCTCGAAATATACTTAGTTTAGCCAACAGAACAAATAGGATTACGTTTCTCCTCGAAGAATATTGTACATATTATGTACAGACAATTCTGGAGATAGAACATTGCGAGATTTCAATAGGTGCATTATCAGCGGCTATAGTTTCAGCCATTTTGGAAGTTCCAGAACTACCGACCAATGGACAGCAATGAAGCTGTTCGCATATCCGTAAGTTTCACATTATTTCGACTCGATTTCACTGCTGACGCGATACTAAAGTTAGTCAAAAAGTTTACGTACACCGAGGCACGAATATATGAAACAAACGTTTCGAACGTGTTGCGCTTGTGAATCCCAACTTGATCGTCGGGGAACGCGTCTTATTCGTATAATAATGGACATACATAATAATCCCGAACGAAATTATTACATTACGTTACTGCAGATGACTAGACGATTCACGATTGAAATTGCTATTGATAGATCTATTAAAAAATTTCTGTTAAGTATAAATTAATAATAATATGATTAGATATTATAATTTTAATATCTTAATATTTAGAATTAAATATTATAATTTTAACATTTCCATTTCATCATAATTAAGCAATTAATAGTAATATTTCAATATTCATAATGAAATATTATAATTTTTATGTTTTCATTTGATCGTAATTATTGCTCAAGCCGTTACCCCATTCTCTGGAAGGTTCGGAGTTGATTTATTCGACCGATTGAATCCGTGGTCCCACCGACGAAAGAATTCGGGAATTATTTTTGCACGAGCTCTCCATCGAATCGGTAGAACGTCGAACCGTGTAGCGTATCAATCGAAGTAGACGGGCCGCCAGCGAATTCCTGCCCGGAAACTTTGCGATTGAGAGGATCGAACGGCGGAAATCTATTTACAGAATAGCGCACAATGAGAAAATACTCTCTCTCTCTCTCTCTCTCTCTCTCTCTCTCTCTCTCTCTCTCTCTCTGACGAGCTAAAGATCGCGTTTCCCCGATCGTTCATTGAATCCTTTCAGCGGCAGCCATTCGCTAATTGTCGAATGTTTCAGGCTCCGCGAGTCATGGGCATCACGGCGCAGCGTTTCATCTATTCTATGTCTGCGGGCATTTAACCAGCCGGAACGACGGCGGTGGCGTCGGCGGCGAACTGAATTTGGGCAAGTCCAAAGGGAGTACCGAAGAGGCAGACGTGAAAGGAGTTAACGAAGGGTGAGAGGACGATGGGATTGAAGAACGAGGAAGTGGAAGAAGAAGCCACCTTTCAGGAGACAGGAATGCAGTACCCTGCCAGACGCCTGGCGTTTCCTTAATTGCATTTTTATGCTCGCCCGGATTTCCGGTCCGAGAAAAAAGGACGAAGCCGAAAAGGCATCGCCCGGGAGAACGGTTGCCGAGGGGTTGACGGGAAAACCGGCGTGGCGCGGCAGAGGCGAAGGGATTGCCAGGGAGGAGAACGGAAAGATAGGACGGATGAAATGGGACGGGCGAGAAGAGAGGAGTTTATTATCCCACGCTGCTGGAAGAGGCTCCACCGGTGTCCATTAACGTATCTCGATTCAACGCGGACCGAGACAAATGAGACGCGCAATCGATGCTCTTACGGTCTTGCCACGATTCTCTTGCGCTTCGTTAAATTCCTCCCGTGGATAATTACATGATAAACATGAATTAACGGCCTCGCTGAACGCCGTTTAAACCGAGCTCTACTGGACCGATTTAAGTAGACGCGCGAACGAATAAAATTCAGCAAAATGTTTAAGTTCCTTGTAGTACGGTAGAAATTGAATATTTTCGTTCTTCTTGTACTTCATTTGCGAGATCTTCATTTTATGGTATTCTTTATCATTGAAAGTGCGTTGATTCGTCGATACATTTTGGTCAAGTGCCACACAATGCAATTCTAGGTTGCTTTTCCACTCATATAAAAAGGCTACTCGACGGTCATGTACAGGATGAGTCACGTAACGTTTGCACCTCATATATCTTTGTCGTTTTCAAAGATACATCGAAGGACAAATATTTATTTTTGTTATTTTTCTTCTTTTTAGAAATCTGAAGGTCATTTTCAATTTTTTGAAACGGGATCACCCCTTTTTAAACGCCTACGGTGATCATAGCCAAGGTCATTCAAGGTCGCAGTCAGGGTATTCCAAAGGGGGTGGTAAAAAAGTGGAGGTGATGTTGAGATCTTCAAAAAAGAATAACATAAAAACAAATATTCTTATTTTATATTCAACAACAAAAATATTTCAGGTGCAAACGTTAGGATAAACTGTTCGTTTAGAGCACTAAAAAGTGCGAGAGTGCTCAATAGATTTCAAGGGGGAACAATTATTCGAAGCTGAAGCGCCCGGTATCAAAGCGCCTTTATATTTGGTATTGCCGGCGAAACAATTTCGGCCGTTTGCTAACGGCGACTAACAAGAGGCCGGGCCAGCGGAAACTAATTACAGGAGTGTTCCGGGAATCTAATTTCGATATTAACGGAAAGTGGACTCGAGCGAGTGGCAATCGACGAAAGCGGATCGGTTCGACCTTTCGAAAATCTCGTTTGCAAGATTAACGTGCCGGGACGGGACTGTCGGCAATTCCAAACATTGCTGCTTGAAAGATCCTCGGGACGAAGGAACTGGACGCGCGAACAAGAAAGAGAGTCGAGGAATTCCGGTCCGTTGAACAATCGCGCTTCGGAGCCCGCCTGTAACTATTCCGGGAAGCTTCGAATCGTCTATCCAAGTTGTTCCTTCAGGTTCGATTGCGTTTGCCCTCTTGCTGCAAGTCTTAATTTACTAAGAATGGAACACGCTCGGCCTAAGTATCGTTCCGTTTAAGAAATATATAGCCAGTCAATAAAGTCTCCATACACCATTTGAAATGATGTAACTTTTTCAAAAGTCGACCACGTGACCTGAGTTTTCTCAAGAATTTAGTAGAATTAGGTTACCAAATGTAACCTGTGTAAAGAAAATTGAAATTCACAGGACTTGCCAAAAAAATTTAGTAAATATTGATTTCGCAACTTTTTTATCTGGGTCTGTAATGAAAGTTTGAACAATATATTTTGCAGTGTTAATTTTGTACATTCTGAAGATGTTATCAAAGTTGGACGACGTTGTAATCAAATCAAATCAAATTTTCATTACAGGCCCAGTAAAAAAAGTTGTAAAATCAATATTTACTAATTTTTTTTTTGCAAGTCCTGTCAATTTGAGTTTTCTTGAAATTTTCTTTACAAATTCTTTAGTAACCTGATTTTTCAAAATTCTTGAAAAAAACTCAGCTCATGTGGCTCACTTTTTAAAAAGTTGCATCATTTTAAAGGGTGTATAGAGACTTTTTTGACTGACTGTAATGATTATACATCTTCCTACGATTCTACTCTGTTGAATCGATTTTCCGAATTCCATAACACCTGTCTGCAATTTCCATTTTTTTTCGCGTTCGTAACAACTATCACAAAATTAAACCAGACAAAATGAACATTGAAACAATTTTACACAGATTTCATCTGCTCCACGTAGCAGAAAGCAGCTTTCATTAACAATAGCGGTCAGCAAAATTCCACGTTCCCTGCAAAATGGTGGTTTAAATATTTACGCGCACTGTGCGTGCCTGGTAACCGCGCATTAAATCCTTTTAGCGGGGTTTTTTAATAGTTCTGGCACGATACAACAACGTTATTATAACACAGCAAATGTATCGCCTGGTACCACAACTCTCGTAACGAGTATTTGATGCATTTATAACAAACATTAGAAAATTCATTGCGAAACATGTAAAATATTTAAAAACCGTGACTGTACTGTTATAACTATTGAAAGCGAAACAGTATCGTTGTTATGAACGAGCAGAACGAATTTTCCTCATTAATAATATGCAATTAAAATAAATTTCCTTCGTCGATATTTATCATACGAGAAATAGCGTATCCTTTGTCGATAACAGTTATCCACAACGAAGCAAATTTTCGGTCTCTTGTAATCGTTATTTGTAATCGAAATAATTAATTTCTCAATCATATAAAAATGTTTGACTGCCACGTTTGCTCCCTAAAAACCCCGACGTTATCAAAGCGACGCGATCGTCGTCGAGAACAATTACTGCCACTTTTCTTCCGACGAACCAGCTCCCGAAAGACGTGAATTCGCAGAAAAATCCAGTCAATCGATCACCGTTCGAAGAAAAAGTAAGGACTCGCGACGCGACAACTATTCGACGACTTCATTCCGTCGTTCCATCATAATCGGAAGATGAATGGGTCGTGATTCTCTTTAAGGCGGCTCGATAGCTCGCCGGAGCTCGATAACAGGTTCGAGAGACAAAGGGGGTCGACGAGGGTCTAGGAACTAAAAGACGAGAATTTCGACCGGTCGGACAAATATACCAGCGGGACGGTAAAACGTAAGGTGGGTGGGGTTGGGGGTTGGGGGAGGGAAGGGGCGTGTAACTGCCGGAAATAAGTTCGAACTGGCTTGTAGCATCGACCATTCGTTCCTTCTGTCCGAGCCCCTTTTCACGGGTCCGGATTTATTGAAATTTTATGCGGTATCCCAATGAGGTCCGACTCGGAAGTTTTATCAACGGCTCTAGGTGGCCGGACCTTATATTACTACGCGGAGAATCGTAGCGAGAGGAGGAGAGACGAGAGAGAGAGAGGATGAGAGAATCCTTCGATTTCGCTTCACGGAAGACGATCGCTCTCGCTTATTCCGCTTCCCCGCGATTCGAGGAGGGCTCCTCGCCGGAATATCTCAGTTCGTCGGGGATAAAAGAAATTCCGCAGTGAAAGGGCGCCGAAAGATCGGCTCATGTTTAAAAGCAAAAGCATAAAAATATCCCCGGGAAAATGGCGAACAGTTACGGGGACGAATATAAATCGCGGGTATTTTCATCTTCGTCCGGTGGATATTAGATTCGCCGTCGCAGTTCGACACCGGGATATCGCTCCTTTTTATTCGGGCCTCGTTTCGGACGATTTCGGCCGGGGCGACGATCTGTTCTATGACTTCTCTAAACGCGTCCTGTGTAACAGGGTGTTTCACGAAACGTGGTCTTGCACGTGGCGCCGGAAGGTTTAATATTTTCTACGTGTTCCCCGGGGGAAATTTTTCTATCGAATGTATATGTACATACCAAAAATTCGTAATTTATATTTCTTACAGATTAGCAGATGTTTTACTTAAATCGCGTAGGTGGAATCAGGCCACCTCGTATAATAATAAAGTACCCAATGGAGATCACGGTATCACGTGCAATTAGACAGCGGATCTTTATGCGAAATAAAAATTGTTTACCTGAATTGCAAAAAACAGGAGTGAAATTATTATGTTTTCCCTTAACACGTTCGATAGGTTGAAAATAATAAAATAAACGTATAAAAATAATTATAGAAATAAATGCAAAAAAACCCGCTGTCCACATATTTAATTTCAAAATCAATATCGATTTAAAAGAAGCAGGATTAAGAATACGTAAAAATTGACGCGTAAGGATTCGAAAGCATCCGCCACGTAAATGATTAAAAAATCGCTCGTGTTCACTGTCAATCCGTTCAAAGTGATCATTGCAGTCTCGCGGCACACAACAGCAACGATCTTCATCGATCGGAAATCAGTCGAGGTCGTTCCGTCCTTGGGGTGGCACGCATCCTACGTAACAAACTACCTCGGCGCGGCGTTTCACTGACCAGCGCCGTTCTGTGTGTCAGGTCCGTCGTGGTTGTTCCGTTGTCGTGTGATCGACTTGTCGCAACATTAATCCGTCACGCGAAGACTATTAATTCGCGGTACGCTGCGCGCGTATCGTGTTCCCGACAATTTGTCACCGTCTCTCGTATAAGACTTCTTTCGGTGGTGTCATCGAAGCATCGATCGTCGAACAACGACGCGACGGAACCTTCCGAGAAACCTGATAACTCCGTGACGGTATCAGGGACACCTGGTACATCGTTATTCCGGGCATCGCACGGACCACACGTATAGCGCGGGGCTAAGGACACGCAGGCTCTCCCAATCCCGTGAAAACACGAGCTGGAGCAGAGTAATCCCGCGTCTCGATTCCGGATGCACCCGGCGCGGCGTTCATAAGCCGAAAGTTTCCCCGGGAAGATTACCGGTGACCGTCGCCGGAAGAATCGAACGCCGCCGCGCCGGTCACGTCGTCGGTCGTTCGGTTTCACGACGAACGTGATCCGTTTAATGCCCGGCCACCAAAATTACGGCTACTCACCCTAGGTTATGGTTGTCCGAATTGTCCGGCGCGTCCTCCGTCACGGAATCTTGGGTGAGGGGACCTTGAGTGACGTCAACCCCCATGCTGCCCAGATCCAACGTGGCGTATGTTCTGCGTGCCTGCACTCTTGTGCCGCCCCCACCGCCGGTCACCTCGCCGCCTCTGTCACCGCCGGTCACCTCGCCACTTCTGCCACCGTTGCCCACTAATTCCTGATAGAGCTCATCGTACAGAGAGCTGCCGTTCCCGTTGCTGTTCAACGCGTCGTCCAGCCGGGCCGGGTCCAAGTGGTAGTTTGGGTTCTCGAACGAGAGCAGACCGTTCTCTGAAAAATTCAAGACGCGCCTTTTGTAGCTTCGTTCGTGGCTCTGAGCAGCGTTGGATTGTTCAAATAATTGTTTCAAAACGACATTGGATAATATTAGAGAATATTAACTGGATAGGTATCACATTGAGAAACGAACAACACAAAGCACGTATTATTCGTCACTGTATCATATTCTTCGAAGAAGTTACAAGTGTCATAATACTTATAGGCAGCCGTACAGTTGTGATCGAATGCATGGCGGCTTGAAAGCAGTGGATCGCAGTGGAAGGTAACTTTACGTGTTTCTATAGCTACTAATAACCCAGATAGCACAAAGACGTCTGAAATAAGACGTCTTTTTAGGACGTATGACTTTCTGAAAATGGACGTCTTTAAGACGCCGTGTGCTATCTGGGGATACGAAGAATGCAGTACAAGTGTGGATCTACCGTATGTGCAATTGTGTCTACTGTTTGATTAATGTTCGATTGACAATTAAAATAGAAAAGCGCCACAAGGAATTTCATAAAAATGTATGAAAAGGTGTAGTATTTTTTTTTTTTAAGTGTAATTCCTATTATAAATAGGTATTTGTTATAATCCCCAAAATCATACCAATTATGTAAAATTAGTCTCCCCATCCATTTCAATATACCCCGCCTCGTTACATCATCCCACCCATCAAAAATAACACAAAACATTTCTCCAGGTGTTACTACTTTGTCCCCGGCCGATATCCGCTATTCAATATCCGGGCTTCCACTGTTTTATCCTCGATAGCCATAAAAATATCACGAACCGTCCCTCGTTCGAGAGCCTTTCCGGCCACGGAGTTTGGTTCTACATCCGCGCTGGATCTACTCGGTGCAACATGCGGTCCCGTCGCGTCGTATCGGTGCAACGGATAGACCGTATTCGCGAGCGAACGCGTAGGAAGCGGGAGAGGGTCAAGGTTCACGACTCGTAACAGGCTCGGCTAGGTGTAGTCAACGTCGACGAAGGGAAAGCGCGAGACGCCGGCACCCGGGGACTCTTTAGTCGTTTTACGAGCGGCCGTAGAGAGGCTACGTACGAAAAAGCGACGGAGCGCGGCGCGAAATAACCTGGCCGATCGATAGCCGCGCCGCGCCGGTTGCCGTTCGTGGAAAGGTGTGCTCGACTTTTACGATAACGAAAAACGTCATAGCCCCGGTCCTCGACGTATCAAGATAGCGCTCCTGGACGGAAATAAATGAACGGGAACGAGAATAAGGGAGGCCTTTGGGACTGTAAATGCGGAGAGAGGCCGGACGAGAGAGACTGTTGGCGGATCAATCGCGCCTGAGTCTTGCCAAACTCGAAGCTCGAAAAGTTCTCGGGATCGAACCATAGAGTCGCGTCGACCGATCGATCGGGAGAGATTGAAAGTTGCCGGAGAAAGCAGATGCGATGTAATTGCAGCGCGTGACAGACAGTTACACCCAGCAGATTGTTTGTGATTGTCTACTCACTGATGCTCCTGAATAAGACGGCTGTCGCTAGAAGCACGTTGCACAGAAACCGACAGAACGCGTCCATGCCGACGCCGCGCCGGTCATATTGTTACGAGAGATCGCCTTGCCCCGATAATCGTGAAACCACGCCAACAGCACTTATCGACAAGCTATTGGCACATATACACCCGGAAAATACACGGTCAAATAGAGAAAGAGAGAGAGAGAGAGAGAAAGAGAGAGATATAGAAAGAGGGACAGAACATGTATGTGCGAGAGTCAGGGTGTCTAAGTCGAATCTCCTTGGCCTCCTTTGTCCCTTCCTTTCTTCCTTCCTTCCTTTCGCTTATCCTTGACACTCCTATCTTTTCTCGGTCTATCTATCTCGTTCCTACTCTCTGTATTGATTCAACCGTAAGCTTTAAAGCTCTCAGCTTCGAGAAGTCGCCAGCTCTCGCGGCCAAAGGGACAGGCCGCGCGTCCCATACAATCTCCCATACATTTCACTGTACGCGTATCAGCTCCTCGGTCCGACCCGCGTGGATCGGATTCGTTCGATTGAAAGCGATTGCTCCACTGCGAGATTTGGCTTTGTAGGAGGGAGAATAGTCGAACACGGTCAAAAAATTAGAAATTAGGGTTCTTTAATGTATCATGCTTCTCAGTTGTTGTCAGTTATTATTAGTAGACAGCGGATTTTATGCATTCGTAACAAAAGTTGGTAGGTGTAATTTGAAACATTGAAAGCATTCGACTGGTGGATTCAGGTGAAAAAATGTTATTTTGCGGATTTATATGCAAAATAAAAAGTGTCTGTATTCATTTCAAGTTATAGGAGCCATGTTCGTTCTCTTGATAACCTCGAGTTTAAAGTAATAAAATCACAATTTTTAAATTTTGTTAAACGTTTTTACTGTTTTGTACTTCGTCCAATCTCGCCATAAATGCATAACATCCACAGTATAATTATTAACAATATGTATGCAATTATACCAAAGTAATGTTTATATTCTTTTCTAAAAGTGTTTCAGTTAGAAATATGATATTTTATGGGATAGAATCAGATGGACGTTCCTCTTGTGTCAGGTCTCGTTCGGTGGACAAAGACTGGCAAGAGGATCGTGGAAATGACCAGTTGATTAAAACTCTTGTTCCCAGTCATGGATCATAATTCGACGCGATTTTTACGTGGCTCCGGGAAACAAGGGACCCAGTGTCGATAGCAGGGTCCATTAGCCGATCGAATCAGCTCAATGAAACCTGTTTCCACGTTTCTTTGACGCCACTTCTTTCCCGTAATTCGGTATTTGTTGCGACCCTCGCCACTTTCATCTCCCATCGAACCCCGTGATTCGAGTCATATTTCCGTAAAGCGCAAGAGGGCAATCGGCTTTCCTCCGACTTTCTTTGCAGCGATCGAGAATTCCACCATTGTTTTGAAGTTTTCACCGAGATTTTTCTCGTCGACGTGTCTCCAGCGAAAATTTATTTGCATCTCGAACCGACTTCGAAAAAGGGGGCGTCACTCAATACTATCGGTACGTGTGTTTTTTTTATGTAAAATATTTTCACCGAAAATGTTGATTAAAACGATGCTCGCTACGATCCGTAAGTTTATTTAGAAGCGAGTTATATTTGTTTAATGTTACCTACTGTTCAAAATCGGATGAAATTAACCAAAAAAGAAAATTAGAAACAAAAGACGTGTAATTTTGTGATAATGAAACATTTGTTTAATGTTACCTACTGTTCAAAATTGGATGAAATTAACCAAAAAAGAAAATTAAAAACTTAAGACGTGTAATTTTGTGATAATAAAACTGACCCTCCCGCTGACCGCGATCACGCAGTTCTCCCTTAATATCGGGAGTGATATTTTATGGAGCACCAGCGAAGCAATCTAATATTTCGTTTCGCAGAGCACGGCTGCTAATTATCCCGGAAGTGGAAGAAAGTTTACCAATTCGGGGGAAATATTCAAGGGGATGAATCACCGGCTGGGGACTGCGGCGGCGACAAAATTGGCTCGTGTCGTTGTCCAGTTGCGTTATACGTGTGTCCAAGAGTCGATAAAGTTAGCTCCCCGCTCTCAGGGACGGCTCCTCCTCGAATGCATCTCGTTATTTCGACCGGAAGCAGCCCGAAGGGACAGCTGAGACTTGAAAGTTCGACGCCGCTCCGGAGGAACGGACCGAAACCTCGGCGAGAAGTTTACCCGCTGTCGCCGGGAACCAGAGGCAAAGTTGCGTCGCGTTGGAAAGAAGAGGCTCCGAGGAGCACCCTTTAAAACCGTGGCACGACGCTTGTCGATAATCCATTAGCCGGCTTCCGTGTCGGTCTAATGATTCCAAGAAAAGATGTCGAACGAATCCGAGGAACTGAGGAACAGCGGATATCGGGGAACTCCTCTCCGTTCCGGGTATGAATAACGGATGCGTTGAATCTGCCATTATGCGGTTTTTTGGAGGAGGGGAGTGGGAATATGTGTTGAGAAAGAGAGCGATAAAAAGCTTAAAATGAATTATAGGATAAATGGTATAGAATTTAGAACAAGTCGAATCGCAGACATTGGAATAACGGAAAAAACTTCTCGTTTCGCGGATCGATAACAGCCCCGAGAGCTTGAAAAGTCATAGGCGTCCACTCGTTTTGAATAACAGACACGGCGCTTCAAAAATCATAGATACAGGAACAATTGAACGGCGTTCTCGTTTCATATGTCAATAACAGGCTTGATGAGCTCAAGACGAGTGAAAGAATAGAGAGTATAGAATTAGCAATATAACGAATTGCAGAGAGAGAGAGAGAGAGAGAGAGAGATTGTGGAAAGAGTTATCGTTCAAAGTTAAGAAATTGGATAAAGTGTCCATTATTGGGTAGAACGAGCTAAAGGTTCTAAAGCCGAGGATTGTGGGATTAGGATAACGTGGGAAAGTGGGGAATGTGGGTCGGTCGAAGTTAAAGAATTTCTAAAGGATTCCGGAATTCTGTTTCGAAATAAACCGGGCGTGTATTACCGTATATTTTAACATCGTTATTTTCACGAAGTAGCTGTGAATTAATCGCTTTTAGTGTTCCGTAAGTGTTGAACAGAACCAATTAAAAAGTTCGTTGACTCTTTCGATCTCTGATTCGAAAGGTAACATTGAATTAATGGTTTATCGAGGACCGCCCCTAAGCTGTCGGGAACGGTCCGAAAGATTTCGTTAATTCCGAAGGGAGGCCACGGGGATGACTCAGCGCGAGGGTGGAGCGCCTGTGCGCGACAAATTGGCTGGCGACGTCGTCGTCTTGCCGCATGCTCGTTATAGGTATGACCGACCGGAGTGCAGTTGCAGTCGTAGTTGCAGCTGCTGCGGCCTGTTGGAATGAATCTTGTTACCTCGCCCTCGCGGAGGGGGGACGTGGGGGATCGGTAAGAAAGTGGGTGGGTACTTAAACGGTGGGCTTTACACTTTTAGCTTGCCTTTCGCGTTAGTTCCGCTGGATAAGGGAAAGAAAAACGAAGATGCGAGGCACAGGAAAGTTATTTAAACGTTGCTGAGCTTACGGCGGCGCGAGGCTGCTGGCTTGATCGAGATCTTCTTGGCCTAGTTAACTGTGGCTGCCTACGCGAAGTGATATAAGAATTTACCATTTTGTTAATTACCGTCGTCTCTCGCCGTATACTCCTTTAATATTGCAAATCACCGACGCAGATAAAGTTTCTCCCTTCGTGTGAAACGGAATTTTTTAAGTTCGTTTCTGTTTGATAAATAGCATCAGTCTTTAAAAATAAAGTTATTTTAAAAATTTTGTAAACGTGGTTCTCGAATGAAGACATTTAAGTACGATATTATATCTTTTTGTAATTCGATGCAACAATATCAACAGTAACAACAACGCTTAAGATGGCTGACCGCTTCAACAATTATTCTACATCTTAATCTGGAACGTTCGAAGCAAATTGTAAGGTAAGGAGTCGAGTCCAATGTCAAATTTGTTGGAAGCGGGGTTACAGGCATTATGTAAGTCAGCCTCCGAGTGCTCACATCGAAAATCCATACGGAGTCCCTTCGAAAATCCGCATTGCAGGATGCGGAACAACGAAAAAGTATCGTTAGCAGGGACAACCCTTTTTTCCCTTGAGGGGCTGCGAAGAATCGAGTCGTGGCTCGAGTCAGCAAATTCCGCGGTTAGAAAGCGCGACCGGGTAGTCTTCTTCGCGAGTGCATTTCGTTATTTCTCCGGGAAGAGAGGTCTTCGAGGAGAACCGGAATGGAGGTTGAACAGCGAAGTTTGAAAGTTTGGACACGCTTTCGGCGTTAGAACCGGAAGCACGGGAACCGGTGGAGGTTGAGGAGAAGAAGGAGAAGGGCGTAGGATGAGTGAACAAGGAGGACAGGGTGTAAGAGAGGGAGAGAACTCCGTCACCGCCCCTCGATGAGTCACCCTATCGATTCCTCGACCGAGTCTAGGTGAAGTCTAAGGGGGTGAAGGGGTCTTCCACCATCGGCGATCGTCTTTCTCCTTCTCTCTTCGTATTCTACCCTCTTCCGCCCTTCTCTCCCTCCCTTTCTTTTTCTCCTGGATTTTTTTTTCTCCATCGACGTCCTTACGTAAGTCCTTTCCACGGAATATTAACTTTCATGGGCGCGGAGCAACCTCCTCTGCCACGTTCCTCAGTTATTCGCAATTGCGAGGGTCACGTATCTCATAAGTACCGAACGCGATTGGCCGAGACCGTCGACTATTCCCAGAGCCCGGAAATGGTTCCCAGTCATTTTTTAGCTGGCTGACGCAATACAAATCAATTTGCCCGGACTTGGGACCCGTAATTTAAGCACCTTTCACGCCTTCGAACTACGAAATCACAGTCCTCCGTTACCTGCGTTCTTTTGAGACTCGCTTCCCTTTTATTGTCGTAATCTACTCTGTCGCTGATACGGATCGAGTCGACGCAATTTTACTTAACTTAAAAACTCCATTTTAATTACAATCTGTTAAGTACGTCAAGTTATATTAGGATCTGAGGAAAAATACTTTGCTGTCCGTTAGACCTACTCAAAGAATTTAGCCGTGTCTCGATCGTGTACATTTTTTACTTTAACGGAGAAATCAACCCTTCTATTCGAACCGATAGAATGCATAAAAATATGATTTTTTCTAAGGCTAACATATAAAAAATTTTTTTTTACTCAACACAGTGTGTCCAAACGTGCAATATAAACATTGTAAATGGTCTTTAATTTTAACGACTCGTATGAGTGGCACGACAGCAAACCCGTCAAATTGACATTCTTTTGCTGTTCATCACCGACCTCCTTGATTCGCGTACATGTTCCGTGTACAAATTGAAAGCAGTTTAAGTTGTGAATACAGATTTTACGAAGGAATATCAAACCGGGTAGGCAACGTTGCTACCACCGCCATCATGTATATTCAGGTACCACGGAGAGCAATGAATAGAAGGCGGTTCCCCGCGAGCTGTCATATTTCACGGTACATAATCCAAGATAATGGTAGCGGAATACTTTCGGCCCGTGGTACCGTGCTCCATTCTTTCCGTTCACGATTCACCGCGATAAGGTTCTCCGCGGGCCGGGAAATAAAGTGATTCCAGCACCCCCGCGGTCACCCTTTCGCGGAATTCAACGTTTATTCGAACCCGGTCTTGCGATTACGCTCGAGACGGCTGTCGAAGCTGGCCTGGACGTCCCCTTCGCTCCTCCCCCCTTCCCGCCGCCAACGCGGCTTCCCTCCACCGCCATAACAATGGAGTTACGGTCTTAAATGTCCCTCGCACGGCATACCGTAGAGAATGGGGTGCGAAGAATCAAGCACCGTGTCTCGTTACGGGGGAAAAAAGGCCGGAGCAATTTCAAAAGCGGTCGTTAAGTTTTACGACGACCCGAAAATGCGTCGACCCCTTCCGAAAAGGTCAAGATTTTTCCAGGTAATGGTGTCTGACGGCGAGCGTCCTTTACCCCGTCGACCAGCCGCGCCGTCGACGTATCCTCGTGGACGTCCGTCCCGACCGAGGATCTTTGATCGCGCGGTCATTCCTCCTTCGAGCAATTGGGTCGGGCGAAGTCTCGTCGTTCGTTTAACGTTTTACATCGTGTAATACGGGCAAATTACTGTGGAATTGTTTTCGAGAATATCCAGTTCGAAAGTCCATTTCGGTACACGAGCACTCGATCGAGTCTCGATTCAGTGGACTTCGGAGTGAACCTACAGTCTGAAAAAACGACAAGTTTGCAAACATAAATATTTTATCGGTTTACTATATTGTTTCGCATTTTCATGGGAAAACAAGCGGTAAATATTAATAGATAATATTGATGAAATTCTTGTAGCGAAAGTTAAGCGAGCAATACTTATAGAGACGGCGTGGCACGATCCAATTTTAGATCTCTGATGTTCCACGGTGACATACCGTAGCTGCACAACTGCGGTAACGTTATTTATTGTCAGACCTGTATCTAAGCTCGGAAGATGATAGTTTCGGCAGTGTACCTCCAGAAAACTAAACAAATAAGTAAATAAAATTCATTTACGCCGTCGGTGAACAACACCGTCGAACGCCGCGCAAGAATGCACAGTATCGATTACGGCTTGGAGAATTTATAGCGGCGAAAGCCGAGGAGCGTGTAAGTGTTTAAAAATGGCGAGACGTATGTAGATACGCGGCGCGTGTCGCGCGCGCAGTACAAGTACCTCGGCGAGCAACGAATCTCGTGCAACAGGGTACGAGGAGCGTTTCAACTCTCGATCGAGAACATACGGGATGCCATGAATGGCTGACAAGGGTGTGCAAACAAAAGTTCCATTTAAATAATGAGGACAATCGTACGTCACAGGCGCACCAGTCAATCACGGACTCACTCGATCGGCAATGATCGACGAGGGATGTCACAGATCAGCGGGCAACGATAACAGGGGGAAAATCGGAGAACAAGAGCTTCCGCTCTTTTTCCCCAGCCACTTCTCCTTCCGTGCGTTTTCGTCGAGCAGCGAGCCTCGAACACCGCCGTTCCAAGGCAATTGCCCTTTTCGTTCCTTCTCGCGAGCGAGCGAGCCCTCACCGAACCGCCCTTTCCCGAGGTGTACAAGCCGGCGATTACGCGGATCCACTTTGGCGAGGCCAACTGGGTAGACAATAATGGCAGAGGCCACTTCAGACTGCATCAAACACGGTCAAACGGCCATGGACTCCGATCGCATTTCAGAGTTACATGAACCAATGAAGCAACCAGCAACTTTTCTTGTCCCGCAATGGAGGGGATAATTCGTTTTTCTTAGATCGTGCAGTTCCCGTTTTCTTAGATCGCGGCTTCACTTTATCACGTCGAATTCACATAGAATCGATTTGCGTTATTGATAAAAATTGTTGGTTATTTAACAATTAAAGTGATCACCTTATGTAATCTCTCTACATATGCAGTGGAATTCATTTTATTCAAGCCAAAACTGGAAAGTTAAAATTTCCCACAGTGATTGCTATGTAAATCTGTCTGCAACCTAAAAATTCTAATTTATTATTTTGTTCGAACGGGTCAATTTTTATACCCGGTCAAAGAATAGTGTCGTTCATACGTGACCGACGCTGCAGTCAGCGTGTCCGCACAGTATCCAGCTTGGTATTCTCGTGTTTCTGTTGCCGGCAACAAATATCGCCGCTTGTTGCTTGTTTCCATCCGAAGCGGCGAAGATCAAAGAAAAATAGGAAACACGCGAGAACTCGGAGCAGCAGAAACAAATGCTCTTCAGTGGATACCCTTTGTCACCCGATACATATACACAGTAGTATCTTCGTCGACATGAACGCTGTCTACTGTATAATAAAATGCATCGAACAGCAAAATGAGATAATAATCTTTTTAACAAGCGGATTATAGAGAAGACACGAATGTGCGAAATATTTACCAAGTTATCATTTAATAGGATTTGTATTCTCATTCAATATTGATTTTGAAGTGGAATAGAAAAATCGTGTCATCCATGACTAAAGCTGTAGAAAAAATGTTGATAGGAACTGTTATCAATTATTTTCGAATTCCTATATATATTAATTATAACAAAAAGAAAAAATTCTTATTTACAACTTAGATCTGTACGATTTTATGCGCATACGTTTCGTAGCGTCACCGCGTACTGTAATTCCGTTTTTTAGTCGCATGGACACACTTCACACGCTCACAATAGGCAAAACAATAAAACATTTTACGATTCGACAGTAAAAAAAAATTTCAAAGTTAATCCAAGATACGGCGCGTTAGTTTGAAACAGCCGTTTAATTTATCAAGGAGCGTGTGTAGCTGTAGCGAACAAGGGCCTGCGAGATAACGATCTCGATCGTGATCTGTGCCATAACAAAGTTCGTGGAAGGAAGCTTGTAACTATTTTTTCCTCGAGCGGCGCGGCCATCAGAATGACGCATACCTTGGAAACGCTCGTCCCGTTGGCGCTTAGACATCCTGGCGCCATTCACCTGCGGCGCCGCACGCAACCCTTAAACACTATTAGCCGCGCCATGCCACCCCCAGCCGGCGTCGACGTCGACGTCAACGTCGACATCGACCGCTTCCGCGGCGTGTTATCTGGCTTCCCGATTCCGTCGAACCGACGTGGACCAACATAGCCCTTCGCCCGATTAGAAACTAGGCGTCGCGACGCACGGGGTGGGCCTGAATCGCAGAGTTGGACGAAATTCGTGTCTACTAATTATACAGGGTGTCCCAAAACTACTGCGTTAAACTGAAATGGGAGGTTCCTTGGTCATTTGAAGCGATATTTTCCTTAACAAGTTCATAAGCCAGTTTAACGCAGTAGTTTTGGGACACCCTGTATATTATTAATTGACAGCAGATTCTATGCATGTATGACGAAAATGAGTAGGCGTAATTTGTAACTAACAGCATTTGTAATATATTTTGCAGAATTTGATGCTGCAGCATTTCTTGAAATTTTCGATAAGCCATAAATGCATAAAGATCCGCAATCTATTTATAAGAGTAAACAAATTAGAAAAATGAAAAAATACTGTTATATTATTTTGAACCTATTAAACATATTAACAAAGAAAATAAAAATCTATTTCACTCGAAATCATGTAGACAACTTTTATTTTGCATAAAGATCCTCTGTTTAATTATTAATTACAAATAGAACGGTTTTGTGGGGTTGAAGAATCTAATTCTCATATTAGTCAGCTGCTAGGACGAGAAACTCTTTGTAAAACTACCCTTAAATAGGGTGTTTCAATCTGAGAAATTGAAAATTTTGTAGCTGTCAGAATTTCTCAAAAAGTGCAGAAAAGTTGCAATTTTTTTCTTTCGGAATGTTGAAGTGGAAAATCAAAAGTTTGTCTGGATCACAGTGGGAACACAAGTAAAGCTTGAAGAATATATGATTAGTCTACTACTCTCTTAGGAGAACAAAAATAATTTTACTATATCTACATATTACAATATTTCCTAACTAACAGTATCATTATTTGTTGCAGAATCTATTAGAGCACATTTTCGACTACGATATAATGATGAATAACCCTACATTCTCGAATTTCCATTTTTTTTTTACTTTCTGTCAGGTTTTCGGGGCTCCTGCCCCACTGTGCAACGTGGACCAGCGCAGCCCTTCGTCCGATTAGAAGCGAGGCGACGCGTGCACG
Source organism: Lasioglossum leucozonium (assembly GCA_028454225.1). NCBI lineage: Eukaryota > Metazoa > Arthropoda > Insecta > Hymenoptera > Halictidae > Lasioglossum > Lasioglossum leucozonium. The sequence continues at coordinate 15,080,388 of CM052219.1, forward strand.
TTCCTCCTTATCACCCCCTTATCGAACGCGAGGTCCCGTGGAAAATTGCGCGCGGTGCATGCGTATTATTACCGGATAATTGCGATCGATATTCAGCGACGACGGTTCGACCCTCTTCGACCGTGTCGTGTGACAGGGTCGTCTATCGATGATTTACGTAGAACCGACGCGACGTCACCGATTCTTTGACGATTTATCATTTTTTTTTTCGTCGACTTTTTTACTTTTTTTCCGCCGGTCGCCGAGGGTGTAACGTTGAACCGGGTAACTGCAATTTGATGGAACCGGCGCCTGTCGATGACGAGACCTCGTTTGTTTTTGGAAAAATTGAAACCGGCCGATTGATACCCAGGCCGATTCTTTTGTGATGGGTTTCATTGGCAATTTTCATTCCCGGATCCTTGCGCGGGTAATTGAAACACTGCGGAACCCGTGATTGGACTCTTTGTTTTATTCGATTTCGTTTCCGGCGATTTCGGCGAAGTGTCCGCGATCATTCGCGCGCAAATACGTGTTTAGCGAAGCATTCTTTGGAACTGAATGGTCAAATATTTATGACGCTTATTTTTTAGTAAGCTCTAACAATTTTATGAATTAAAATATTTCCGACAAATATTTTCCGTAGGAGATCTCAATAATTATACAGACGCATAACCGATAAGACGGCAGGTTCAAAAAGATCATCAAATATTCGCTTTGACAACCTTCCCACCCTTTGATACCGTATTCTTTCTATGAAAGTGCTGCAAAGAAGCAGAGCGTACAGTTTGTAAAATCTGTCAATAAATTCTCGCTAAGGATAGAATTTTCGTATTGATTACGAACGACGAACGCCATCGCAGAAAGCGCAACAATTCCTGCTCCTTGCATCGCTCTATGAATCGTAGATAAATGACGCTCTCAGAGAGCATCATGATCATTGAGCTGGACTGGTATTCTTGAAACGAACTGGACTGCGAGAGCTATCCGATCGAAACAGCGAATGTCCTTTGTCGGCGACTTAACAACGGAATTCACGGAGGCGACAACGAACGATTCAGGTGGCCTTACAGTACCGCAGCCGATGAACCTTTGCAGCGGTTCCTGTCAAAACAGTTCCGCCGTTAGTGTGCAACGACAGGCGTCTGACCACGCGCTGACCATTTTCACTTAAACGCACGCTCCGTACGGGTGGTATAGTATGTATGTATAGTACGTATAGTATAGCATGTATGTATATAGCAACATAGCGCGACAGTTAAAGCCACCGTCGTCGGTGGTTTATGGATCGTGTAAAGCAGAGACGCTCAATGAATATGAATAAAGTGGTAACGCGATCCGTGAACTCCATTCCGGATATGACCGTCAGGTATTTTTCCGTCGTCGTTCCCTCGTTCCTCTTAGTTTCTCTTTTTATTCGGCCGGCTACTTTTCCCGATTGCTATTTGCTGATGCGTTAGCGCGCGATTTAATGAAGAGTAAAAGGCTCTCTCTCTCTCCTCTCCCGAGGACACTTCCAGGGGAATTCGTTCCGGCACACGATTTATTCGCCTCTGGCAGTGACACGCGACTAAGAGACTAAGAGAGCTTTTAAACTGTGCCGACTGCCCCCATGAAATGTGGCTGGAATCGCGAAGACAAATTAGCTATGTAAAATTCAGGAAGAAAATTCACGGGATGTTCGTGTTTTATTTTTAGTAGAACCCTACCTCATTATCATTTCGTGCTGCCGCACACCGAAACAAGCGCCATTGCATTACTGATGGTTGCGATTTCCCTAAACAGTGGAATTGCCGAGTGAAATTCCCTGAAAAATTGTCTCCCATTTTAAGTTTATATTCGAGATTTCTTCCGATGATAAAACATTTAATTTCTTCGGAATTATCCCGCAGTTACTAACGCGAATCCGAGAGGAATGCAGCACAGGTAAATTGAATTTCCACTTTGGTATTTCCATGTTTAAGTCAATAATAAAGCGCGACTTCTTCAAACTTCAAAGTCTCGTAACAAGCTCCAATCCAGTTCATCGCTGGAAAATTCCGCACAGGAGGAAGTAAATTCGGTTGTAAAAGATTAACTTTGCTGCAGACAATTTAAAAGAGTACAATCCAGTACTTATCGCTAGGTCTATTCTACGAAACAAAAAATAAAATGGAATAATTCATACGCAATAGATGGCGCATGCTACCGTGATAAATTGGCACTGCGACTTTGTTATATTTATTTGTTCTAGTGTATGCACATCGTGTAACTCTTGTCACACGGTGGTGCGTAAGAGATAATCTTGTGACAATGTGTACGTATTAATATTATAAAAAACACCACGCGTAAGGAAAAAGAGTATTTAAATGTAATTCATTCTGGATCTGCATGTTAGAACAAATTTACAAGCCTGTGAATTTGATGCATTTATAACAAAAATGAGTTGGGAGGAGAATAAAAAAAAATCATTAGAATAATTTGGAAATGTTCATTTTCAACCTGTTAGACGCATTAAGACAGGAAATTTTATTCTTGTTTCTCACAATTGAGGTAAGAAATTTTTATTTTGCATAAAGATCTGCAATTCGGTTATCATTAAACTGCGGATCTTTGTGCAAATTAAAAATTATTTGCATCAACTGCAAGACACAGGGACCAAGTAGAAATTTCCTTCTTTCTCTAACGATTTCAACAACTTAGATTCTTTTAATCTTCCTGTTCTTCCACATTTTACCTACTCATTATTGCCATTAATGTTCACACAGTTATTCAAATAAGAAGAATTTAGCAAGCACGATATAATATTACTACACAGAAAATGTAGGAAGCCCAAGGTTAAAAATAAAAACAAAAATTTTATCTCACTATCGCATAGTAATAGTAGCTTTTCTATCGACAAAAACCGTTCACCACGGCACGCCTTCATTGATTACATCCCCAATCGGCGTGCAACCCCCATCAGGAGACGTAGCACCGATCACCATACGCTGAACGAAGTTTATTTCTCGATTCAGTGAAATAAGAGGGTGGCGATCGCGTCGGGGAAGCAGCGAGGCAATCGGTCAACGGAAGAGACACCGAAAATATCTTTCTGTCCATCGGAGCAGATCGTGCGGCGCGGGGCGTTTCGGCGTGGGGCCCTCGGGGAAGGAATTCGGGTGGCGGGGAATTCAATGGAAGGGCTCTGACAAAACGGGTTTCTTCGTGAGGACGACAGGTGCTTCGTCAACCGTTCGATTCAGGGGCAGACCCGTAAAAATAGTCGCGGCCGCTCGCACACATTGCTCAAAGGACCGGACGGTCCACGATGGGTGGGGTGGGGGCGGGGGTGGTCGAGGAAAAAGGTCGTGGGCAGTGTGGTGCGCGAAAGCAGCGTTAAAAACTGCAACAAAACAACCGCGACCGTGTCTGGCACAAAGCCATCCGTAGCGGCACCGTCGGCCAGAGAGCTATCGATCTGAACGACTCTCTCTCTCTCTCTCTCTCTTCCTCCCCGTTCTCTACCTCTTTCTCTATATCTCGCGGCCGTGTTTCGCGTGGGTTCCGCGTGACAGATAATTCCGATCCGCGAGCCCGAAGCTTGACAGCGAATTAAGATCGCTCGATGCAACCGCACTGGCTGACAGACAACGAGCGTTCGGCTTTGCGCGACGGGTCAAGGAAGAGCTGACGAGCCGTCTTTCCGACGAGTTCCCCCGCGCGCCGTAAAAATACCGGCCCGTTTATAATACATATATGTTCTCGATATGTCGGCGTGTTCGCGACGGCCACGTACTCGTGGAAAATTATGTTGCTGTTCGCGGTGCGGCGCGGCGCGGCGTAGGCGCAGGGGACGTCCCCAGCCTCACGCCCATTGTCTCCTACGACGTCTTTACGGCGGCGAAAGTGTGCTTAAAAATGGTGTACATCGCCGTCCGGAGGCCGAAGGGCGGCGCTTTACTGCGTGTTAAAACCGACATCCCGAGGGCGCCCAGGGAAACGCGGCTTTAAGTACCGGTCCGTAAAGGCTGCCAGTGTGTTAATAACCACTAAAGTGGGCTGATCTAGGACGTTGAAGTCATACTAAGGGTGGTGCGTTTCTTTATAATTCGATTAGAGCTTCTTTATGGGCCGCGGGTTTTAGCCTGATGGCCATGCCGTTTATTCGTTCTTTGCGCATTAGCTGCCGGGAAATGAACTGTACTGTACGCGCGGCAATATGGAACTCGTTCATTCGTATAATATTATATTGATCGAACAGCAGTTTTCTTTTGCTCACCCATTTTTCATCGAACTCATCAGATATTGCACTTTCAACTTCGTACTTACGATTCGCATTCCCGAATACGTGATCGCGCGATTCGTTTTCTGTGGACCAGTCTGTTCACTCGGAAGAGTTTCATATTCATCAGGATTATAAACCTCGCGGAATTTTATAATTCTGACGGGTATCGCGCGGGTTTTGCGTATGTTCACTTTTTGTGAATTCCTCCGCTCCCAGAGGATCAAACGTGCGCGCTCAAAGGAATATCCACGGTGCGTCGCATTAGCCCGTTGTACTACAACATCGAGACAGACTCGTGATGAAGAGTCCATATTGAATCTACTGTATTAATATATTAATACCTTTGTTATTAATACCTGTATTAATAACTTTTTCGCAGACTGGCGTCGATCGGCGGGTCGTGTATTAATAACTTTTATGCAGGTTTTCGTCCGCTGGACGTGCGAGTTAAGCTCACGGTGTTACCCGTCGATAAAATTACACTTTGTTGTTGCTAATACGTACAGTCACAGGGGAATCATTTTCTGGTAGCAATAAAAATGATACTTTTCCAAGTACTAAAAAATAAAAATGTTCCTCGTCGATTGCAAATGTCTGTTTGAGATTCTTGAATTCTTTTAATTTTACTTCCGTTCGAAACTTTGTTCCCCCTCTTGTGTCATTAATTCATTAAATTTGCAGTACACTTTATGATAAATTCTTCACAGCGAAGTAACTCGATTTACTGATAAACAAATTCTAAGGGAATGGCTGAAATGCAATAACAACTCGCGGGGCTCCGACACGAACTGTAAAAAATTCAAAGTTCCCGCGAATTATTCAATTTCGCGAGCTTCCATCTGACCGAGTAATTCCTAGATTTTTCATGGCGAGTGACGAGGTACATCGAAACGTAGTTAAAGCAAACTATGCAGATTAATTCGCCGCAGGTTAAATATCTTTGGTGGAGGGGAGACGGCTGGAGAAAAACGAGCGGAAAGGGTATGGTTGATTCCGGGACGGAGATAATCCAATTTGGCCGCGTCTTCTGGCCTCCTTCGTCCGTCACCGCCATCTTGAAACCGTTCGAAGTGCCGGCGGGATGCGAATCGATATTTCAAGGACGGCCCGCCGTACGCAAAATAATTAACGACGGCCTGCTATAGTGAACGGTGACGGATCGAAGATCGCGCGCGCCCCTCCTCGTGTCGCGCCGCGACGGTTCGCGTTCGAGTCGCGAGGAAATGGCTCGGGAAGACACGGGACGGTAACCGGGAAAATTACACGGACGTTTCCCGTCTTGGGTTTTTCCTTGCCGTGACTTTACGGCCGTCCCGTGAATAATTTACGCTGTAGCTATTTCACTCGGAGACTACGCTCCGGAGGATCACTATCCGGAGGGTTACCTCCGGCGATAAAATGTGAGCTACAATTAGAGGTTATTCGGTAAAAGCATCGAAAAGATCGCCACCCTCACGATTCCACGGTACGAGCGACCGGGAGCTGCCACTCGAACATCCCCGAAATTATTAACGATCCGAAAATGTTTCAGACAAAAGTTATACAGGGTGTCCCGCGTAACTGTCGTCAGTATTTCTTGGGCACTTCCGGTAGCCAGAGAAAAGAATGTTCGGAATAAAATTAATTAATATTTAATCGACTACAAAATGAAATAGAAAAAAAATTCTAAAAAGAAATTTGAAGGTCACTTTCATTGTTTTCAACGGTAATATTTTTTAATACATAATATTATTGCTTATGTCAAGCGAAGTTCAACAGTATACTATGACCTTGACATGACCTTAACAGTAAGGCAGGTTTGAGTTGTTGATATTAGTCAAGGTATTGATCTCGTGAAAGAAATATCAACAACTCAAGCCTGCCTTACTGTTGAAACCTCATTGTTAATGTAAATGAAGGTGACACTCATTTTTCATTAATATTTTTTTCTTTGAATCTTTTCAATTGCATTTTATAGCCGATTAAAAACTAATTAATTTTGTTCCAAACTTACTTTTATCTGGCTACAGAAAGTGCCCGTTACGTGGGACACACTGTATTTACATAACAAAAGTTTTGGGGGGATATCACTCTAGGGTAATGGTGTTTCTGTGGGTGGAGGAGCAGAGGGCGCACGAAGGTCACTTCCAATTTTAGTAATGGAAGCATGTATTTTTAATTCATATTTACCGTGGGGTAATATTAAATGCACCGAATACTTAGGACCCCCTATCAAAAGGGAAAAATTAATTTGTAGAATTTTGTGCAACCTCTAGCAGGTTTCAGAAATGTCCAGTAAAATCTGGATTTTTGTCCAAGTTTTCAGGAGCTTCAGGTTCACCGTGTACGGAGACGATTTCGATGAAAAAGGATCGATTCGACCGCTTATGAAAATGATATATGCTTTTTGCGGCCACTCAGCAAATAATGGCCAAGGTATCGCGCAGGTGTGATATATTGGGCACGATTTTGCATATTTGCACGCGGTGCTGTATTTGCACAGAGGGAGTAAATATTGAGTACGTGAAATCTCAATGTGCATTTTGTGTTCGATCGGTCGAGTTCGGCTCTTGTCCGAATGAATTTGCTCTGGCGAATCTATCCTGATCGATCGGAAGTTTTTAGTCGATACCTTTCGCGAGAGAGAAATTATTCGGGATATCACCGTGTTGTTTAAAATCTTTTGTGTTATTTTCGATGGGGTTGGTAAAATATTTTCAGGATATAGGGGCGAGTTTGTTGAACTGGTTTTAATGAAATTCGTGTTATTCGGAGCCTCTCAACGATCAATTTCGTTGTATTTGTTTTTACTCAGAACCGGTAAACGAAAAATATGCCGAATACCGTATCAATGAAGACTAGGTAAAAATGAATTGAACTTTCTATTTATGAAGCGAAAAATTTAGTTCTCAAAATACAAGTCTGTATTCAAAATTTCAATACGAAATTTGTTACATGAATTTTATTAGACAGCATATTTTATGACAAAAATGAGTAGGTAAATCAAAAGGATTTGAGATCGCAAACTTTTATGATGTTTCTATTTCCAGTAAATTGATACGTAAGATTTTTACGTTGCATAACGATTCGTAGTTTAAATATTTTTTATGAATAATGTTTTAAATAAAACCCATTAAAAAGTTCACCATATACTGTTTATATGTATGTCCGGTTCGAGAGCCAGCCGACAGACTATGTGGGAGTTTGGAAAATTCATCCAATTTAACGACGGGCGGCAAAGTTCGAAGGGTCACGTAATTATCAGAAATGATTGTACACGTTTTAACAACGGGCGCGAGCGGGGGCGCACGTCTCGCCAGAAAATAGTGGCTTGTCCCCCTCCCCACTCCCCTCCGCGCGAAAAGTAAAATTCCGAGGACTCGAGACGGGGGACGTAGGAAGAAGAAGAGGTCTCCCGTTCTCGTTAGATTCGCATTTAGATTAAACTCAGTGCCGCGGTAATAACCCAAGTTTGGTTATCATTTTTTTCCAAGCTCGCTAGCTAGCTGGCCGATCCCTCTCTGCTGGGCTGGCTTCTCTTTGGTAATTCGAGGCTCGATCTCGGGCAACGAGTCTCTCGCCAACTTTTGGGAATTCGTTTAGAAACTGTGTCGAAGATTTTGCTGCCGGGAATACCGGTCCGGGAGGATCCTGGGAAATACGAGGATTTAGGAGACTCGTATTTTCGTAAACCAGGGAAATTTCGACGAGGCGAAAAACTTTTCGTCGGAACCACCTACTTCGATGCTGCGCCACTGCCTTCGAGGAACTCATCAGTTTCGCGATTAGCCGGTAGATTTGGGGCGCTGCTTTTATTTATATAATTTTAGTCTTGATACGTGGAAAGATGTTATAACTAGACAGCGAATCTTTATGCAAAAATTTTATACGTCAATTACGGCAAACTGGAGCGGAGTAGAAATTTGTTTGCTTTGTTATAATGTTTAATAGGTTGAAAATAATATAGCAGTAATATAAGCAATAATATAATGTTTGTACTGTTTTAAATTATACATACTAATTGTTGCCAGAGATGCATAAAATTCGCTGTCCAGTTATAACTTATGTCAAGAATAAAAGGGATCTTTTCTATGCATTGATTAATATTTCAGAAACGTAAAATAATAATTAGACTGCGAATTAGATATACAGGGTGTCATCTAACCGGACAGGGGATGATTCTACATAAAAAAATAAGTCGAAAGAAAGGAATAACATTTTCTCTTGTGACGCCTCGTTTTCGAAAAAACCGATTTTGAAAATACAGCAAATAAAAAAATTTCTCGAAAACGAGGTCTCAAATGAAAAAATTGTATTCTGTATTTCCGACTTATTTTTTTTTTGACACCCCCTGAATATTACGCTAAAAATATTTGAACATCTTAACTCTGTTTCATAAAGAAAAATATTCGTTGCAGCTTGTTCTGATGTAAAAATTGACTTTGTGTACGAAATATCCGTTGGCACACTCGGTGGAAGTGGCTAATTGTGACGAGACGCTGCTGCGATTTTAATTCCCGGTTTAATTTCGAACTGGAGCAACGATGAAGTAGGGAGAAAGAGGAATGACGGTGGGAAGGCTTCGTGCCCGCAACCCGATCTGGAGGCTTTATCGTGTTCCGTGGTCACGGCCCTCCATTTTCGAATCGTGCTCGACTCGCGGTGGATCGTGTTGGCACATGTACTTAAGCGGCATGAGACCGAGCCATTTTGTACGGACGGTAAAGCCAGCGTGGATGTTTCCGCCCGTACTTTCGATCGCCGTTTTTCACCTAAGACCCCCACACGCCCCATAAATCAACTTGCCTTTAACTTTTCGTGTACCGAAATCCCGTAGTACTTTGCCCGTGTCGCTCGTATTAAGCTCCTTGCGCTCGGTGCTTCGCTCGCTGCCTTCTCGCGTTATAATTCCCTTAAATGACAGACGTATTAACCGTGTACCGCGTTGCCCTCCGCGTTGTTCCTGTACCTCTTCCGTTCCTATTTTACGCACAGACAGAGTATTCCATGGATTTGGACGCTGAACACGCGTCAGAGTTTACCGCTTCCGTTCCGAAGTAGTAATGGCCTGTCTGTAGCCCGACGAACTTTGCCTCGACATGACAGACAATGTTTCTCGCATTTCTAACGTTGCCGCTTCCCCGCGCAAACCTGTGTCCCAGCGATCAACAGGATAAACACGATCCTAATTTACAGGCCTTCGTTATTAAGTGGTGCTACCCGACCTGTAGTCGGACACGGTGCATTTACAACGTAAGAAAAATAACGCTACTCTTCGTAAGAGCGATACCATTAATTTGTAACCTTAGTCGTGTTTGGGATCTTGGAAATTCGATACTGTGAATAAAATTCTTTAATTATCTCCTGTGAAAAATTCATCGATATCAAGAAATAGTCGCTATTTTACAGTTTACACTCGGGTTCTGTGCAATATTTCTCATACACAAACGTACAGGTAAATCAAACAGTCGAGTAGAAAAATCAACAAAGTCCTGCCGTGTAGCGTGTTGTTGTAATAAATCGTCTCGTTCGGTGTTTGTTCGCCCGGCTGTACACTTCGTTAAAAAGTATACAACTTTACATCTTACAACGTTGGAATAAACGAAGTTGCTTCGAATTCCCATGTTTTCTTATTCTCATCATTTCGATGTCAATCAAGTTTCTGCGTTTATTCGTGAATATTTTATTCCAAGAAGAGAAGGAACATAAAGTAATTTTCAAACGATTATTTCTTAACGTTCGTCATGTGTAGTACTATTTATCGCATTGAATGTACGCCGAAATAATTCGTGGAACAATCGCGTTCGCGATCTCGATTGAATATTCCCCGGCATGGGTGGCGGTCGTTAAATACTTCGGCATCGGACAATTTTCTCCGGCAGTCTCCCGCGTAATAAAAGTATACGGGCTTACTCGCTGGCTCCTCAAGATTCTATCCGACGAAATTTTCAAGAACGATCGGAACAACTACCGAAATATATTGCTATAAAGTTTACCATCGTCGATACACAACTCGTGCCTGTAATCCTTTCATCACAGACCGACGTACTTGATGAAACGAGCGACGATATTCCCGAGGGAAACCAGGTGTTTTTGACCCCGGTCCCGTCTGGTTTCTCACGTGCCTTAACCCCTTTACGCCCATCGAGCAGCACGTACGCCCGGTACGAGGGGCTTAGAAGCATCTTTCGGTTTTACCGTGGCACCGTAAAACCGATATTGCACCGGTTCCTGGTGAAATTTTTACCAGGAATCGTCGTCCACCGGCGTCTCACGGCGGCCGGTCGCAATAGCATCTCTCGACTAATCCTTTTAACTACGGTATAGCAAGTTTTCCCGCAGCATTACGTTTACGATACGCCGGTTTTACTGACTTTGAGTCTCGCGCCAGGGACGACGTACGGTACCCGCCCCCTATAGATCCCTCCGACGAATGTTCCACGACGAACGAAACGTGGCCAAGATCAATTCCGCGAAATAATTCCTGTCGCGATCCTGCGAGGGCAAACTTCGACCACCTCGAAATCGGTCGTAAACCTTCCAATAATGCACTTTATGCTGTGTCCGAGGGCAGGGGGGAGGAAAGTGGCGTACACCGATACCGACACGAACAAACTAATCCCCGATCGTATAGATTATGTAAAGAGAGTGTAATAGACTCCGGAGCCGGTGGATTACAGGATTATAGCGAAACCGTACGGCGTCCGAGCCGCGCAGGAGTAAGAAATTACCCCCGGATTACGCCGCGGGAACGAGACGACTCTGATTATCTCGTACACGATGCTTCCGACGACGCTTCGTTCGTTGCGTATTAAAAGTTCGGCCCCATGGTTACCCGAGGAAAAACCGATACCCGATGGGTTCGAGTAATTTGATCTCGGGTTTTGAAACAGTGCCTCCGTGCGTCTGGCTTTCACGCGTTTCCTCGTCTTCTCCGCCGTTGAATGTCCCCAGCGACTGTACCCGTTCGAACTACTTCGTCATTAATGAACCAGTTTCATTAATTAATGATAACATTATTACTGCATTGTATTAGCGAAGAAAAATTTTTTAGCGTTATGAAGAACTGCAATTTTCACTATTTTTAATATTCAGAAAGAACTGTAATTTTCGCTAGTTTTAATTTAACTAACTTCGATAAAATTTTTTAATTATTTTTTGGCGTTATGAAGAACTCCTATTTTCATTATTTCTAATATTTACAGAGAACTGTAATTTTCATCGTTTTTAATTTAACTAACTTCGATAAAATTTTTTAAAATATTTTTATTCGTTACGAACTGTAATTTTCACTATTTCTAATATTTACAGAGAACTGTAATTTTCATAATTTTTAATCGTCTACAGCTCACAGCAACATCAACTAATAAGTTCGATGAAATTTTTGTCGTGCATATTAGCAACTTTGACTATTTTCTTTTTAAATTCGACCAAATACAACGTTCCCAAACTTTTCATTAATCGTTTCCTATTAAAGTAATCCTTTCAGCGTCGCAGAAGCGCCGGATAATTTGTCCCACTTTGGAAAAGTGATTTTGATTTAATGCGCGTTTGGACAATTCCGTGAGTCACTGTGTTTTCGAAAATACTCCGAAACGCGTCGCGTCACGTCGTATCTAGCCGAGTGGATCGTAACTCGTGCTGACGTGAAATGTACGGTTCGCTGTCGATTTTAAGTGGTTCCCGCGGAACGCGCATTTGTTGTAAGCTGTACAGTTTATCGCGGCTCTAGTTCGCCGGCGCATCGTGTTGCCAAACTTGGACGCTGGAAGCCTTCTCGCGAAAGAAACTTCTCGATTAAGCGAACGAGAAACCGTGTAGTCGGCTAACGGGGAAAATTGAAACACCCCGCCCGGCTTATTTGACTGTTGTTTGCCGAGTTTACTTTACGGTCTCCGTCGCGGTCGCAATTTAATGGAACAGAGGAGCGCCCACGATGTCTTTGGAACGCTGTAGCTCCCCAGCACTGAAATTCATAATTCCGTGACACCGCTTGTTAAAGCGCGCTCGATATTCGCTTATTCGATGAGGACGGCTTCATGACACACCTCGCTTCTGTATGTTTGAAACTTTGATGGACAAGCAACATGCAGCTGCCGGAAAATTAACTTTCGAGCAAATAAGATTAGTGTCATTTCCAAATACACCGTGTTATATTCTTTACAAGAATTTAAATGAATTCTTTTAATTGTAATTCATGTAAATATGTTGTATGATGCAGAATATAATGATTTAAAACAAAAAAGTGTTAATTTTATACGCTTATGCCAAAAATTAGATAATTTAAAACAGCGAAAACATTAGAAGAATTAAAATACACTGTTATATCAATGAAGAAAATTTTCTATTTCAGTTGAATTTATTGCAATACAGGTAGAAAATTTTTACTTTGCATAAAGATCCGCTGTCTAATTATCGTGTATGCCTCTTCCCATCTGTCTTACGATAAACCTATTATACTAATTCTATGTGAAACACGCTGTATCTACAGAAAAGTTTCTGCAGACATCGCGTAAAGTCTCACTCGCGAGGTAATAACAGATTACCACAAAAATATTTGGCTCGCAGTTTGCACGTTCCCTCGGCGCCATGAAATTCGCGGTCAAGCTTCGCAAGAAAGGTTGACGTAAATTACGTGAGAAACAGACAGAACGAGAACAGGTATCGCTTGGAACCATTCCGGCCGGCGGAACCAGTTATAAGGAGATTTCCCGAGGCGAGCAGACTTCGTTGGTGGAGCAGCCCGCGAAATATTAGCGGCAGTAACGGCATTTTCCACAGTATTAATTGACCGAGCGGAAAGCTCGGCGATAAAGCCAGACAATGTAATGACGCAAGCTTTTGCGAGCTTGCAAACTCGGATAAGACGACGGTGGTAAATGTTGCTGAGCTCAACGTTGTTTCAATCATTTGAATTGCTCGACAGATTCTTTTCGGAACACATTCTCAGATTATTTGATTTCGCAAAGTTTTAGCGAGACTCGAGCACCTCAACGCGAAATGATCAAAAATTCACTGGTTTGTAAATGTTCGGCTACGTAAACATGAATTAAGAAAGGGATTTTGTCGTGAAGATCGCATGTTAATAATGTAGTTAGAATTAGATCGTAGATTTCTATGGAAATCATATACACGATTTAAGTAAAAATCTATTAATTGCACACCGTCGATAAATTGAAAGAGGAATGAGATTTGTATGGTATGTTATTGAAATTTTTTTTCCCGGATTTCTATGGAAATCATATTCACGATTTATGTAAATATCTATTACTTGGCCACCGTCGATAAATTGGATGACAAATGAGATTTGTATTGCTGAAATATTCATTCGCGGATGTCGGCCAGTAAAACTGTGCAGCGATGAAGACAGTTAACGCCACTGTCGACTGTTAATGTTCTGCAGAATTCTAGTATTGGGTGTCTGCGTGTGGGGAGATTAGTCTCCCGATTATACGCCTAATTGCGAGAGGTTCTGCGCGGCGGTCTATAAAGTCCTCATATTGTATGAAAATGTTCTGCCGGTATCAAAAGCAGCCCAAATTGCTGAAGAGAAATTTACTCGGTTTACGCTCGTTTCGTGCTGTTTAATTTATTATGGTATTGTGTGTTCCCATTGTGAAACGGGAAGCGCGAGTTAGAGGTGGAGCGAGGTGCGAGCGGAACGGTATCGTTTGCAATCCTTTCACGGTGGTTAGGGGGAGGGTTAGGGGGCTGCGGAAAGGGAGGATGGGAGAGCAAGCATAAGGAGATTTTCCGTTGGAACTTTTCGAGAAATATTCTCCGCAATAACAGTATTTCTCGCGATATTAGCCGGCAGTCCTTTAGTTTCTTCCAGCACAGAACCGTTCCCGATAGTTTTTCACGCGCCGGCCCATTTCTCTGCCAGTTTCCCTTCGTTTCACCGCGAAATCCACTCCACCGCGGTTTTTAATTGATCCATCGCCGTTGCCTTTTACCTTAATAGGCGCCAAGGCTTTTCGACCAGTTCGAACGTTCCTGGAAAGCGTCGAAACGTATCGCTGGCGGATCGCCAGTCCGTTCTCAAACGCCTCGGGCTCCGACGGTTCTCGCGCCGGGCCAAGAACAGCTTTCTGATATTCCGCTCTGGAAGCTTTTACTGGGTCGAAACCAATAGGGACGAGGCTCCATCATTTTTATGTACTTTTCCCGTTTGTTCTCTATATTGGATTATTACGCTTATTCTTCGGAGACTTTCAGGAACCGGGGAAATACCGGGACCCTTTAAATGAGATACATAGGCTGCAGGTCTTTCATATGCTTCGGACTAATTGGGTGAAATATGTTTTTGTCATAATTGTTTCGACTTCATATTTTTCACAGGTTCGAATTTTAGAGTGTGCACGACAAGGGACGGAAGCGCGGATCTTAATTACATATACAGGGTGTCCCACGTAACACGTTTCACGATTTTTCAAGAACTTGCGATTATCTCACAGAAAAATATTGTTCAGTTTCCGATTGGCTATACATTGCAATAAAAAAAGTTCGAAATTTTTTTTCGGTAATTTTCGGCAGTTTGCATTTTTGCGTTAACAGTGCCTTCAAGGTCATCCGAAGGTCATGGTATGCTAGGTTGTTGAATTCGTGTTGATACGGGCTATAATGCTGTTAAGTGCAAAATACACAGTGTCATTAAAAAAAAAATGAAGGTGGTGACCTTAAAAATGATGGAAATGTGTTTTTTCACGGATAGCGCACGTTGTAATAAAAGCGGATAGAACAGCATTGCGAAGCAGTCTGAATTCAGTTCATGGATCTGGATGGTCAGGTTGTGGAAACAAAGGGCGAGGGAAATAGCTGCGCCGAAAAATTTTCTGTGTGCGCGTTTAATTGTTCTAAGAGAACGGTTCGCGCGGCGTGTAAATGCGGCGGAGGCGCATAACGAGAATCGAGGATAAAGCCATCGAAGTCCGTTCAGCGCGACGACATCGTCTTTTCCCAAGGTTTCATAAAGCTGTCTACTCGCTGAAATTCCACGAGAAAGGTCGTGTCGAAGACAATAGCTCCCATTGCTTTCAGAGCAGCCGAGGACTGACTTCAATAGCTATACCGTGAAGCTGCAGGCCCTTTTATATCGTCCTCGCGTTATTGCGAGAGCCCCCTTTCCCACCTTATAATTGACTTACGGACTTTTGTGTCTTCGGTTCGGTCCCGGACGAAGAAATTGCGGAGAGAAGATTTGCTGGCTGTCCGCCAGCCGGCCAATAAGAGGCAACGAAAGCACAGCGTTTCCCGCGGCCAGTCACGAAACGGCTTTCCGTTCCGATCGATCGACGGTTATGCGGCGTTCAAGCTCCTTGCGGGCCTGTGCGCCCGTCGATAAACACCCCTCCCGAAAACGTTTCGCGTGTAGAACATGATATTTTCTTTTTCTTAGTCGCAGCGTGCGTCCCCGCGAAATTACCAGCGCGAGGCGACCCCGAAACACAAAAATTTCCGACGAAGAAACAACAGTTCCAGCATCTACCTTAAAGTAGCCATGGCTGGACCACAGTTTTTCCAAGCTAGCGATTATAAATATAGATTCAAAGTCTTTAACTCGATAAGCGTCACTGAAACATTGCCAATTGTGGCGTTCCTCTAAAAGTTGCTAATAACTAGACTGCGGATGTTCATGCATCAAATGAAATAAATTCTATTTTCAATGGGAACAGTCTTTGTAGAGGCGAAACTTTATGTGAAACTTTATATTCTGGCATTTTTTGAAAATGTTCGTAAGCCGTAAATGCATAAAGATCCGCAGTTTAACTAATAACTATAGAATCGAAATATAAATTTGGAGTCGTTAAGCATTACTGAAATATCGTCAAGTGCAGAGTTTCTCTAAACTCAGTTACTACACGGAACGTGTTTTCTAAATTTTCGATACAAGCCCACATAAATAATTTGCAAACTACAATCAGTATTTTTTCAAAAATTCTTTTCACGTTACGTAAAAAAGTTAAATTCGCATGGTCCAATATTAAAGAACAAATTGAATGAATTGAATTAAATAAAAAGCAAATTTGTAGTCATCGAGACGTTAAGTGCTACTCGAAATAAGCATGCTGTTAAATGACGTTGCAGTCGTACAAGCAATTAATTCGAGTTAGTTGTGCGTCGCACGGGTGTTGCCGTAATTCATTCTCATGTAAGCCGAGCGTATTCTGCAGAGGATTGAGAATAGATTAAAAAAATCGATTTGTCGTCCACAGAACTTAATTAGTCCACGGTTGAAGCGTTAGCCAGGGTCGCTGAAAAAAAGAAGATAAATCAAAAGGGGGAAGTGGTCGGTGCGAAACGCGTGATTTCCCTCGTCAACTCTTTAAAGCGCGAAGACACGTCGAACGACCCCGTATCGTTCCGCAAATTATCCGAGCCTCGGGTTGCACTTCTCGCGGTCGTTTCTGGCGTCGCGCGTTCATAAATTGCATCATGATACTAATCACGCCGGAATGCATAAATACACCGCCGGTAATCAGCGTGCACGCGTATCCTATGGCCTGCAACGTGTTCCGGGTACCGGGCGCGTAAGTCTCTCTTAACGTAGCTCGCACCCCCGCCCCGAACCCGAGAAAAACGAACTTCGCACATTATGGAGAATTATGCGCGCTCCTTTAATTACGGTGTATCGTGAGAGCCGGCCGGCTGGACGGGGGTGCGAGAAATTGTTAGTGGCGAGGGCGGCGGGGGGGGGGGGTGCAGGAGAGACGGAGGGGTCGGTTGTTCGCGGTCATAAATAAAATATGAGCGATATGCAAATGCGATGCAGCGTACTCGTTAATTAATAGACTGGCCTGGAATTTGCGACGGGATCGCGTCGCCTCGCAAGGGTTGTTTTCCTGTCCCCTTAGCACGTTATTAATCCTCGGACGACGATACTTGGCTTTCCTTGATTTTTATTTCACCTGTCTCGCGTAAACGGGTCAGAAAATCAATTTCTTGTAATTGGATTTTTTTTAAAAGTATGCTGAACCTTAAAAATACTTTTGCCTTTTATGCTGACGTTCATTGAAATCGCTAAGTTACGACTATTCCAAAAGTAGCAAAATTATATTTTTTCATTGAATTTATCATACATTTTTTATTAAAAAATGACAGTACGAAATTTCGAAATATGTTAAGCATTCACAATTTTGTTAATTTGCAAGATAAATTATTTCTTTTAGCAAAGGCGATGACGACGACAATACTGATCGAGAATCTTCATGAATTTGTTGTTTTAGCGTTTATTCACATTGGCTAAAGTAGTTCACAATTAAATTGTAGCTGCTAACTACTCCATTTGGTCATAAATGCACGAGATCCGCGGTCTAGTCATATCTAATAATTTCGGTTTGTGTAATGCATGTGGAAATACTCATTAAAGTCAGCGTAATGTGCAGGCGTTGCGCCTGAAGGATTTAAAGCATTATCTAAACTTTCGATTTCCGGATAATTTTGGTAGTCCTTAAAAACATATCGTATCTTCGTTGCAAAAGCGACACGACATCGTGAACGAAATTTTCGGGTAATCACTATGAAAATGTTGCAGAGACATCCCTTGATCAATTATGTGAAAATCTCATTCATTTATCTTCATAATTTAAATGGCAGGAGGGCTGTAATGTCGGTGTTCCTGAATTATGTGGCACTGCACTGTATCCTGCAAATGCGTGCTATTATTAACTATGTCCTGACTCGAATAATTTTCCAGGGACCAATTATGTTTTCAAACAGTTTCACGCTTTTCCGAAAAACATATTTTTCCCAGTCGCTTCTGCAACGTGGGTGAGATACGTTAGAGTTCAAATCCCTTTTTTGAGATTTTCAGGTGGGTACTGTGCGGTCTAACACAGTCCTCTTAGCTGAAGGTATCTTTGCCTTTCAGACTATGTGGCTCTCTAGAGTTTAGGATGTTCTCTGTACTTTTATCTCGGGAGCGACGGAGGCAACGTCGGAGCTGCTCGCAATTTCCAACTTTTACTCATCTCTCACTCTCATGGTCATCCCTGTGTCAACTGATAACCGAATTACTCTATCTATATGCTCATCGGTCAAAATTAGGTGATAGTTCTAATTTGCTTCATTGGTCCTTACCAAAGACGTTGTTACGACTCTGCCATTAACATTTTCGATTTAAAAATTTTCTAAAATGACTTTAATTAACTTTGACTTTCATTAATTTTTCAAATGAACTTTTATATTAGAGTAGAACTTTCCTAGTTATTATATAAAATCGTTAAAACCGTGCAGTTTTCAATTGCCTATCGCAGTTCATGTTTCGAAGGGGATAGAACCCGAGGTCGCGATTGAATGAAAAACAGAAGCTGTTTATCCTCCGCTCGGATATCCGACAGATCAGAGCGCGCAACAACAGCTACGCTACATACCGTAGAAGTCGTTTGTTCATTCCAGGCGAGAAATTTCAAACGCGTTTCGGGGTCTCGTGGCGCGCGAGCGTCGAAAGGGTGAAAAATCGTGGTCGTTCAATCGGAGAAAGAACGAGCGTTAAAGATACAAAAGGAGTGGCGATGGTGAAAACGGGGGGAAAAAATCGTGCCGGTTAACACGATCAGAACACGTGGAACACGGTGCCGTTGTAGAAGCGCGGCCCGGCTGCATACAGTTGCATACGCACCTGTTCGAGGGTGAAAAAGCACAGCGGCGATGGGAGCGCGGCGTTAACGTAACTACGAGGGTGGAATTACAAGGGGGTTAATCAACGTGCACACACGGACCGGCTTTGGCTTTCGAGTCCAAGGGTTGTAAATGCTTTCCCGCTAGTCCGTGGACTTTATGCACCTCGAAAATAGAGAGAACTTCGGCGGGGTGACGGGCACAGTGGAAAAAGGTTGAGGGGATGGGGGGAATGGACAGAGAAGCGGCGAGAAAGGGGAAGCGGGGGCATAGATTTTACGAGGTGGACGCGCCACTTGTCTACGAGCTTGCGGCGTTCCTCGTAAATTTATCCCGAGATCTTTCTTTTTACCGCCCTTCCTCCCCCACCCCTGGCCACCGTTACCTCTACCCTGCTCTCGTACGCTTCCATCCCCCTTTTTTTCCCCCATAATTTACTGCTAGCCGGTCGTGGCAGCGGGAATACTTATGTCTCATATTTCCTTATAACGCGGACGGTAACGGGGCGCGGGGACGGCCACGCGTAATTAAAAATGTAATCGCAGCTGAAACGCGGCCTGACGAATTTACTGCCGCAAGAATTCCCCCGCGCTACTGTCGCGAACCCGAGCCACCCTGCGAGCACGTCGTTCCGGGCAATTAAAAACGAATTCCCGAAATTGAATGGGTCGCGAGAAGCCCGGCCGCTGGTCTCTCGCAGACTCGCCGAACGCGTCGCGTCTGCTCCCTTGGCCCCATGGACTACCAGCGCGTGCTGCGAGTCCGGCAAATAACAATCAGTTATGTTAACGTGCCGGTAATTAATTATCGAAAATTTTATACGATGGCCCGGCTACGACCCGGCTCGCCGCGCCGGGCGAATAGTTACATCGCGGCTTGATATTACCGGCGAGGCAATTAATTACTTCCGATAAGTACAGCGGCGCGCACTAAGAGCCGGCGAGAACTGCGCCGCTGCCAGCCGGTAATTAATTAGCTCGAATTAATGTAGTTCAACGTTCTCGCGGTCCGCCCCGGTGATATTTCAATATCTCAGCGTTTCCCGACGACGCGACGCGACGCGACGGGGAAACGTTTTTCCTTCTCGATTAACCCGGTCCGCTTCGCCACTTCTATCAACGCCGAGCACCACAGCCGTCGCGCCGGAGAGCCCGAGCGGATTTCACCTCGACGGAGTTGATCGCCACGCTATAGTCGAGCGAACGGTCTGAAGACGAAGCTGATTAATCAGATTTTCGACCGATAGGTTGTGTGGGTCTAATTTTCTTACCGAGTTTTACGTTATCGTGAAGTTATTTGCAATATTTGGCAGCGCACTGTCTGTCACAAGGCATCCCAAACAAGCATGATGCAGACTTCTTTAATTACCGACATTGTGTGCAGTTTTTGCCGGAAAGAGACAGTGGCGCTAGCAGTGAAAAATGTCGGAACTGTGAGGTGCTGTTTCAAATCCAGAGACTTTCTGTGTTAAATAAGCAAGTAATCAACTAAAAGTACACACCATCGTCTTTGCACATGTCCCTGCTATGTCGCAGTGGTATTATTTTTTCGATACGAACGCCAAGTCTCTCAATATTTAAGAAAATCTGTCGGCGGCTGCCATCTTGTGACGTCACGCTTGCTTCGGATGCCACGTGACAGGCAGTACGCCGTCGAATATTACAAACAACTCCACACTAACGTAAAAATCGGCGTTTTCAACACCACACGAACACAGATTGGACTTTTAGGAAACACGATTTACCACCTCTGAACTCCTCATTGCGTCAGTTTCTCCGGATTTTGACCCTTCCATTGCGTACACGTATTTGCGGATCTAGCAATGTGCGAGTGTGCCCCCACACTCTCGCTCGAGCGCGCGGTCTCCCTTAACAGCCGGTAAATAGTTGAAGAGCACAGGCGACCGTTCAGGTGGATTCAACTAATTCGAAAGCAACGCTCGATTCTCTATAGCTCGAACGAATTACAAGACGGCGAGATTGGATACGGATTCGTGCCCAGCACGGAGAAGACTTTCCCCCGTTTTTTTGAATAACTTATTGCCGGCCCCGCGCGAGGAATCTCAGGTGTCTCGGTGTCTCGAGATTTCCCCGCGAATTTATCGAGCAATTTCCGGGCGTTAAGGAAACAGGTGGGATCGATATAAATCGTGTAATAGCGGATATACTTCCGGACAGAATTCGAGTCAGGACCGAAGCTATCTCGGAATGCGCGTTTCTTCGAGAGCCCTTTGTTGGGCAGATCTTGAATTGCAATCAAAAGTAAATTAAAATTAAAAATTGTAATTATACTACAGAATGTTCTGGAAATAAAAAATTGTGTGCATTAATTAAAAGAAGCTACCCGTATAGCCCAAAGACGTCTTTAAAACGCAGTATAAATACTAATCAAGTTCATTTCATTTTTTAATTTTTCCTATGAAATGATCGAGGTTTATCAGTGCATAATAGACATATAGAATAAATGAAATTTAACCATTTCACGGTTAGCTAAGTTTTTCTCGCAGGAAACGTCGAAAAAGTTGGTTATTATTTTTTTTTAACTATGACGCCGCAGACTTGAAAATTTGACCAAAATTCTGCGGATTTTTATGCATTTCTGAAGAAATTGGCTAAGTAAAATATAAAATAGTAAATGATTATAAAAATCTACGAATATTTTTAGATTGTTCTCAATATATCAAAATTATTACGGGATGAAATTAATTTTTATTGAACACCTTCTTTTCACAATCGATAACAATATGTACTGTAAAAATCTGGAGATTGTCACTTTAGAACTTCCATGTGAAATCTGCATCCTTAACGTCTAAAATAAGACGTCTTTTAGGACGTAAGCCTTTCAGACGTAAAATGAACGTCTTTAAGACGTCGCGTGCTATCTGTGTACAGAGACGTTTACCGCGACAAGCACACCGACATTATCATTTGACGTTTAAGAATTCCGCGGAGTGTGCAGCAGCAGGTCAGACTTCTTAAAAAACTCTGTCAGGTTCGCTCGTTTCGGTGGAACAACTGCACCAGCAATCCCGAAAGTTCGCGGAAGCCGGTTAAGAAACATTTCCAAACAAATTAGAGAAAGAAGTTCTCGGGACTAATTAAGACGACGGACGAAGCTCGCCCGCTGCGAGATAAGGAGCAAGATGACCGCGTGTTGACCCGCTTAAAAAATAGCCAACCGGCCGCGATCGCGTTCAGTGGACGCGGAAGTCGGGGGCTGAGAGCGAACGCTCGAGAGGTCCAAGAAAAATAACAGTTGCCACCACGGTGTAGTTACCGGCCGAAGAAAAGCGTATTGAGAATTAACACGGTCCCGCTAACGAGGTCTCCCGGATAGGGAATCGTGGCGAGCGTACGGTCGACAGTCGCAGGAAATTCACAAAGTTCCCGGCGACACGTACGAACAAAAGGTTAGAGCCGCGACAGGCTGCCACGCGACTGCTCGCTGATATTAAACTACGGAGGAAGGAAACGCGAAAAAACGGCAAGGGCTCGCAGACGCGAGACTTCCGTCATATTTCAGCCGGCGCGTTTCACGGATCAGAACTTCTCAACGCGAAACGTAAATAACCTGCTCCAAGGCGGTGTTGGCTGCGCACCTCCTAACGTTTAGGTCGTCCATTCGTTTCCCTGTTTTACTGGCGCGTCTTGGAAGCCCGCGAACCACGAGCTAGACATTTTTGACAGTTTATTCTTGCGATAAATACGATCCTCGACATCCTGATCGCCGGCAGTCTTCAATTTGGGAATTAACCTTTAGCACAAAAAATCGCTGTACCATTATTAAATATATTGTTTACATTGTTAAATAAGTTGGTACCTAATCGATTGCTAAACATTTAGGTATTTTGTGAGGTATTATATCAATTTCATATCCATAAAATGAAGAAAAATAATATAGAATAGAATTATTCTGGGTTGGAAGAAATGTTTAATTTTCAAGTTAAAATAACTCTGGAAACGATTAAGACTCGTAAATCGACCTTTCACCATATTTTAATGAGCCGGACTCCTGGTGAAAATTTCAACACTAAACCTACCGAGCATTAAAATTTTGTGCAATTTTTATTTTAACTTTAAAATTGTAATAAGTGGTAGGTTCAGTGTTAAACGTAGTCTGAGAAATATAGTCGACGAAATAAAATTTTATTCTTTTGTAATCAATATTATAACCGTAGAAAAAATATAAATTTTTGCTTTTCTCTTTTTGATGGTGTGAATTCGTTCCAATCGCCCTTGCATTACCAAGTCCACTCTTGCATTACGAAGGTATTTAATAAAACGCGGACTATTAGCTTGTTGCATGCGTAATTTCCGATTTTAGAATGCAAGGGCTGTATACGCTTCGAGCTAATTTTACTTGTAAATAAATCGATCAGAGCTAGCGAGCAATCGCTTTCAATATGGCCGGTCCGTATGACGCGGCGCGGCGCGGCGCGGCGTTCCAAGCGTAAATCAATTTACGAAAATTGTTAAAAGATACTTGGCAGCCGGCGGGTTAGTCCCTGTTACGCGTAACAGGCGGATCGTAAGCCGGCGGATCTCGTAAGTTCCGGTTGCGAGGAGGGTTTAACGACGTCGCAGGATATCGCGAAGGGAAAAGTAACGCCTCGAAGCTGAAAGTATAAAGACGTAAAGTGATACCGGGATGATAGAGATATTCACCGGCGAGAGAATACACGGCGAGAGCTCGTGAAAACCCTTGTCCGGATGGAATTTAAGAAGCGAGCCGGCCGCGCGTTGTTCCAACGAGTAATAACGTTGTCAAGGGAAAGAATCGCGTCGAAGACGCGTTTAACGTAAGCACATCCGACGAGAAACGAGAAAGAATTCCGTCGAACTGCAACCATCGCGACGCGGCGGCGGAACGATGAAAATGTTTAAGCAAGCAACGCGCAGCGGCCGTAACTTCTCGCGGATCGATAGTTCGGCAAACTCGTCTTCGATTCGCGCCACTTTCTCATCGACGTCGGTCGTCGCGGCGCTCCGATACGAGGAAAAGTAACTTCTCGGCCACTTAGGGCGGGATCCAAGTGGTCGGGTCCGAGTTATTCAAGTTCAGTCGGATTATCATACCTTTAATTCCTAGCTGTTCGGTCCCCGGGCTATTAGACGAAGAAGAAAGAAATAATTGCCAGGATATCCTCGTCTGCCGATGCAAAGACGACAGATAGAGCGGTGGAAGATTTAAAAAGACCGATGGGAAGGAGAGAGAAAGAGAGAGAAGAAGGGTGGGTAGAAAGGAAAAGGAGAAAAGAAAAACAGGGAGACGACGAGAGGCTCTCGAGGAATTCGTGACTAATTAGAACAATGGCGGAGCACTCGGCGAGTAAGCAGGATTTTAATGGGCGGGCCTTCCAATCATTAAGGGAAAGTGCTCTTTTATTTTAGACTCTCCTGGCAGGCTGCTGTGCCCGTTTCCTCGGCGTATTTCGATCTTCACGAGATCCGATCGCGGCCGATCGAACGACCGCGTCTTCGGAGATTCGACCGAGATAACCGTCCTCGAGTGTCCATCAAACTCTTCCCCAGGTCCGTCGACCGACGTGTATCGCGCGGCCCTGCTCGTTACGTGAGTAAATGATAAGTTTCGATTCGTGGGCTACGAGTTCCCGAAAAGCGGTTAAAATTCAAGACAATGATAAAATTCAGAGCAATGGAAAAATTGTTTAAGAGCAATTTAATATGGTTTTCCAATTTTTTTTTTTTGTACAAGTGATTGCTCAATCAGCGTCGAAGTCCAAATTGTATCCAATACTGGGACACTAGCAGATGGAACAAAATACTTTACGAAACTTTAAAGTCGTTCTTCAAGCGATGAAAAAAATATTTGACCTTGAAAATCGCAGTCGAGAACATTATTGCACGGATTTGTTTTTACAAGTCTCCACCGGCTTACTACGAGGGGGTAAAAAATCCCATAGGTGAGTCGACTTACTCTGGAGCGGTTTATTTTACGAATGATCCAACAGTGGTAGTCGGAGCAGCCGCGCTAATGGAAGTTACACGCTCGGATAAATTTGTTAAAGATACCGGCGCATTAAACGTCGCGTTCCACTATAGTGGGGGTGGGGGACGCGAAGCAAAGTACTTCGGCCTCGCCGGTATCGTTCCTCGGCATGAATAATTCAATAAAATGATAACTGTGTTGCGTGCTAATTTACCGTCGAGTTTCTCCGCTAATAATTCACGTGGTTTATGATATATCGTCGACGTCTCGCGGCCAACAATTATGTGCCGGGCGACGCACGGTCGGCTGTAATTCGCACCCAGAGAAGCACACAGCGTTTCTTCCGTAACGGCTCGTTGCTTGGAAAACGCGCTGTGTCAAGGAACAGTAGCTGTTATTTTCACTACGCTCTGATTGGACGGCGTCCGGCTGGTGTCCCGCGATTGGCTGCGCCGCGAGTTGGTGGGGTGATGCGTGACGCTGAGGGGGTCACCGAAGTTCGACAGTACGGAGACCATCCAAATAGTATTTCAATACTGGATAACGTCGCAAAAGATA
Source organism: Lasioglossum leucozonium (assembly GCA_028454225.1). Lineage (NCBI taxonomy): Eukaryota > Metazoa > Arthropoda > Insecta > Hymenoptera > Halictidae > Lasioglossum > Lasioglossum leucozonium. Next base: position 15,105,718 of record CM052219.1, read on the forward strand.
ACACGTTTTCGAGCAATTTATTGCTTTCTAAATCCGTTTAAAACGCGTCATTTGGCCTTTCCGTTCTGCAATATATTTGATAACATCCGGTACGAATGTATCTCTAATTGGAAAACTGTATGCATTTTTCGTTGTTGTTGCACGGTTTTGATTGCCACCGTTCCAATGCGCATTCTGTATAGTGGTCGTTTCCGGCCACGATACGTTACCGAGTCGTCATCCGACAGCAATTGACGTCTACTTCTTCGTAGCGCCTCGCTGTATTCTGGAATTCGCGCAACGAAACAAAATATGTATCGTATTCGCTGATCTGTCGCGAGAAGCTCGATTGGCATTTTTTTGCGACAACTGCGTCGCCATTTTTCAGTGCAATCGTGGCTGGAGAAGGGAAGGGAGCAGAGAAACGATCGAATTACGATAATACTTTCCGGGGTATGATTCACGTACTCGCTCAAACGCGATAATCCTGCCGTATCGTTTCCCGAGACTGGCAAACTGCAGGGGTCGATCGAAAAGTCAAACACACCGGAAATAATGAAACGACGAACGCCGTCGCGTCGCGTCGCGTCGTGTCGGTTGCGAGGAGAATTTATTCGGCAACGGGAAAAGTAGGAACGGTGATATTTCCAGGAAATGAACTAGTACGTCAGAAACGTATTCCGGCTGCGGAACGGTTCAGTTCTTTCTACAAGCTGACTGGATCATGTTTGCTTATTCTAATGCACCGTTCAACGATACTGCTACACATAAAACGCTTATGTACGGGTTATTAGAATGATTAGGGAAAAAGATTTAGAAAATTTTTATTTTTCATAAAGATCGGCTGTTCACCGATGACGTTCGGAAAGGTACTGTGTTATTAGATTATTTTTTTCTAAATGTTCTATGTCATTTACAATTACATAACTGTTTCACTGCGTCGTTTAGAAGTTTATCCAAATACAGTAAAGTCGCGATCTAGCTCCTATCGCCTGGTCCGTGCAGGGACAGAGATCGTGTAGGGAAACTATTTTTTTATGACTGCGTCGACCGCGCTGAAACTGCAAAGGGACAGCGCCGAACGTAGAAAAGGACAGTGCACGCAAACATTAGGGTGGGCTTTATTTTTTGATCAAAAGATATTTTTAGTCACGCCTCCGGCCGACTGCGTCGTGGGAAGCCGACGCGCATCAAATTTGAAAATTTGAAAATTTGAAATTTGAAATATGAAAATTTGAAATTTGAAATTTGTAATTCGGAAGTTTGAAAATTTGAAAATTGAAGATTTCATGTTTATTGTGATTTACCAAAATTTTGAATTTGATGCGCGTCGGGTTCTCATGATCTAATCAGCCCCAAATTTTTTCCCGATTCTAATTGAGACTAAAAGACCTTGAAAAATAATTTTCGTCAAGTACAACTAAGGTCCACGCTAGTTTACACTGTTCGACGACCAAGGCAGCTCGAGCTTCTCGGCCTCTCGCGGGTACGCTCCTCAGTGGAAGAAGTAGACTTTAGAATCGCAACTTTACTGTTAACCGGTTTTCAAAAATCAACAAATCTTAGTAGCAACCGTTTAAGCATAAACGCTAGTGTAGATAAATGTTTGTCACTCTACGGGGACAGCTTGAAAATTAGCTTATAATGTATTGTTTTAGTCTAAAGTGGCGCTTTAATAGCGGAGACAATCAACAAAAACACACATTCCCATCTACTAACCGTCTATCAAACTACATTATACACTTTCCGTTAATTTCAACAGCGAGGACAAGGGTCCACCCACTATTACGGCAGGCGCCTGCCTAATTTCGTGTCCCCGTGTACGAAGCGGCGATCCCGCCGCATTAATTGTACGTTTCGCAGAGAGTATTATAGGCCCGTGTCGTAACACGTTTTACCATCAATATTTGTCGGCGGTGTAGGGTTGTAGAACAGCCCCGTTACTTACTCGGTCCACCTTTACGATGTTACGTCTAAAGCCGGTATCGTAATTACGGACGGGTTATGGGGGCGTAAAGGGAAAAAGTAGAGACGAAATAACACTTCCGATCTCGCGTATAAATCGCTGAAGGCCACCGCCGCCGCGTTTCCTATTTGTACGTACAGCCCACAGTGTAACGGATCGCCGATCTAACACGAGAAAAATCATTTTGGTGACCATAGTAAAATCTTGGAATTTTTACCACAATTTTCCATGGTCTAGAATAATTGAGCAAGTTTTTGCTCGCAAATTGAGCATTTATGCAAACTAAAATTTTTCATCATGAATTACAAAACACAAAAGATATATAACACTTTCTTTCTACTTTTAACAATTCTAATAAATTTAAAATAATATATGGACGTTCCTAAATTGTCTTAATGTTTTTACTGCTTCAAATAAAATCCGCCCATTTTTGTCATAAACGCATAAAATCCGCAGTCTAGTTATCATAGAATAAAATTGTGCTAATGGAAGAGCCTAAGCGAAAATAACGTCTATGAGCATGTGGAAGTTAAATATTTCTTCCCAAAGAAATATCAAACTGTTTAATGTTACAGTCCTGAAACAATTGCATCACATAAAAAAATAGTTAATATCCAAATGTTCACAGACGTCTTTGTGAAAACTGACAATTCTCATTGAAGGCCTGTCTAATATCCAACAGTACCTATAATTAATCCTGTGCTCAAGCAACGCATCAAGGGCCAATCGCTGCCAATACATGGCAGCATCTCTCAACATGTTCCCAGACACCATGTGATGCTATATAGATACACAGGGGCAACGCGACGTACGCAGCAATGTTTACCAACACAGTGAACACGATTCAGCGTGCCGTTCCGTAATCCATGGAACTGAAAACCGGGGAAATTAGCCATTCCGCTGTGAACGCTAGAACTAAAGGGTCAGAACGAGCAATTCCCGCGCTTCTTGCTTCATAATTACCGAAATCATACAGGTGTTAGCCGCCGAACGTTATTAAACAAATGAATTTATTCGGGCGCGTACGCGGCAACAAACGTCACGCGGAATCTCGAAAAATGCTCTTGCATGGTTGTAACAGACAATTCTGGTCGCTCGTCGGCGGCTTTAGTGCTAATTAATTGCGTTCGCCATTGTCGTTCCGAGGAAATTATGTGCCGAATAAAGTGCAGTAGTCGCACAATTTTTACTCGCTCGTAGAATAAACTCTGTTATTAAACGTATTTTTGCTATGGATTAAAAAATACTATTTCTATAAAAAACCGCATTTCGAACGGAAGAGCGCCAATTTTATACAGAAATTAAGAAGGCTTGCGATAGCAAATGAATTTTCCAAATTAACTTTCAAATTCATCGACGCGCATTTAATTGTTGCATCTTATTGTACCCGATCATCGGATTAGAAAAATGAGAAAGACTCGAGATGGATAGAGGGCTTGGCACGATATTAAGATTACGAGGGAAGCTTATAAAAGTCATAAGTAGATTACGGATATTTTATACAAATTAGTACGGGAAATTGTAAGCCGGTAATTTCCATTCCTCCGTCGCTGCGGCGTTAATTAATTCCGTTCCTAGAAGCAGCGCGCGAGTGTGTTATCGTCTGCCCGTTGCGTATCGGTTGAAAAATATGAAAAGACCGGCTACGCGTTCCCATAAGCGTGCCGGTTTGTCGTAATTATCGTTTCACGGTAGACCGTGGTCGGCCACTAGCTGGTTACAGTATGGAATTGCAATTCAATTTGTGGACACGTTTTCACAGAAGGTAAGTTGTTTAAGGGCCGATGATTAATCACGTTGATTGATTGGGAATACGATGTTCGTAGGATTTCGACGGCGAGAGATTTATGGGCCAGAGGATCTCCGGTTCTAACTCGAAATTGGCATGGACAGTTTGCTGCGCGAACGTCTCGTTTGCATTTCCTTTGGCATTCTCGCGTGATTCTTCCTCGTGGAAAAACAAGTAGCAGTATTTATAGAAAAAAAGGAGACTGCACGACCTTTTTTACCCTCGAAACAAATTTTCAATGTTCCCGCAAAGTTTCGTCCCTGATTCAGGGATCACCACGCGCGCCGTAACGAAAATAAAATTTACGGGAATTGACATTTGCAAATATTCTCCTGGAAAAGTCATCGGCCGCGGTGACGTATGAATTTCGAGAAAGATTACGCGAGACAAAGTGCAACGTAGCAAGTCGAACGGAACGTTTCACGGCGGAACTCCGGAGGAAAGTTAATTCGGCTTGTCGCTTCCGCGAATCAGAAACGCGTTCTTATCCGCGGCTGAAGTGAACAATAAAGGAGAGAATATTTTCCGGCACCTTTGTGCCTACTTCGTGCTTGTTTATAGTAAGTGGCCGTACAGGAGGAAATTTCGTGATAGTGGAAACTTTTCTCCGGCGCGTTTCTTCTTGTACTTTTAGTTGAGCGGTTGCCGGCGATGGCCGTGGTAGAAGGGAGGCAGCAGCGAGGGGTTTCAGCAAAATTATTCCACCGGTGGACGGAGTAACAGGGATATTAAGGAAACAAGGCCAGGCGAAGTGTGCTAACGCCTCGAATTTCCTTTGAAAGGGGGAAAGTATTTCCCGTATGGAAAATCTTCCCGTACCTTTGAATCGGACGCTAAACATTTTTCCAGCAAGCGTTTCTAAAATGTTGGCAATATAAATTAATTCCGCGTTTTATTTTTACCGTAGACTGTTCAAAATTTTTGTCTACCATTTTATCCGTGTTTCAGTAGGGCTGACAAATTTCGAGACACGCGAGTCCTTTGTGCCGGATGACGTTACTGGAAATATTACTTAAAATATATCTACGTAGAAAAAAATTATTTTAAAAAATGATCGTGAGTTTTTGTGGAAACAATTATAACAATTTTTATATTTGCAATTTGTTGTATATCGAGAACTGAATTTGAAAAAGTAAACTGCTATATAATGAAAGAAACGGTTTGAATAAAAACATTCCTGTAGTGCTCGGCAAACCCAGCGTTAAATATCTTCGGTTTCAGGCGAAACGGAGTTGTACACATGTATAGAGGTGAAAAGATCCAGCTAGTTTCGCGACGGAGGGTGCGCGGTTCTCGTAATCAAAGAATCCCCGTCGCCATCGGTGCCCTGGCGAAATCATTAGCTTGGCTAATGAAGCAACTTTGCCCCAGCAATGGAAACGTACGGGGTGGTTTTCTGGATTTCTGCGTGAAAGATAGCCGGGCTGGTTCGGTGAACGATTAGGTACTCGTTCGTAGACAAGCTCCTACGGATTAAGAGGGTAGCTATCGCCGGTAACAAGATTATCCCGGAGAAGAAGCACGAAAGAGAGCGGTGCGGCGAGGGTCGCGGGGAGAGGCACATAGTCGAGCGTAGCGGACTGCCACGAACGGATGTTGCTGGTAGGGTGGAACCCGCGTGCTCTAGTTGAAGCCCTATACATATAGGTGTCTGCTGTAGGAACGAACGCTGATCTCGTTACCGTCTAAAAAATACACAGGAAAATCCCGGAGTCTTGGTGGAGAAACAGCACGAGACGGATAGAAAAAGGGGTAGCTGAAGAAGAAAGAAACGGAGTCGGGGGAAATAAGTCAAAGCCCCAACTACTTCGTCCGGTTGCACAGGATCGATCGACCCTGTGGAATTTATCCCGCGGCTCTATCCTCTTCGCAGAGATCCTCGGCCTAGCCACTTCGTAAACTGAAAAGCTCCTGACCGAAGCGTCGCGTCGCGTCGTGACGCCGCGCCACGACGCAATAAACCGCTGGCTACGGGGATCCAGTTTAGGAGGCATAAAACTGCAGTTCCGAAGGGTGTGTGAATTATTTTCGCCGGACTTATCGCCCGGATTCAACGGCCTCGAAGAAAATTATGAGCGGAAGTTTCCGTAACCGAGGAGCCCGCCCTCCGGTTGCATCGCGACTACAAAATTTATGGTATTTTTAAGCTCCGGAAATTCCGAATAAAGGCACGCGCCGACATTATTCTCCGATATTCCAGATTCGTTCGACCATCGGGCCTTGTTTCGCGTACGGCAGCGGCGGCGGTGCTCGCGCGGACACTTTTTCCCCTTTCAACGATACAACCGCTTGTTAGCTGGTTACCGGGAACGGTCCGCGACGTTAAGAACGCTCCGAAGGAAGTTTCCGCCGATGCGCGCGTACCGTAACATTCGTCCCGCTGACGAGCAATTTCTCTCCGCGCATCGCAAATACAAACTTTCCCCCCGGGGGGCCGGGTCTGAGAAAGTTCATATCGGAGAGAGGCCTCCCGCTGACCCTGAATCGCTCCCGACCGAAACTTCCGATCGAGTTTCTACCGGTCGGCGAAGAATTTGAATCTACAATATTCTTCCGGCCGACTCTATATCTACGCGGAGACGGACAAATGGTGCTGCTCCCCCTTTTGTGCTTTCACGATCCTACCAGTCGAGATCCGTGGACTTCTACCGAAACGTGAAATACAACCAGTGTTTGTTCTGCACGGTATACTTATTTCTACTCTTGATATTAAAAATACGCTTAGGCGCCATACTTTTTAATTAAATCCACTGCACAGCGGACGACGAGTACGCGGATTAAAGCGGCGGAGCGGCGGTACGTCGGCGCAATTCAATTTTTCCCGGGCACGCATATTGAAAACCTGAATATCACGGAAATTTCTTGTTTTTTTGTTTTCGAGCAGCGTGCAATTCATTTCACGGATGCCCGAGCCCGGCGAGATGATTCCCTTTCCATTATTTCTTCGCCAGCCCCGATACCGTTATTACGACCAAATTGAACGCGAAAAGAACGAGCAACCAGTGCATAATTGATTGCGGACCGGCCGTATCAGCGCCGTTTAATTTATTCACAAAGTAGCCGGACGGATATTCCGTGGCCGGGAAAGTTGATTTCTGGGTTATTGGAGGATCGATTGACGCCGGCGAGACGAGTAGGCTCGTTAAACCCGAAGAGCGGAATGATTATCGATAAGAATGTTATTAAAGGTCCGGATTCGCTCGTAGCCGAGCGTGTCTCTGTGCGTACGTCGGGACGAGAGACCGTTTCCGATCCATTATCGTCGATTGGGACGGCCGAATGGGAACAGTCGGATGAAAGCTCCCCGGAGAAGCAACTGTAATTCGCGATTCCTGGTATTCCGCGGGGCGGCGCGGCGCGGTGCAGCGGTTTAATCGCAGGAAGCCTGCTAAGGGTTCGGCCGACGTCCTATTTTGATTCTTTGGTTCCGCAGCTTCTTGCAAATGGAACCGAGCGTCCTGGTTTCCTTTCACTTAACAGATTGTCTTCTACCTCCGGCATTCTCCGTGTGAAAAGAATCGATTTCAAAGAATACTCATTTCCATGCCGTTCCGTCTTACACAGTGGGCCAGAAGCTCCCATAAAGTGGCCAAAACTCGAGTAGACATTTCTGGAACTTGGTAGTTAGGAGTTTTCGAGCTTGATGGAAATGAAGTTGACCATAACAATTCAGAATCGAATGTTCGGTACGGTGATTATCAAATTTTCTACATTTTTAGTAATTTGAGATCTATCTTTATGTAAGATAAAAATTTTTTACCTGAATTGCAACAAACTGGAGTGAAGTAGAAATTAGTTATTTTTCTTAATATATTAGTAGGTTGAAAATAATACAACAATATTTGATATTGTTTCAAATTACACCTACTCGTTTTTGTCGTAAACGCATAAAGATCCGCTGTGTAATCGTTGCATTAAGACTTCCAAGTGTATTCAATTGTCCCACTTTTTGGAAAAAAATTGACCACCATGCGACAAACACGACTAGCCTATTGCGCCGCGATAATGGTTCTCGGCCGGAAGGTTCAAGATCGGCAGAGGAGCAAGCTCATTCGCGCAATTTGGCGCTACATCGTAATCGTAAAGAGAGTCGGTCGGTCCGGCCACATTCGAGGCTCGATATCCGCGTTTTGATCTGCTGACAAGGTCCGCAGGACTGTCCGGTTTTAATAGAGACGGCGACCCTTGAGGCAGCTTGCGCCATTCCGGCTGGACAGAATGAACGTTAGCAGACGCCAGCCACCATCCCTGTTTCTTCCCCGACCTACGATAAAGGAAACAATGGCCCCGATCCCGGCCGTCTCGAATTAACGCTGAAACGCGACGTGATACTTTGCTGAGACCCTGGGGAGCCCGCGGGATACCTTCGCCGCCGTTAACTGGAATCTCCCGCTGCCAACCGGGTTGGTCTCTTTGACAACGCAATGGTAATTACCGGACAACAAAGGGACTGGCCCGGCCCCGCTGTTTTTTTTTAGCAGACTCGGCTATAATTGGGATGCCTAGTTCAGATAACGGAGATTATTTAGATATCGCGCGAGCTCCGGATTAACGTGTTAAGATCGTTTCAATTAGGGAACGAGCGTCTTGGTACCGTCAGATATAAGATTATGAAATGAAGCTAGCATTTCAATTATTTTCAACTATCAATATAGTGATTAAGGCTGTGTTCTGATCGTCGTGAACGTGGTGGCATACACACACAGCCCCAGATCCACTGTATACGTACACATTTCTCGATAGCGCAAACTTCTTAGTAGTTACAATCGCTAGATAAAAGATCAATCTAGTGCGCAAGCGTCCCAAAGTGGCCTACTTTTGCATTTTCGAGGTGTAAATTGCATTATGCGGCTGCATGTAGCTGACGTAGCTGAATGGAAATGTATTACTCGACAGCCCCGACAGCGGCAGCACCGTAGCGCCGCCATATTGCTTCTCGCGGTTCCGCTACAAGCTGCCGAATAATGCAATTTGCGCCTGGAAAATGCAAAAGTAGGCCACTTTGGGACGCTTGCGCGCTAGATTGATGTTTTATCTAGCGATTGTCACTAGTAAGAAATCTCAACTTTGCATTATTGAGAAATGATTTGAGGTCCCATGGGTCCTTGCAACCCCATGCACGTATACAAGGATCTAGGGCTGTGCGAGTGTGCCACCACATTCGCGACGATCAGAACGCACGCTTAACTCTTTGCGGTTACAGCGACTTGAACTGCAAGATCCGCAGTCCATTAGATTGTACTGTTCGAAATGTTCATCACGAGTCAGACTCGATGTTCCAGAGCAACGGGTTAATCTGTTTGTTATTGTCCGCTTGTTTCATTAGCAGATTCCGCAGTTATGATATTTTATTAACGCTGAAATGGACCATTGGGACGCTGCAATTTTAATCCGATCATTAATCGTCGCGCGCTAATGGCAGTGTTTGAAGATGGTAGTCCCCTGTCAGCTGATTAACTTTTTAATGTTGCGCAGCAAAATTCATCATTAACGTATGCATTTAGTAAAATTGAATGTGCTGTAACGCGATTAATGCATTTTCAAGACCACCGGCTGGAAACTCAATTAAACTAATTTCACAGTGATATTATTATAAGGAAGATCTCAGCTAAACCCAAGCACGATGCTATGATAAAGTAGGTTTTAGGATGTTAGGATAATTTTCTGAACTTCCGCGGTGACGACCTCGCATCGCCGGCCGCTAGTCCATGTAAATATTTCTCCTCTAATTGGGCGAACTTCGAGTCCTGGACCAAGCGCGTTCAGAATGGAGATGATGCCCAAACCTAAACTCTCCGGAGTCTAATCAGACATCCGAGCGGGGGATCATGGTTGACGCGCGGCGTGGTCGTCTTATCAGAAAGCCCAGTAATTCTCTCAGATTTCAGTGTTTCATCGGGTCGTCCTTCATCAAGAGTTAATCAGTTCACGCTTTCGTAGGACGGACGAGAAACGAAGATCGACCGGGGAGCTGCGAGCGATTGCGAGGACGTTCGCAGTCGGATGCAACGAAGAGAGAGGGGGCGGGGAGAGTGAGAGAGAGAGAAAGTGTTAGAGAAAACGAGGAATACGAGCGAGGGACAGAGAATCAAAGAGGACCGACAGGGAGATAGCGTGGAGATCGCGGCAAATCGTTCGTGAGCGTATTACGGGCACGTTCACGCGTGGCTGTTTGTACGCGACAGGCGGAGAGCAAATACGTGTTTCCATTTGATGTGTTAAGCTTTAACCCGTTTGTGTGAGTTCGTCGTGCTCGGCTCGTCGACGATCTCCGCGAATTTCTCGTGCGTGTCATCTCTGTTTCCTGCGTGTGCGCGTGCACGGCGTGTCGAAAAAGTGGTGGTCATCCGTGCTTGACGGGACAATTGTAAGAAACAATGCTGCTTGCAAGCTCATAATAATAATTGAAAAGATCCGTGAAATTTGCAGAAATATCTTTCTCCTCTTAAAAAAATCCTATATCGAATACACAATTGCAAGAAACAATGCTGCTTGCAAGCTCATAATAATAATTGAAAAGATCCGTGAAATTTGCAGAAATATCTTTCTCCTCTTAAAAAAATCCTATATCGAATACACAGTTGCAAGAAACAATGCTGCTTGCAAGCTCATAATAATAACTGAAAAGATCCGTGAAATTTGCAGAAATATCTTTCTTCTCTTAAAAAAATCCTACAGCGAAGAAAATTCGATTCAACAGCCCCTAAAACCGTTCCGTTTATAATTGACGAAACATAATTAACAGAGACACGAATTTCATCCAACTTTCGCGATTCCGTCGCGCTGAGGATCGTACAGATTTTTTCCATGAAACGCGTAAAAGTTCGACGATTACTTTCCAGACACCCGGTGACCGAACAGAGCGCGCTCGCGCCATCTCGTTCGCGTGCAGGCCTGCATACCGGTACGTGCGTGACGTGCTCTCCTCTCGTCAGGGACGAAACGAAAGAGAGACGAGACCGGGCGACGAGCAACCAGGCCGATGATCTCCGGAGCGGCTCGGAAAAGTGGAGCGGTAATTTCATTTGCATGGGGTTGCGTCGACTGCGCGAGGGTGAAACCGACGAGGGAACGGAGACAATGGGGAGAGGCGAAGCGGGAGCGAGAGGCGAACAGAAGCGCGGCGAACGAGTCCGCGTTGCGAGAACGAGGCCGTGGAAGAACAACGGGACTCGATGAGGGAGAAGAGCAGTGGATACGTAGGGGCGAGGGGCAGCCCGACAACAGCCAAAGAAACGGGAACGTCCGCGTCGGCGTCGGCGTCGACGATGAAGAATCCTATCGGAATGTCATTCCCGTCACTGGGCGTTTTCCCGTTTTACCCAGACTTTATTGCATATTCCAAGTTCCCGTTTCTTTCGACGGCCGTTTATCGCGCGAACGCGAGGAAAAAAGAATAGAGAGGAAATCGAGCGTCTCGAAGAAGATAATAAACGCCCGTGTTACATATACATGGAAACGCGAGCAGCTCCCTGCCGGTATCCCTCGGCGGAGATGCGGAGGATCGTAGTCGTCGTCGTCGTCGAGTTTCTTTCTGTTCGAGATAACTGAACACGATAACGATACCTTGGAACGCTCTACTTTGAAACGCTACAACACAGTGACAAGAACGTTCGAAATTCCCTTTTCGGTGGTGGTCCTGCTTTCACCAGCGTCGGCCATTTTCCGCCCCCCCTTATTCCGGAGGAAATGCGAATCCGGGATTCCGGACCGCTTGCCAGATCGTTATTCCGCCGTTCCTTTTATCGTTAACTGCGTCACGGAGAACGCGGACGACGTATACATACATTTCAGGAACGGACCGGCGCGGCGCGGGGTGCTCGCGAGTCCTCGGGACTGGAAAAAGCTTGAGCGACTTCCAAGAGTCTCCGAAACGCTCATCACAAGAGCGTATTAATATTCTGCGGTCGGACTGCACCCGCGAAGGGTACGAGTCTCGACAGACCTGCGGCTAGGGCTTCCATTTCCTCTCTTTAATCCACCGAATTCTAGGGGTAACGTGTACACGCGTGTACGTGCACGCGGCTACACGCGATCGGATGTACGGGGTGTCGCTGCAATCCTCGCGCAATCGGTATCAGAGATGTTTTTGAAGCCTCCGTAACGAAATTTCATTATTTCGTATTGCTACTGCGTTTCTGTAGTCCTGCTTTTTGTAAGCAGAGGGAATTTTGATTTTTAACACTAAACCTACAGAGCACTAAAAGCGATTAAAATGTTTTAGCTTATAAAAATTACAAGACTATTTATTCAGACTTCGTGAAAAAAATTTATCGAATCAATTTCCATGTAAGTAACTTTATAGTTTCTATAATTATAATTGAAACCAGTCATTTAACATAAAACAACCGAAAAATTACCGGGCTGTAAAAAATGTGGAAAAATCCTCAAATACCTATTGAAGTCTCCACTTGGTTAATAAATTTTATAATAAAAATCAAATTTCGAAGAAATTAAGCAAGAATATTTTCGCCTGACCCTATCAATGCTGGCAGATGGTTAAATGTCAAAAAGTCTTTCAAATATCGGAAATTTAGTGTTCAAACACTATTTGCAATCGTCGTATATGTAAAACGTACATCGATCGGAGAGGTACGTTTCTAGATGCGTGCTCGAGTGTCCCGAAATGCGACACTCGTCTTTCCAGAGGTGGATTACCCTCTCGTCCATGACCCGACCGCATAATCGTCCTCTGGCTTGCATTCCCCACATAATCCTGTCGTCGACGAGGCCAACGGGGATCGCGAGGGTTCCGGTCCCAAGCTTTCATTACACAGTTTGTAGAACGCCGTCCGAAAACACGCGTTCCGTTCACGACGTGCCACGAGGCTAATGGACCAGCCCCATTCCCTTCCTGCATCCGTGGAACAGCTACCCCCGGTCGCCCAATCCGCCATCTCGCCGTTTCGCGAAACCATTTTTCATTCTTGTTAGTAGTCGTACATGGCTTCTCTCTTTCTCTCTCTCTCTCTCGGTCTCCCCGTGTTTTCTTATCCTCTTAAGTGTTATAAATCAACCTTTAATGTCGGTTTAGTCGGCCGAATAAATTCCCGCGTATCGTAGAGTGTTGCGCGAATTCTTGGAAATATTCCGAGCGTATCATGCACCCCTTCCACCCGTAACGACACGGTCGTTTATGCTTGCGACGCACAATGGCCCAAATAATAACACTGCCGTATAAAAAAATCGAACTAATCGCGAGCAGATGTCTAGTTCAAAGAGCGACGCTCTGACACTGCAGAATATACTTATTGATAAACTGAACATTGTTTCATTTTTTCATTCCGTAAGATATCGTTTCGTGATACAGTGTATGTTCTCGCGGTTTATCTCTCAACACTAACCAGCACTAAAAGCGATTAAAATATTTTAGCTTAGAAAAATGACAAGGCTCTGTTTATTTAGATTTTGTGCTAGTCTTATATCGATATCTGCTTGGACAAAACAGTTTTATCGAATGACTTCGTAATTTCGATAATCGTGAAATGAAAAATATAAAACCGGCAGCGGTAGGTTCGGTGTTAAAAATATGAAAACAGAATCCCATTACTCATTGGACGACCTAATATTTGGCACAGTGCTGGCTGTAGGTTTCGGCGAGGGGCGAGGGGAGGCCGCGGAGGGCAACAGTTTTTCCCGGGTGGGTTCCAGGCCAAACATCGCCCTCCGCCCGCACCTTAATCTCGGCCGTCACTTTCTGCTCCAATTTCTTCGGGAATCTTTGTCATCCGTGGACCTCGGAGCGTTTCAATTCTCTCCGTTCGGCGTGCCAGTCGCAGAGCTTTACATTCCGCAGTCTCTCGAGGAATCTTCCTTTTTGTCTTAATAATTGAAACGCGCGATGCTCCGGCCGACGGGCGCCGCCGCTCACAATACCGCAGAACGAACGCGAACGGTTCACCGGCCGCTGCGCCGCGCTCCGGTCCCGTCGTCGACGATGAAGTTTCGCTGTTCGTTCCGGAAATAATAAGCGGCCGCGTTGTAAACTCGAGCGGGCCGCGTTTAAAGCGCGTTTCAACGTAATTAAAAATACCGGGTTGCGGAAGACGAGTTTCGAAGCTGTTCGTTGTCCATCCTCCCGTCTGCCCGTCCTGTTTCGTCGCTCTCTCGCTCTTATTCGAAGCCACGCCGCCATAGAATTGCAAATGTTCGCGCGCGCGACGCGACGTTTATTCCTCGAATGTTTCGCGAATTACAATTATTATTCGCCCGAAGCGGCGATATCGCTTAACAACACAACCCTCGTCGTTCCCCCTAACCGCCGCCGCATCGGTGAGAGCGAAATTACAAAATAACGTGCTCGCCTGTTTCTTTTTTTTCGTGCACACTGTTCTCAGGTAAACTCTCTCTCTCTCTCCCTCCTATTTTTCCTTTTTTATTACAACTACTCTTGGTCCTCGCGGTCTCAAGACGCGCGGTGCTAGAGTGAAGTTGAAGCCGGATGCTGGCTCTCTTTCGTCTTTTCATCCCCCCTTCCGGGCCCGCCGCCACCCAAGTTAATAGGTAGGGTACGCCGGCGTAAGCCTCGTAATAAAGTGGCGAAACGTACGGTCCTTTCTTCTCCGACAAGATAGAAAATATTTGTCCCCGGCGCGAGCCACGGGGTTTTTCTTCATTTCTCCGCGAAAGGGATTTTCCGTCCTCGAAAGACTCGCCTGCGGGACGAGGCTTCGTCCCACAGGCTTCGCGGCCGATCGTAATTCTGTGGGCCGCCTTAATGGGATTATTCTCTCCCTCTCTCGCTCTTTTTAATTGCGTCGCTGGGTACCCGGCTGCGTGTATCGGCCGTGGGCCATAATGAAATTTAATGGATGGAAAATAGCAGGTGTATGTCGCTTAATAAAGGAAGCCGGTCCCGAACACGGTCTTCGGGGGCATGCGAAAAAAGAAGACGCGAGACCACTCCGAGCGCCTTCGCAAAATCTGCTACAGCGACCACGCCTGCTTCCTTCGAGCTCGTCGTTCCCCGGGTATATTTCGTGCACCAGGTGCTGCCACGCCAACGGTTAAAACAATTTGCCGTAAATTTTCTCCGGCTAGAAAGCAAGCCGGGCCAGGGAGGGGTCAGAGAACGCAAACGGACCCGAAGATACGGCAAGAAATCCGCTCGCGGTCCGCCGGTGTTCGTTTTGTTCTTCCTTTTCGCGTTCGAAATTTTCCTGGCCATTTCTTCGACGATACGCAGAGAACGAACGCGACGCAGCAATTTGTAGCTCCCTGTGTGTTCCACTTGTTCGGCTAGCAACCGAGTTGCCAGCCACCCCGCGCCCTCGGCGAATTGTTCTCCGACTCGACGCGACGCGACGCGACGCAACGCAACGGGAGGATTAGCATTTCTCTGGATCACTCCCTTCGCGTGCGCCGAGATTACTACTCCAGCCTCGGCTTTTAAACGACAAGGACAATCCAGCAGCCATTGAAAATAATTCTGAAGGAGGACGAGTGTTTCGGGTTAGTGGACCTAGAGTATCGTGCTCTTGGAAAGAACGGGGACCGCGCGTATCTCGTTCCCTAGCTCCGGGCGCTGAAAAAACTGCGGCGGGGTTCCGAGCTAGTCAAGATAGCCGGTCTGAAGGGACAAGAAGGATTCATAAAACAAGGGAGTCAGGCGGAGGGCGACATATTGCTGCGCGTGGCATGTATTATGCATGAATAGCCGAGGCCTGGTCTACATCGCCTCCGTCAGGTTCTCGGCTTTTGTTCGCCTCCTCGGGCTCAAGTCTATTAAGCGGGTATTACCGTTCGACTGGCTAAAAAATCTCCAATTTTTTCCTCTTCGACCTTCTTCCACGCGAAAACGTGAGCTTAAACCCTTGCCTTAAAATTACGTCTCGCAGACGTCACGGATTTCAGACGGAGAAACTTCACGTTTCTTCTCACTTTCCATTGTGAAGTAATGTACAGGGTGTCCCACGTGGTAATCGCCACGATTTTTCGGGCACTTCCAGTAGCCAAATAAAAAAAAACAGTGTTTGGAACAAAATTAATTAGTTTTTAGTCGACTACAAAATGAAATGGAAAAGAATTAAAAAAAGAAACGAAAAATGAATATCTTGATCAATATCTTGAAAATTTCAACAACCCAAGCCAGTCTTACTATTAAGGTCGTGTCAAGGTCATAGTATACTAGGTCGTTGAGCTTGTCTTGACATAAGCAATAATTTTTCATTCAAATCATTTTTGAAAAACTTTCTATATACTAATCAATTTTGTTCCAAACATCTTTTTATCTGGCTACCGGTAATGCCTTATAAAACGCAGCAACGTTACGTGGGACACCCTGTATACAAGTTTGTATTTTTTCCTTTCTTCTCGTGTAGTAATAAAGTGTAGAAGTTGCCAACTTGGCCGAATAAAACGTGTAAAAAATGTCATCTAGATCGGATGATAATTTCCCCAAATTTTAGTCGCATACGTGTTAAAAAATGAGGCATAAACGAATGAAACGAATAGGATTGCGAAGAGAATCGATGAAAACACAGATGACCGATTCTTTGGGCTGTCGCGCTAGTCTACCTTTAATTTGAAAACTCGCGTCTTTGCAATGATCCCGCGCTGGCATCGACGATCCTTTGACGCGGGGGAGCGTTAGGTGCCTCCTCGTCCGGAATCCTTACGATTCCTTTAGCTCTTGCGAACTGAAATTCCTCGGAAACGAGCGGGTAAAGCGTCGCAAACTTTGCCGTCACTCGTTACGGACAAAGCTCTTTCATTTGGCCAATTTGTCTCGTTAATTGAAGAACTTCGGTGTAACGGGGACCTCTGTGAACTACGTTTCTGCGCGGATCGGTGCAATCTGCCAGGAACTGTGTTCACCCCTCTGTATCCGTGACACATTTGAAAATATCATCAAACCGAGAGACACTCGACATCGTCCGTCGAGCCTTGACTCGTCCTTTCCGAATTTCCGACCGAGTCGAGAGAGTTCCTGCTGGCTGACTGGCTGGCTGTTGCGCCGGCAACGACAGAATTATGCCACTTTTATGTCAAATATTACGACGGTCCCGCGGCTTGTCCGGAAATTTTCCAGAGAGCCCGACAGGATTTACGGGGACGGCTCACCGAGAAGCCGGCTGAATCACCTCTCAGACGTGTTCGGAATGTTCGTTAAAAAATACCGGAAGGCAAAAAGAACGGGAGCATTCGAAAGACGAAACGGGGCGCGGAGGCTCTGCACCGTCCCGTGAAATAATAAGCGCGGGGAGCGAGCTGGAGGATTCCGCTTTCTGATGGATCGAGCGACGGATGACTCCTGACACAAAGACGAGCATTTCAACGGGAACTCGTTGCAAGGGCTCGGTTTGAATAAAACGAGGATCAATTTAGAGAGCAAGCGCTACCTATTCTTGTAACAAATGCTTCGCGATATGCACACCGAGCTACGCGGATATTGATAAAGCCAACGTTTGCCGTTGCATCACGGTTTGTTTCGTGCGAATTACTGGGACTGTGAACTTTTCCGCGTTTCCGTCGAATATACAAAATATATTTACACGTATTTTGTCGATTTATCAAATACAGTGATATACGAATTTTCATCGTTGCCATAGCAACATACAGGGTGAGTCACGTAACGTTCGCTTCTAAAATATCATTGTTGTATTCATTAAATGTCTCGAGGACAAATTTTTTATTTTTGTTATTTTTTTTTTAGAGATATCAAGGTCACCTTCATTTTTGAAAAAATTGAACTGTGACAAACCGTTTACAAACGTAAACATGATAAAATTCTATTACTCTTTATCTTGCTGAATCGTATATGAAATATGGTTCTTATACTGAACAAAAATGGTTAAAATCGATGTATTCAGGTCTGTTGCTGCTGCCTTACCGCTTAAGCGTAAGCTACGAAAAATTGGTGTTTTCGATAGAACGGTTCGCTAACGTTACGACGCGACGCGGTGATTTTAGCGGGTCGCCATCGAAGATGCTCAGGATCGAAAGCCGCCTTTTATCGATGTATAGGCTCGCCAGCCGCGGCCCGGCACACGTGGGATAACTGTGGTACAGTGGAGGGGGGTGGGGGGCTGAGCCCCGAGGGGAGGGTGAAGAGTAAAGGACCGACACATGCAGCCGGAGTAAACTAGGGTTGATGCGAAACCGATAATGTCGTCGCGCTGGCTCGTACGGGGCTGCGTGTTCGACTGGTGGTTCCAGAAGCGGAGAACGAACCCCTCCTCACGTTCGCCCCGACGACACGACGCTCTTCCTCTCCCCAGTGCCCTTCTATTTCTGTCCTTCATGGCCGTAGCCAGTTATGCGGGTCGCAGCCGCGGCGAGCAAATATGTATTAGATTTTTGTTTGCCTCGGCGGATATTGCAAATGGAAAATACCAATGCGGGTGTGCCGGCCCTTCGGCGAGGTATCGTTTCCCGTATATCACGATACGACGGACGTCGTTCCATCCTTTCTGCACCTCTCCCACCTCGCTGTACCTCGATCGAGGAACCAGCCGCCCCTTCTCCTTCTCCTTCGCGCTTCGATCTTTCCTCGGTCTCCCGACCGATCGCTGAAACTGTGTCACGCCTCTCTATTTTTACTGGCGCTATGTACGATACTCTCTATCTCTCGAACCCCCCAAACCCCCCGCGAGAAGAAAGAAGAGCCACTTCGCGAGCGAAGCCACTTTGAAAGATCGCGCAGCCTAAATTCAGTCCGGCGTTGATCCTCCGCATTATGTATCGGCAGGATGAGGCTCGAGTTTTGTATAGACGGCCGGATCCAACGGTGGTTTATCTCGTGAAATACCGGGAGTATTATTAATCCTGATTCGGGAGGGCGAAGTAGCAGGGGCAGGGGACGGGATGGGAAACCAGATCTCTCTCCCTCATACCGGATGCACCTCAAGAAACTCATTCGTTTCGCGTTACGCGATGCAACCTGCATACACGCGCTAGCGATCCAACCCTGCCGCTCTGCGCCGCGCCGGTACGTGCACAATACGCCGCAGAGCCGTTCAATCATGCGTGACGGTTGCTCGCATTCGCGCCACGTAATCCCCGTGTTTTAGCCGAATTTAATGCGGATTAATCCATCCGACGTACTCGCATCAACGCAAATATCGTTAACTCCTGCAAACATGAACGACGCCGTCTCCGCCGGCACGAAATTCAACGATCCCCGGTAATTCGAAAACGATTCGATTCTGCCAAAAATTAGATCCGGAGAATTGTATCCGATCCTACCGGGTTGATGACGGTCTCTGATAGTCGCAGACTGTGAAGAATAACATTGCATTGTGAAAAGGGAGAACTCGTATGCAACTATCCAATGTTATTTCTTCCGTAAGTTCACGTGAACGCGCATTATCAGTCTCGCCTCAACCCCTGTTTACTCCGGCCGCGTATCTCGGTCCTTTGCTCTTTACCCGCTCCTCCGGGTTCATCCCTCCAGCCCTCCCACGCGTATCGAGCCTACACATCGATAAAGGGCGACTTTCGATCCTGAACACCTCCGACGGCGACCGCTAAAATCACCGCGTAACGTTCGCAAGCTGTTCCACCGGAAGGAGTTGTTTCTCTTCGCGTTTTACGCGCGCGGAAACGGCGAACGACTTCGCGAGAAAAAAGAAGGAAAGCTCACGCTTAATCCGAGTGGAAACGTTGTCGCGTTACACCTTTACGAGCTCGCCCGGGGCATCCCTCTACTTGCCGGCCGTTGATACCCGAGAGCTTAGTCAGCAAAAGCCAAGGGGGCTACTTATTCAATATTGTATACTGCCTGGGCCGTGTTTGCGCTCGCGAATTATATTCCGGTTTTCATTGCGCGATAAAACACGGATAGGGGAACGCGGCCGCGCGCACTCGCTACACGGAGAATTGCCACCTTGTCGGAAGGAAGGAAGGAAGACCATGCGCGCACACCCGGACGAAGGATGAAGGGGATGTCTTTATCCGATACCGGTGGCTTATCTCGGTCCCCCGTGATTCTGCGTGGGCGAACAAGGTGAGGGTTACACGGCTCCGACCTTCGTTGACGTCAGACGTAAATAAAGCCGACTATTATCATTAAATTGTGCCGCGATAATGGAAGCTTATTATTAGGACTCGGAGAATCGCTCTGTTCCGAGTGGAGACACGCTCTCTCTCTCTCTCTCTCTGTCTTTCGCGTGCAATAATCTTGTCTTGGAAATATATGTACGCCGAATTTCCGAGGTTATTGCGACGACTATTTTGGCAATGTCGAATTCTCTTGGCTCAATGATGTATTTCTAGAAGAATTATGCTATTCAGATTTGCTATTTTACTAGTTTTTACTATTGTATTATATATGTATACAGGGTGAGTCATCTAACGCTTACACCTAAAATATTTTTATTTGTTTTTAAAGATACGTCAAATGTCTTAACCTCTTACCGCAATCGCCCGAGTTAAGTCGGGAGACCTGCATAGAGAATAATAAAATTGGTGGAAAAACCACTGCTTTTGAATGTTTAATTGGTGCGTTGAGGAATTCAGTCGAATGGCTCAATACGATTCCGTAAAAATATAATTGTTTCTATGTTGTTTTTTTTCCAGGTCACCTCTATTTTTCAACGGGACCACCCTCTTTTACACACTTTGTCTGAAACCTTTAATGACCTTGAGTAATTATAGTCATTGAATTCCTAATGAAAGAGACTGTTACTTCTGTTGCAGTTTGTTAGAATTTAGCTACAAAGTTTTTATTTTGGATAAAAAAGATCCGCTGTTTAATTATACACATAAATCTCCGAAACGAATATTTTAGATATCACGACGGGTTGAAATAAAAAAGTTTTAAAAAGTGCCTTCTTTCAAAATGTTCTTTGCGTTTGCTAAACCAGTGCGTCTAATTGTTCGCAAAATGTCAGGTTGAATCGTAAAGAAGTTGTTCTACTCGAGGAGCGCTCGAATAGGGCTCTGCGAGCAGCTGCATACGCGTGGAAACTTCGGAAACGCGTCGAGCGAGCGCGCGATTCGATCTCGATTAAACTCGCGTAGCGTGGGATCGACCAACCATCGACTTCTCCAAGACAACCGAGAGGGTAGGATCGATAGCTCGTCGCGGGCCGCTCGCTCCGCGGTATCGCGTCAGCTCATTGCGAATGCATCTCGAGGACCCGGTAGGGCTCCCATTAAGGAATGCATGCTGCATGCGCCCTAGCGACGCATAGAACAAAACGTCGCCTCGCTTCGCGTCGAGGCGGTACGTCGTGCCTGATGCATGCATGCATCCGCGCTCGTTTGCCGTGTCCGTATTTCAGATAGCTCGGGGCTCTCCGCGTCAGACGATTTACGGGAACGGTGGAAATTTAGGGTCGGCGGCCCCGAAGGTCGTACCCGAAGACCTTCTTGACGAGCAGGGAACAAGGAGGAGAAGGAGAGATGGTGGTATACGGGGGACAGGTAAAGGGATGGTGCTCGAGGCTACCGGCTCTCTCATATCTGCTTCTGGCCGATGAGAAATTTCGGGTCGGCGGTCGACGCCGAGAGGCCGAGAGGTTCGCAGTTCGCTCGCGCGCGCCGCCGCCAGCCGAACCGCAAAGTCTCGGTTTCGACGATGTTGGTTCAGCGGGAGATTTAGATGTCGGGTTTCCTGGGCTAGCAGGATTAATGACATTTGCGGAAAAACAATGGCGGACCGCGTAACCGTGCGAAACGCACCGTTTCGCGCGCCTATCGAATAGTTTTGGCGCGGCGCGGCGCGGCGAACGGCGAGGCGCGGCATCGCGTCGGCTGCGCGTGAAGGATAAATCTTCGGCCTGGCTGCTGGAATTAACGTTCATCCCCGGAAATTGGAAAGCGGATAAACGGGCAAAGCTTGTAACGAGACTTTTCGCAGCTTCTCCCCGGGGCTCGGAGCTAATTACCGTGCCGGTCGTTGCCGTGAATATTCTTAACGACACGTTCCGAGGGTCTGAAACTTTCGCAAATATTATTAATACCCGGCGACTTGCTCTCTTTCTCTCTCTCTCTGGCTGTTCGCTCAGGCTCCTCGAGAGCGTTTTAGGTGCCCTGTCGTCTCTCTCTCCCGTTGATAGGCGTAGTTCATGCGAGCGTACGTCACCGTGCCTCATTATTATAGTCTGTGTCGCGACTGAAAAGCCCCAGCCCAACGACGGCACCGCGACGTCACGGAGGATGGAGGGAACGTGAGGAGCTACACGGAGCAGAGAAACAGGGGGTAGCCATCCTAACTTTCTAGTAATTAAGTGCGTCGAAACTTGGATGAGACTCGTAATTGTGTTTTATAAGGAGCGCCCGGGATAGCTTTTCAAGACAGTCGCTCTTTCGGGAAGCTTTTTAACAAAGAGGGCAATCGAGGCGACGTGACTCGACTCGGGCTGATCAAATTTACGACAAATAAGTGGAATAGTACGATCTCGTGTTTCGAACGAATGCACTCTTTCTGTTCGTCTCCGTATAGCGGTGGTTTTATTCACGCGATCCCGGTGCGGTGCAGGTGTGCTCGACTTTTCGACTGGTGGAGACAATTTTGTATTTTGCATAGAAATTCGTAGAAATTCGTCCGTGATTTTTCTCGAACATTTGTATATACATATTTATTATAGATATTTTATATTATACAAGGCGAGTCGCCTAGCATTTACACCTCAAATATCTTTGCTGTTTTTAAAGATACTTCAAATGATAAAGTTAAATGGGTCAAAGGAACTCACACGATGCCAAAAATATTTTTATTTTTATGTAATTTTTCTTAAAGACACCAAGGTCACTTCCATGTTTTTTTAAATGGAACTATCCTTTTTGAAACACTGATAGTCCCTTTCATTAGGAATTCAGTGACTATAATATAAAAAAAAGATGACCTTCATATCTTTAAAAAAATAACACAAATAAATATTTTTATCGTGTGAACCCCATTGAACCATTCAAGTTTGTCCTTAAGATATTTGACGTACCTTTAAAAACAACAAAAGTATTTTTTATGCAAACTGTAGGTGACTCACCCTGTATATATACATATATATATATATTAAAAATATATATACATATTTATTTGTGTATGTATTTGATATATATGTCCGCATTATTTGCTGGATTACGAACGAAATGGTTGTCGCTTTTGGCAATTCCTCAAAAACTGCTCCGCTATAGATAATCGATTTGAAGAGAACTATTAAAAAATTGTCGGTAAATAAAATGTTAAAGAAAATAATTAAAAACGTACACGGATAACCGAGAACGTTGTATTTTCACGGTAAAAAATCTCCAGCTAATGGAATATCACGGTCTGCGTTAGAATACCATCTAAAACAAGAGTCTGCACGAGAGAGGTAACCTTGTTACAATATGCGAGTTGCGAAACCCTTTATCCTATAGATTGCATTATTTCGTAACGCGCGGTCTTGCCCGGGGACCAAGATAATCCAGCAGTCACGTTAGAGAGCTGCGTTTCGGATGGAACACAATTTGGCACGCATGCGACCGTAAATGGATTCTCTCGCGAGAACGTCTACCCAGCTCGGTAAACATTGTTCGGTTCTTTTAACGATTTCGCCGACAATGCCTGTACGTATGCGTATTGACTGCTTTGGTAATTGCATTTCCGATAGTTAAGTGGTCGGACTCGATACAGAAGCGCCAATTACTCGATATCCACCGAGGCAAATTTACTTGCGCCAATTTCCGGTCACGGAATCGCTCCTGTAGAGTCCTACAGCGGACGGAAATGATAAACGGATTGGATACTGCCGGTAATAAGTAGCTGACGAGCTCGTTATGGTTCACGTCGAAATACGCACATACGGAACTGCCTCTGCGAATCAATTTCCCGATTTTTTCTTCTCTTTTCTGTTTTCTATTTTGTCGCGCGAATCGCGCACAGGGCCGATAATGAAAAATAAAAGATACAATTGTTTTGGCCGGTCAGATTCGTACCGTTCACCGCACAATACTTCCATCGGCAGTTCCGCTCCGGTATACTGAATACTATCGCGATTGCACGGAACTGCAACTAACTGCAATATCGATACGTGTCGCGTCGAATTACTATGGTGAAAAATTTCGAGCGAGAGAGCCCGACGCCGAAAGCCGAAGGGGAGCACGACACCAAAGGGTCGGAAGTGACGAGCGAATCGACTCGATATCGACGCGACAATTAGCTAATGCGTCGCGGCGCCGCTCGGCTCCGCTCGGCTCGGTGCAACCCTCTGCATCGCCGATTCAATGCACGCTGGTTTTGCAGGTCGAGGAAATTCGTTTTCCCATATGCTCGCAGGACCGAACCCTGTCGGTGATCACGGATTTTAAACCGCGGCCTAACCTTTAACACTATCTCTGCCATCTCTACACCTATTTCGACTTATCTTTTTACGTAGAACCATCCCTTATTCGGTTTTACCGAGACACTCTGTATATTTTTAACAAATTATAATGTTAAATCAATTTTCAAAGTCAAATGAATTTTATTTAACACTAAACCTACCACCGTCGGTCATTTCACCGGTTCCAGATTTTTTATTTCACGATTATTGAGATTACAAGCATGTTTTTCTTGGTAAATGATTAAATAAATATATTTAGTAGAGCTGATATTATAATATGAAAATAAATTTTATTTTGTTGTTTTTATAAACCTACCGGCAACTTGTGAAGCCCGATAGGTTTAGCGTTAAAGTCACGCAACGCTTCTAGTACAAAAAGAAACTGAGAGTCACACGTCGTTCTCGAAGGATTCATATAATCGATGCAACGCATTCGAAGCCATGATTTTTACTATTACGTCCGACTGACGGGGCACAGTAAGTCAGGGACTATTCTGGCAATTAAGGGTTAATTTATTACCGGGCGTTAGCGAACACGTGCACTCCTAGCGATCTGGCTCTGAGCTCGGTAGCGGTTCACGTGTCATAAACCTTCAGACGCGACATGCTGGTCAATGGGCCTGTTAAGCACCCCTTTCCAAGTCGTGGGTGCAGTTCACTCTCGCGCAAATGCGATAGGCGGTCGCCTTAGTACCGCGAGTAACCGCCCTCGATTGAAAATCTACAGTGGATCGCAAAAGTTTTCGTACCTTACGAACTGGTCGCTAAGCATTTTTCAGAGAAAAATGTTGTAACTTGAACTACTAGACATGCTATTATAGTTGACTGTTTTATTATTTTAATTTTTGTGAAATTCTCCTTTTATTATGATGTTGGAAAATCGCTATAGAAGAAGAACATTTACTAATCATGTAGCACTAATTGGCAGATGTAAATATCTATTATAGTAGATACTAATGTTTTTTCATTTTAATTTTTATACCAAAACAAGTTATTTCGTACAAAATTATTGTTTTGGCACGCAGAAAAATTTTTATGAAATTCTCCCGTTTTTTAATTTTAACTTTTATACCGAAACAAGATATTTCGTAGAAATTGATGTCTTAGCACGCAGGGAAATTTTTATTATTATTATGATGTAAAATCGCTACAAGAGCACAAACTTAGGAAGAACATTCTCTAATTATGGGGCACTGGCAGGTGTGAATATCTACTGGATTAACGAAATTGTCCGGCTATACGAATTTTATTATTAACAATACAGTACAACAATGCACAAGTAAAAGTGTTCGTACTCATGCATGTATTTATTCATCTAATTACTCGCACAATGTAGAATCGCTAAATACTGTCGAAAAGTGTTAGACTACAATAGCGTTAGTGAAGGACCCTGTAGAAACTGCGCATCGTCCGGAACAACGATAGTCATGAAAAAGAAACGAACGGCTGCAGGATCGCGTGCTGGACAGGTTCAACGACGGCACGTAAATTCTTAGTAGAAGTTACCCGTTAATCGATCGCTGCCCGGGGAAGCCTATCGAGTATTTTTAACGTTGTCTTTGAAATCCAACGAACCGGACGCGAGTCGGAGAAGAGGAATTCCTACGATCCCGCCTGAAATATATTCTTGCCGCGGGGATACATAGGGTGTCCTGGTGGTGCGGCCGCGAGTCGGTGATTCTACGGGAACGACTGTACCGAAACCGCGATACACGAATTTTTCGAAACATTGTTCGCCGCGCACATGTCCGGAATCGGAGTGTAAAAGCGCGGAACAAACTTTTGTTAGGAGCCTGAAAAATTCGAGTATAGTCGGGCTCCAAAATGAAATTTCCAAAGCAAATTTCGGTGTTCGGATTTCGACGGAAAAATTTTTATTCTATGGTTTCCGCTGACCCTTGTGAACTAACCGTGCGCGCTTTCAATAGGCTGCTTTGTGGTTCGGTATTCTCGTCAATGAGCCTACCGAATAGCTATCTTCGTTCTATTATTTACGCCATATGCTAACAGTTATGGTACACTCTGCCATAACTGTTATAAACAGTGTTATAAACACGTCGCCAATCGGAGGTGATGCGGAGCATGCATTTTTAACGAAATCCTCCGAGCACGATACGGATCAAACAGGTCCGTGATTTCCCCGTTTTCGCCATTAGTCAGTTCCGTATCTAATCGTGTGGCGCGTCTTGTTGGCTGGGTCCCGTCAGACCGGCCCGATCTCGCATGATCAGCGGTGTGCGATGAGTGATAAGGCGTGCCACCTCGGGCCTTTCCTCGGTCACGCGTCGAGAGTCGCCTGTTTTTCGCGCGAGCTGGTCCACGAGCTCGGCTGGACATGGTCGGCACACATGCAGAAATACGTGGGAAAGACCTCGAGGACTTAGTACAGTCCTCGAAGCTACGCAACGATCGAATTGGTGGAAACTAGGGAGCTATTAGCGCGACGACAGGACAGAGCATACGGCAGGATAATTACATCGGATCGATGAGCGTCGAAGAGTAGCGAGTTGCGATCGTGTTCGTGGGAGAAAAAAAAACGATATATGATTGTGATGATTCGTGACTAGGTGGACGGTCGGCACGATGCACATAAAACAGTGACAGAATTGCTTTTTAATGGACGCTAGCTAATTGGCTGGGGACTCTACTCGTTACTAATCGTTCGTGAGTACATAAACGGGTTCGAAGGAAGGAACAAGAAGCGTACTCGATGACTGCCAACACCACATTAGATATCCTCGGAGATCGTTCCGGGTCTCGTTGAAATAATAATCGCACGGCTGCGAACGCGAACAGATGGTCGTGTGCAGTCACGGAGTAGGCTCGCTAGAAGGGCGATAGGAGACACATAACTTACGATTCACTCCGTGGAGAACCATCGTGGTCGTGTTTCTACACAACAACTAAAATTGTCTCGAATATCTCCACTGTTTTCCGAAGCGAAACTCGCGGTGCACGCGAACGATTTGTTCTAGTCCACCCTTTCACGAGGTTAGCTCATTGTTCGCGCGGCTTGACGGACTCCTCGTGAAAACAAAACGACGACGGGACTTGCTTCGCTTCGGTTTGGCTCGGCTCGGCTCGGGACCGGGCAAATAATAAATGAAAAAAAAAGCGGACTCCGACGGCGCTTTCTAACACATCTCCGCGAGCATCCGTTCGGCCGACCAGGAGGCAACAAACCGGCGTGTGGAGAACAAGCTTCGGGCTTTAATAACTCGGCACTTTTCGTTCGCGCGCGCGCCTAGAGCGATCCCGAGCGGATCATTTTTACTTGACGCGTTCGAAACGGAGAGGACTATCCCTCGCGGCTCGCTCGTGCGTCGAGATTGATAGCGTCGCCGTGTATACGGGAGAATTACGACGATTGTTGAGGTCAGTAGCGGACAAATGGCACCCCGAGACGTTGGGGCGTCGCGGTCGTCGCAGTGACTGGCGAGACTCGCGGCTACCCCCACCAGCTTACAACCCCCTTCCAGCTATTCTCTTTCACCCCCTTTCATCCCCCACGCTACGCCCCCACCACGCGCTGCTACCCGTCAACCTCTATATCCATACATCTATATGTTTTCCTCTCGCTCTTTTTCTCGCGACGGATATCATCCCCCACCAGGCCGCGTTTCTTCGACCCTCTCTTTTTCTTTTAAACTCTCTCTCACTCTCTCTCTCTCGTTCGTTTTCTTTCTCCGCCGTCTCCGTTGTTCCTGCACCGGAGAGAACCGAGAGGGTAGTCTCTCCACCTTTTTTTTTCCACCTGACTCGCTTCCCTTTCGTCCCATCTGGCTCTCTCTCTCTCTCCCTCTCGTTCTCTTCCCTGTACTTTACATCCCACGATCTCTCCCTCGTGCTTCTCCACCCTCTCTCTCCCTTAGTCACTCCACAACCCCCCAGACACTGGGCAAGCGAGTGGTCACGTGACTGCCAGTTCGGCCAATCATGCGCCGGATGACGTCATTCGCAAGGGGTTCTCATCGGTTGAGAACGCGGGCGGCGAGTTGCATTTACGGGTAACGGGGAACGGTACCGTGGAAGGGATGGACGGTCATGCGGTCGGTCGGGTTCGATCTCGTGAACGACGTGTGACGCAACGGCAGGACTCTCGATCCTTCGGATCCTCCGGGAAGGATTAGAATGTTCCGACCGACGCGACGCGCCGCGCCGCCCCGTCGGACAAAAGAACCTTCCACGCTTTGTGAACGGAACGCCGCACGCGCACGTTCTCCCTTTTTTTTCTTGACTGCGCCGCGCGCAGCCCCTCGTTATTGCAATATTTAAGAGCCATCGCACCGTGAAAAATGTCGCCGCGCAAAAACAGGGAAAATGATCCTCGAATTACAGGGCTGCAACGGCCGTTGCCCGCAGAGTGTCCGGTGCAATGGGTGCAGTTGATTATTTTCGGAAAAAAGAAAACATTTTTTTTTCATGCTGCGTTTCGTTCACAGAGACAACGGAGCTTGAAAACGCGTCGCTGGACCGCGGACCATTGTACAAAATTATCTGCATATGTTTGCTGGATACAGCGGTCGATAACAAACTTCTTTTTTCGTTTAATTGTTTCGACAGGCGTGAATTGCAGTTAGTGGCCGAAAATCGTGAAAAACTGCAATTTTTATCATCGTTAATAGTGGCTCATTGCAACGTTTACCGATTTCGAAGAAATTTTCACAATAGTATAATTTCTACTTTCTAAATGTTCAATATGAGCCCACGTAAAAATGTTGCAAAATACTACTTTTAATATTTCCCCAACAATTCCGACCAATTGTAATTTTTGAAAAAAAATAGTTTTCCCGTCATACGGTAAACAAATAGCACTGACTTCTAAAAACAAATAACAAATTTGACCTTGAGAAAAAGGTCGAGGATGCACAGAAACTTCCGGTATCCTGTCTTTTCGTCCGTGACTGTAAGTGAAGAAGCAAATGGGATAGACGACGGATAAAAAATATTCGACGGATATTGCAGGGGACGCGAAGATGCGAGCGACGAAGCGACCCCTGGTTAATTACGAGGGGAATGCATCGCGTGCAGCCCATTTCTCCCGTGACCCGAGAAATAGGTTAGCGCCGAAAACTTTTCTGCTTGTATTCCGAGCGTTGGGCGAAGGTGTTTTTCCAGCGTGGCGTTACGGGCTCGTCGCCGCGTAGAAATGAAATTCCGCGCGCGCGGACGAGACGAGATTCGAGCGGAGCTAAGCAGAGCAAAGCGGAGCGGAGGTCCGGAACCGAGCGGCCAGCGCGGCGCGGCGGATGGCCCGGCCGGCGCGAAAGCTGGTGGTAAATCAACGCTGTAGGTGTTTTTCGGGGAGAAATTTCCGCGGGAAATCGCCTTAACTGCGGCCCGGGGGATCGGGCGGCGCGATTCAGCCGTCACTGCGATCGGTACCGCTGCCAGATGTGGATTTACTGGGAAACTTTTATTCGCCGAAAAACTTCCCCGTAAATCTTGCGCCGCGTCGTAAAGATTTTCCATTCCTCCCCTTTATTTGCATTTTTCCCAGCAACTCGTCGGCGGAACACGCGCGTAACTCATCCCTCTATCCACCCCACCTCAACCCACCCCGCCCCATCCTCTCCAACCTCGCACCGTGCGAAATAATGCGAGTTAATCCGCGCCGTAAACAGTTCATGAATAAACGAGCTACGCGGCCGCGAACAGCCGACGCGAGCATTTTCCCACCCGTCCCTGCTGAAAATTGTTTGCTCGCTGCGCCATGAAAACTGTCGATCGTGAAATTCGGACGGCGGCGGCGGCAGCTCGATTTCCTTGTCTCTCTCTCGCTCTCTCAATTCCTGAACGGGGTAATCCTTTCGGAAAGTATCGAGGCAAAGGGACGGATAAAAAAGGAACGGTCGATCAGTTATCTCGGCGCGGGCCCTCCGACTCGGGTGTGTCATCCGAGGATCGATGACTCTATTAACGGAGGATATATCGCGTGAACAGAGATCATCGGGATTATTTAAAAGGCATTAGCGGCGATAGGATCGGAAAACTGTATAATCTGACGATATATCGCGACGTCCGCCTATACGGCCTCCGTGTTTACGAGCCCGAATAAAAACGTGGCTGGAACAACGGCCGGGAACGGGCAGTTAAATCTTCGATCGTATTGTTCGACCATAGACAATTTCTGTTGCATACGTTCGGCGGCTCTCGAAGCAGACGAGCGCGCGCTCGTCCCTGAGCCGCGGTTTGCTCGCCGTTTATACGCAGAAACGTAATTATTGGTTATTAACCGAACACGACACGCCGCTGCATCCCTGTAATTCGCGCGTTAATGAAATTGATTCATCGAATCCATAAACCGAGTTAAATTCCACTGGCCGCCCGGCGCGTAATCAACGTTTGCGGAAACGGCGAACGGACTTCGGAGATGGCCGACGTTGCCACACACCCCCCCCCCTCGCTCTCCCAACGGGGACATTACGGATTTAATTTTCGAGGACTCGGTCAGCGGACGCCTTTTTCCGAAAAAATCAGAGAACTGCGCGCCGGGTCGAGCAGAGCGGTTCACGGCGATTCCTTTGATTCCCCGAGCGAATGAGGTAAAAGCGAGCAGCGGCAGCGCAGCGGCGCGGCGCCGCGCAGTGGCGTCACCGGGAAAGACACGTAATTAAAGGCGTGTACCAGCACTTAATAATCGCGCGCCACAATTCAATTTCAAATCCATTTTGCACGCCACTGTGCGCGCCCCGACCTCTCGTCGCACACGCTCGAACGATGGAAACGTATCGGTTTTCTTTTTCATTTTTTTTTTCAGTCCGACCGGTCGGATCCACTCTTCGCGATATTCCGAGTAGGCGGTCGCGGACCGCGAGGGCAAAAAAAAAAGAACATGCAGCGAGAGTTACGAGATTCATTTTTCCGTTCGATGGGCGCCGTTCATTTTCGACCTGTCTTCGAGAGCGATCGCGACGTTCCGCCGAGCAGATGGATCCGTAAATGGTCCGTCATTTAGATTTCCGCGAGTCACGGATAACTGTCGCGATGGTACCGGAAAACGCGGATCGCAAATTGTAGACTGAACAGCTTCGACGGCTTGGAATTTTTACATTCAATCGCTGTGCTGTTTCTTTTTATAAAATCATCGCAGTTTAAATATTTTTTTAATGTTTCAATTCTCTTCGGATCCACTGTACATACATCAGTCGCGTTCATTGCGCGGTAGTTATGGTTTTAAATAAACTTTGTTAGCGCAGAAATACGCAATTGTTAACAGGTTAAAAGTAAAAATAATTAGGTAAAATTGTGCTATCGTATGATTTTTGGGAAAGGGGAATATTACGTTGCAATACAACAGGAAATATTTGAATAATTACGTCAGCTATTAATCACATTACAGTAACTATTGTTTTATAACTGCGTCGATCACACCGAGAGTACAAAGGAACAGTGCCGAACAGTCTCAACCCCCAGGATTATGACAAGTGTTGAGAAATTGATCTGGTAAAATTTTGTGTCCGATTGGGTCGTGGGAACCCGACGCGCATCAAATTTGAAATTTGTGGATTTGAAAATTTAAAAATTTGAAATTTGAAAATTTTGCGCGGCCGAAAACACTCCACCCGTGGAAGGTGGTATGGTAAGAATCATCTAGCCCCACTATCGTGCTCCGATAGTCTGTGCGGACAGGACTCCCGCTGGCCAGCCGGGTGGGGGCAACCGATTCTACGTCGTCGACTCTCGACCTGCCGAGCCTGTCGGGACTGGTTTCAGCCGATTCTACGTCGATAAATTTTTCTATAATTTTATGAAGATGGTATGCATGCAATCGTCGAAAATTTGAAAATTTGAAATTTCTAAATTCAAGATATTGTTTTTTTTCGTGATTTAGTTCGTTTGTAGTGTAGTTCTGATTAGAGAGCAGTAAATAATCTTGAAAAGAAAATTCTATCATCCTCACCCATGGAAAGGAAGACAAATGTTTCTGTATGAGAAGTGAAATCTTTTTTTCCAGACGACCCCTTCATAGAACAGTGGACTGACGAGCCGGCGGTTTTCTACGGTTTGTTACTCTACGTTTTTACTTCGTTCGGCATCGATGCTTCTGACATAGGATATTCAACCAGAAAGTAGGAATGCGTTCGTGACTTATTAAAGGGGGTTGCGAGACGGAGCGGCGCGACGCGGCGCAGCGGACAGTTATAAATTCATGATCCCTGCGGAACCGTCGATAGAGCGCCGCGATCAAAAAAGTAAAGAAGGAAGAAAGGAGGCATAATCGGGTTTCATCGGTAATAACACGGTATTTGGTAACAAAGGCGAATCGCAATGATGTCGATGGAAACGGCCCCTCTTTAAACAGTTTAGAACAGAAATATGAAGTTACGAGGGTTCGTTAAAACGAAGGAAACGGTTTTAATGGACCCGCGACGACGCGTCTACTCGTTATGCACGGCGATACGTTGCACTCCCCGCTCTCGGTGGTTAACCCTTAATTTGTAGGATGAGGGGTGAAGGACTGCGTTGCTCTTTCAAAGCCGGGTACCTGATTGGTTATGGCAGCGGGTTTTAATACTTCACTGCGGGCCTTTTCATCAAATGGATGGAATCTCGAGAGCTGGGTTACGAGAATAATCAACACTGTTCGTCCAAGCTTTCTTTGAATGGAATCTTTGCTGTTATTTCCCATTCTTTCCCCGCGTTTTTATTGTTCACCGCGACAATACGGTCGTTACTACGGTTTGTAAGTTGTTGCAAAAGCGTGGCAAGTCTGTGTCACTGGAATGAAAATATTTCTTATGCTAGAAGATGTATAATGATCTTCAATCTACCCTTTCAACTGTGAAACGCTTCGAATTTCAATGCCTGTACGAGCTTAATAAAGAACGAGTAAAACGATACGATCTAATTACCGCTGAACACTCCGTTGCGATTCGATTCAAGGGTCCGAAGTTAAATGAGTAGAAAAATCAATGATAATTGACAACTGTACAATCGTCGTTATTCCAATTTCTTAATATTTCATGAAATGTTTTGGTTTCCCGCATTTCGTCCGTACAGTTAATTCAATTAATACAAAATAATCGTAGAAGTTAATAATTGTAATATACAATGTACGCGGAAGCTCGTGCTGCTAGTACATAAAATGTGTATGCTGAAGTGTTTCAAAGAATAAGGTATTGGTATGGAAGGAAATGTCCCGGGATTATGTCAATAAAATATAGACGTGCTGCATCGGTATATCAATGCAGTATTCAAGCGTTGTATATTAAACTTTATACGATCTTCGAGAGAGAATTCACCCACTTTCTGTTTCAGATACATTGACACATTTGTTTGAAATACGAGAATATATAAATACTAATAAAACAATGGCGGCGCCCTTACCAGCCAAAAACGCTTAAAATCGCTCAACTTTACGTTTTCTTTACACGCGCGTAACTTTTGAACCAGTGAATTCCTAAAATTAAAATTTCGATTTTCGGTATTTTCTCGTCAAAATCTACAGGACTGCATTTGAAAAATTAAAAAATTTTTGGTTTCCTCAGATAAAGTTCAGCCAACATATAAAAATAATCAGTTATAATACATCTCCAGAAATAATGTTATGAGCTACCGGTGGCGCACATTTACGCTTTTGTGCTAAATATTTCATACGGTGCTCGATGAACTCTCAATTTCATTAATACAATCACGTGCCCTCTAATTTTGCTATAGCCACCGTGTAGATTTAAATACCTCATTTCAAACTGAATACTTCACTCGTTAAACGTTGCTAATGACGAGCGGCCGAATGCTTTCATGAACGAACTGCCCGTTCATAGATGAAAATAGCGGGCAAACTAAATTATCAAGCGGCAAATGAGAAGTTACCGGCAATTTAAATTTCATAATTGGTTATTTTGATACGCGGACGAAAATAGATACCGCCCACCGTTTTTAATGAAAGTCAATTCCACCTCGGCTCCACCGGTTACGTAACAACCGATCGACGTAGCTGCTTGTAATCAGAGTTCGCTGTACAGGCACTCCGTCTGTTATTCATTCAGTAGCAACCAAAACAGCTGCCGGTTAGTCAACACAAACCATGTTTGGAACACTGTCGCCGGTATCCGAAGGGTGTGCTCACGTGCGTCTGCAGGTGACAGACGCGAAAAACCGGGTGCACACAACTGTCACGAAGCAATTAAGAAATCCCGGGGCGGACACATTCGAGCATTGATCTGTTCCGGTCTGTGCTCTCGACAAAATGGAAGAACAGAATGCTTTCAGTTCATGGTATACCTAAATATTATTTCTATATGGGTCAACAAATAATTTTCTTTTTAATCATTTGACACATTGACTGCGCTAACATCCAGAGTATTAATTAAATAATAATAGAATGTAAAAAAGAAAAAGAGTATCATGAATTTTTCGTGCACCGAGTCATTGACAAGAAGAGGAAAGAACGGGGATAGTATCAATTAATCTCACAGCGGACGCCATTCTTAAGCCTGTCGTCGACGCAGATTATTCGGGATGAGGGTGCGTCTCGGAATGAAACAATCAGGTTATCGCAACGTATCGCGGCAGCCTGGATTTTGCTCGGAACAAGCGGAGGAATCACGGGCGCGAGATGGCGATCATATTTTACGACACGCGCACGGCACGTAGCGTCGCGTCGCATGGCGTCGCCCGCTGACTCTTGCATGCACCCATACAGACTGTTTTTTTTATCGTCGTTCTTTTCATCGTTCTCGCAAGCCCGTGCTCGCATGTAGGTTACACGGATTAATACTCTCGAGAGGAAGTACAGCGACGATGAAGTAGTAGCAAACGGGAACGGAGTGGGGTAGTAGTAAACTGCCGATGGGAAGAAAAAGACGAAAAAAAAAGAAAAATCGGCGGATGAAGAGGCGCCGGGGGTTGCGAAAACAGGAACGAAAACTGAGAACAGAAAAGGAACGGTGCGCGGATTCGATTGGATTTATTCCCGGTGTAAGGACTGCTGAAGAATGGTGGCGGAGGGAAATCGCGAGCGATAAAACAGGAAAGAAGTGAAATAGCGAGGAGAGAGAGAGAGAGAGGAGAGTACTGGAGGAGAACGACGAAAGAGTGAGTGGAAGAAGAAAAAACGAAGGGTGCCTCGAGGGTCTGCATATTTTTTTTTCATCCATTTAACGATCACCCACCGGTCGTACTCCCTGCAGACAGCCGTGAGAGAGAACGGCGGGCCAGAGAAGGGGCCGCGGGAGGGGAGGGGGGCAGGTGTGGATTACGCGGATGTGGCACTTTTTAGCGATGAAAAAAAGTATGTCGCATTAATTAAAAACGCGACGCCGACGGTGAACGCAATTACGGGCGGTGCGCGACGCTCCGGGTTCATTCGCGGGCCTCGCGTTTTCACCGAGCAACCTGTTTTTCGCTTATTTTTGTTCCGTTTTCCCGCCGTTTCCTTGCCCCCATCATCTCGTCGACCCTGCTCCTCCCCCCTCCTTTCTCCCTCTTTCTCTCTCTCTCTCTCTCTCTCACCTCGCTCCTTCCTATTTGCCGGTTGGCGTGCCGCGACTTCGGCAAAATCGTGACACGATTTTCTTCGCGAGTTATTCCAACGGTAGCCGCGCGGCACCGCTGTAATTAATGTTCGACTTAACGGGACGTAAAATTCCTTCCGCGGCAAAGCGAGAACGAGCACGGGAGCTGCCCGCCTGCGGCGAAACATCGATCCGTTTCGGGGAACGAAACGTGTCGGCGAGGATTCGTTGCGAAACTGGAAGGTCGGTCGGGATGTAACGCGAATCGATCAGTTTTTCATGTCTGGGATTTTGTTCCGAGCCTCTGATTTACCAAATCGATTAAATCGACAATACAGGGTTCCCCAAATGTCCCGGCAACGGTCGATTATCTCGAGAAAAATGTTTCAGACAAAGACTTTAAGGTATTCAAGATTTTATCGGACGGCCGTAACTCGGTTGGCCTTGAATGAACGGGTCAAGGTCACGTGAAAATCGACATGGTTCTTTTCAGTGAATTTCTTATGATACAAAACGTTTCAGAAAAAAGTTTCAAGGTATTTATTATCTGAGTCGACCCTTAAACGATAATTCTATTAACATTAAACCTTCCGCGATCGATCAATCGACCGGTTCTAGATTTTTTATTTTAAAATTGTTGAGATAATAAGAATCATTTCATAACAAATGATTGTACAGATATGTTTAGTAACGTTTAAGGCTCTGTAGGTTTAGACCCGCTACACACATCCGTTGTTTTAACGTGCGGCGACTGTGCGGTACCGGAATTGCGGTCTGAAGTACTACGCATTCAATTAGACGCTGCACACTTGTTCGAACCGTAATTACGGCGTCGCGCGTCGATCTTGCGTCGCAGCAATCGCGTATACGATCGTCTTTACATTATCGCACGGTCGCCGCACGTTAGAAAAACGGACGCGCGTAACCAGAAAAATGATAATTGAAGCCCCTTCCCCAATTTCGCGTGTTCGCCATATTCGGTTTTGAGCCCGGCTACGTCGATCGTTAAAAGTGATGGTACGCGGAGAACTAACACCGGCGATATTTTCCAATTAGACCTTTAACCCGGCCCATCGAGCAATTGCAGGTACCATCATATCGTGAAACGGTCGCAAACTAATATTGGATCCGTCTGTGTGTCCGTTCCCGTCGCGTCGCGCCGTCGCAAAGATTTCGTCGGGAACGGAGAAGATGAGACTGGACGGAAGGGGCGACGAACGCGAGGAGGGATGGTCACCCCTTAACTGCGAGGGACGTGCTGCTGTGCCCTCTGGCAATTTCCGTCCTCGAATTGAAATGTTATTACGTTAGCGACACGTTCAGGTTACTCGTTCCTCCCCCTCCCCGACTTTATCCACCCACTGACATACCCTGCTGTCCGTCTCTCTCTGTTTTTATTTTTTGTTTCCTGTTGTCCTTTGCGTAAATGCGATTTCAAGGCGCTGCTTGGCGAAATGGACGAAAGAAGGGACACTGCCGGGCGAAATCAAGAGGAGAACCCAGTCCACGAAGGTCCGCCGTAGATCCAATTCGCCCGGTAAAGGGACAGAAACGAGGAAAACCAACGAAACGTCGAATCGCTAATCCCACGGCCGCGCCATATTGCCGGCGTCGAAAGGCTCCTTTTATCCGCGCCTGGTTTCGCAGCCACACTTTTCTAAAATCGAATTAAATCCGTTAGACTCGTATCTCCCACCTTCGTCCAACCAACCATCCAACCAACCAACCAACCACCATCGTTTCCCCCGGTGTCGGCATCTCGCAGTTTCTATGTCCGCATTTGATCGTGGATCCGGAACCTGAAAGAGCTCCACGGGACTCCATTTCGTGTTCTCGCAAAGCGACAGACCGATACGGAGAGAGACACGCGGTCTCGATATTCCGGCATGCATCGGTATTTCCGGCTTCCCGAAGCCGGGCCCGATAAAACGTTCCCGGGCAGACTCGCACTGCCGGGGAATGAGGTAACCAGAATGCAAGCTCGTCGCTCGGAAATCGTTGATTCGAATGTCTCCGACGTATACTTGCGTCTACGTGAACGGCTTTAACGGCGGAACAGCACGCCGCCGCCGCTTAGAAAACGAAAGAAACGATGGGAATGTACGAGCGTGGGGAACGAGTACCTCGCCTTTGTGTGTCCGTGTCTGTTGCGCGTGTGTGAGTCTGTGTTTGCCGTTGACTGACGATGCTCATCTGGCGTCGACGTTATCGAAACCGAATTTATTGGAAGAATCATATTTACCAATTGGAAACCTAATTAACAGATTTGATTCCTGATCGTGATATCTGGATCACGGTTCCGGAATATCAAGCTTTTGTTCCGGCTCTCTCTCTCTCTCTCCCACTCTCTTTCTCTATCTATCTCTGAGACAACTAATGTCTGTTTCTTAATTAGAACTCGATATACCGATTGATCATGTGCCACGAATTTTATGTATCTCGCGTATGTATTTATATTTAGACGCTATTCGAGACTATTGGCGATGTAGCTGGGATAAACGTGTCAGTCAGGTTGAAGTCAAACGTTGCACGAATTATGCCAGAAACGTTGTGTGATAACCTCAATCAACGAAATGGATAGCTCATTGATAGAAAGATAATTTGTTTCGTATCCTGGCCGTATACCGAGCCCGAATCACGTTATTATTCCTGTCGTTTCTGTCATTATCTGCGACTCCGTGAGAATTTTTAATACGTTATTAAGAAACCGAATAAATTACTTCTTTTTTCTTTCGATAGGTTTCAAAAAAATATTCGAAACACGTAAAAATTCTCTTTTATTGAGAGGGTATTGAAATTTTAATCAATTTTTCACACAAGTGTTCTTGATCCAGTGTTATAATTGAAAACAAAAAAAAGTGGATGTCGCATTAGGCTATTTTATTAATGAGTTTGCAATGCAACAGTTTTCTTCGGAGATATTCTATACAGTCCTCGAGAGATTAAAGATAGAACACACACGCGCTATGATTTTGTCCAGGAGTGTACGAGCGACGGCAGCCGTAAATTACGATACACTAATCTTCGGTGCCATCGTTAATCATCCCTCTTGTCTGATTCTTTCTCTTTTGTCGCGTTAAATGCTCGGATTCCCAAGGCTACGCGAAACCAAATCCGCAGACAACGACGCATTGTATCGTTCCGGGAGGCTTTTTACTCCGATGCGTTAAGAAGAAAGTGCTAGAGTCAGGGGCAAGTTGAAAGACGAGGGGGGGGGTCGGATAAGGGGAAGAAGAGATTCGCCGAGCGAGCTGCCAGCTCGGAGTGTCTCGAAAACAGGAACATTCCGGTGGTTTAATGCCGACGGTGTCGTCTCTAGCCCTCCCCTCCCCACCCCGCCCCACTCCTCGTCGAGAAGCTCCGGATGGGGTAGTATTTCTCGCTCTTGTTCCTTTTTTTTTCTCCATTTACTCTGCCGCCGCGAGATCGAGGGGATCAGGGGTAGACAAAGAAACCAAGAAATAAGGGAGAAACCCATTTTAGACACCGAAACTTCTGTGAAGTTTGGCGAGGAGATGAAGGCGGCGGATGACAGAGACTCACGCTTGCCAGGGTGAAAAAAGAAAGAAGAAGAAGGCCGGCGAAGACGTGCAGGACCAGGAGCAAACGGGAAGGGGAAGCCCGAGCTGACCAGAGATCCTGACTTTTATTGCAGTCCGGTCCTGTTAATCCCGGGCGACCATCAATTCATCCAAAAGGGAATTGCTTCTTAACCGACGCAGTCCCTTTGGGGTCTAGTAACCTGTCGAACGCTTAACTGTGCGGTCTGTTTTTGAAGAGAGGGACCCCGAGATTAACTGGCTGACACAATGGATGTTCATCCACCCCCTCCCCCACCTGCAGCCTTATTATCAGGCTGGAGTAATTGGAGTGGAATGAATACTTTGATTATTGGCGAAATTGGGTTTCTAATTTTGGAAAGCTGGTTATAGAATGTACGTGACCCATATCTGGCCAGCGAACATTTTGCGGAATGTGAATGTTCCCGAGAATCTAAGGCTGCGTGACGTTGGTTTCGATTAGGCGAGTCCATTACTCGGTCATAGTTCTGGATTCTAGTCCTGGGAGAAGAATTTTGGGTCGCTGTTGCATTTTCGGATGCTAGTGCAATTGAAAAAATCAACGTTCCGTATATATCGGTAGCGCAGCATTTTTAGTTATCATCAGTTACAGCTGATTAAAAGCGGTACGTCGGAATTCGATTTAACAAGCGTTCGGCAATTTTGGTACTTTTTAGGTCTCCCCCGAAATTGTGTTGAACAGGTGTTGATGAACAAATGGTCCTTACAAAAACTGAAGGAAATGCTGGATAGAGCGAATTAGAGGGGACGGCGAAGTCGCTGGGATTTGCCTAAGGCTATACGATCATCGCGTCGCAGCCCCGGAAATCCGTTTTCGTCAGATATCTAAAGCATCGGTCCGACGTTGACCGCTTCGTCAAAGTAACTTCGGGAAAGCCGCCGCGTTAAATCACCGAAACCAGGGAAGAACGTAAACATCGGCTGGTTACCCCGTGAATACGACAAATATTTAATTACGGTGGGAAGACGATAGTTTGTTCGGAGCGAGTCGTGGATGTAGAGCGCCGAGGAACAGACCCGGAGCCGGCGGCGGCTGCTAGGGAGATGGCAAAAAAGGATAAAGGGAAAACGAAGGCTTTCAATCTCCCATTCCTCCCATTATCCGCGCAGCCATTTCGATTCTTCAAGGCCTCTCCCCGAGCCCGGCTAACAGTTAGCACACCGCACCGGCCGAATTACAACGGAGGTAATTTCTTTTGGAGGCATTAATTAGCTTCTGTTTTCCGCTGCCATCAATTTGCGACTCCCGCCGCAATTCAAGTTCCACGCGAGATGTAGCGCCACGGAGTTACCTATGCACTCCCCCTCCTGCCCCACCATTCCTCCGCTCGGCGATCGATAGTTCGCGAAATTGAAAGAAACTCGAGCGTTGGCCAGGATTCTGCATTAAATATTTCAGGGAAATTAAGGCGATCGGGTGGGAATAACTTTCCGAAATATTTTCATCGACGGTAAAACCGACGGGGAAGCGGAGAGGTCGAAAACCGAGATTGCTGAAAGGTACTTGTAACTTTTACGTTGAATATTTTTTCTGATACTCTGTGTAATTCAATGAGAATATCTTTTCTTTTTTCTTTAGTAAAAAATAGCGATTGCTTATTTTTTGCAGAAACATGCAAACGATTGTCGTCAGAATAACTTTCTGTTTTAAAAATTTTTTTCACAGGCCAACGTAAAAAAGTTGCGAAAAGCAACCTTCTGTATTTTTTCCGGAATTTCGAAGTTCATACGATGCAGTGTGATAGAGCTCTCAATGAACGCTAGAATTTTCATTAAAAGTCGATTTAAATAAAATTACGTTTGCACAAGCATCCGCAGTTTATCGATCAGTCCCGCGGGGAAACTGGCGCGCGTAGCGACCAAAAACGTCACGAGAGATGGAGCAAAAAAATGTTATCGAAACTGCGCCTAAGAGCAAATTTCAGCGGCCGATTATCGAGCAAATTGTATACCAGTTAAGGAGGCACAGGCCGCTTAATAAGCAGCTGTTTAAACATCAGCCGCGATATTCTGGTTTCATGGGAAGAAATCAGCAAGATCTCCGCAGTAGGTTGGCGCGGCAAGTCGACGCGACGCGCGGTGCAGGGTTAATGTTTCTCGGCGCCTAACGAAGCACCGCGGGCTTCCGGACAAAAAGCGTTAATTAAGGCAGATTTTTCGGTGGGAAAAACCGATACGGAAATAAAATTAGATGGAAGTCGTTACGGGGCTGGTGGGGATAGAGAGGAGGGGCGTAGGCGAAGCAGAGCGACAACAGCGATGCAGACGAAAACCAGTGAATGGCCGGGCGGGCCGGGCCCCTCTTCACACTTTGAAAATCCGGCTTCGAGGGACTGTAGCTTGGCTCTTTCCGGATCTCTCGTCATGGTCGTTTGATATTCACGTACCGTGAGTTTTGAGGGAAACCTTATACGCCACTTCGATCCCCAGACAGGACTTTTGCGACGCGTATCCAAAGCCCCGCGGCAAAACTGGCACGGAACGAGTCTCTTCGCTCTGGGTACATACACCTATGTACCGTACATACCTATCCACGAGGTGCAATTTGCATGCCCGTCCTCGTTTTAAAGCCTACCGGTGATTTCTGGCGTCATAGTTTCTATACCCGGCTACGAAAACTCGACCCGATTCCGTTCCGTTCCGTTCCAGCCGCCTTCCGCGGCCGTTTCATTGGAAATGACTTTCGTGGAATTAATAGGGTACCGACGCCGGATGCGTCCTCTACGATACGCAACCCCCTCGGCATCGCGCGCCGCACACTACATTTTTGTTGAATAAATAAAATACCGGCGACGCAAGCGGCGATGGAAAGTTCGTTGACGGTCCAATAAATATTGAATGTACCGACAATGTAGAACAGAAGCGATTTGTATGCATTTGGCTCGCGGATGTCTTCATTAATCGGTATTTCTATTTGTAGAAATGACTGTACAGCATGGATGGAAACGGGCCATCAATGCGGCGTTGTTGACACTCGGCCCGAATTGATGCAGCGAATAATGTACCGGCATGTTAACCTCAATATTTTGGTATTCTTAGACACGGATTTCTCGTAAACAACAACCTGCAGAAAATTGGTTCCGCGTTGTTGACAGACTTTTACGTGAACAATTTATTTGTGGTGTCGTATTTCACAACCGTACGTACATACAGAATCTAAGAAAAGAGTGAAACTCGTGATTCTTCGATAAATTAATGTACGTTTGTCCATTTCCATATCGACAGAAGTTCTTCGTCAAAATACTAATAGTAGAAGATCATCTTTGTCTACAAAAGGCATATTTTAACCCTCACCCGTCCCTCATTTCGTCAACCGAATGTGTCCATTTGTGTCACATTGAAACAACGATGAAAAATCGGTAGGTTGAAAAGGTAAATGATTAACTTTGGAGAAACTTTGATTGAATATGATAAAAACGAAGTTACTGTAAATTATGTTACTAACGAATAACATAACATTTCTGAGAGAAATGTGTCAAATTGACACTCGGGGGTGGATGAGAGTTAAATTTCCATTATTTGCACAGATGCAAAAGTTAAAAATCGTGACGTTACTTTTTTTCTTCGCAATTTCGATTAATAGTAATCCTAAAAATATTTTTTTACTAAAATCTGAAAGAATCTTAAATCTTAAAAAGTTAGTTTTCGAAGGGTGCCCGTCTGATCGCCGCGACTGTAGGCTACGTTCCTGCATAACACAAGATGGCGACGGTATCTGCTGGAACGTTTACAAAATTAGTCTGCAAATATCGATGTCAAAGTGGAGGTATGCAACGCGGAAAGACGTCGGCCTACTTCGAGTCATCGGCTACAGTGAAGGGCACAGAAGGGGGAAGAATTAGCCGCGAAACGAGCAATGCCGGAAGCACGTGTACCAGAGACCTCCGCAGGAAGCGGGGGGTCTTTCCTTTGAATGCGCTTAATTGCGAGAACAGTTTCGTTTCCAGGAGAGACCAGACGGTCTGACGAGGAGCACGGAAATGATTAACGACAAAAGCCGGGCTCCTCCGTCGGATCTCGGTGCGCGGAACGAGATGAGGGAGACGGTAGGGGGGAGGGGAGGGGCGAGAGAAAGAAGAAATAAATCTCGAACGTGAACAAAATGAACGGGAACTGTGCAATTACTCGGCGGCTTCGGAACTATCGGCGGATCCCCGCGATCAACGGAAACATTTTAATTATTGGTCGTCGAATCGTTATTTTAATTTGCATCATTGTTATGGCGAACAATGCCCGAGCGAGACCCCGCTGTTTCGACGAAACACTGTGAATTCGCCGTGCGCGATCCAATTATAGGAAAAAGATCAGGATCGATGACGACACGACGCGACGCGACGGTGGGACTAATTCCACCGTGCACGTAATTCGGGCAAGTTTGCCGATCGAATTGAGTAGTTTGTGCGTCGTCTCATCTCGTCGTATTAGACTCGGCCGCTGCACAAGGGGATTTATCGTTCGTTTATTTGGCAAACATCGCGACTGTTATCTGTAATCTTGGCCGGATCGATGAACCTCGGAAAAATATTATGTCCGAGCGCCTCGGACTTGTTCGTTGGTTCCGATCGAGAAACAGGGAACGCGAGATTCCGTTCGATATTACCACCGATGCACGGACAACGGTCGAGTATAATTGCGGGAAACGACCTCCATGGAGCGTCTCGCGAGAAAGAGCGTCACCGTTCGCGGGGACAATTGGTGTCTCGTTAAAGTCGGCGACCAGCTTGTTCTTGAGAAACGGACGAAAACATTAGGCACGGGCAGCAGCAACCGAGGCAAATATTTCCTTTAATACTTTAATTAAGCGGACAGAACCGCAACAGGATCGAGGAAATTCGATAACGAAGCGGATTCTCCTTGCCCTGGGATCTGGCCGAACACGCCGGGGGTAAATTAAACATCGGACGATTTATTCGCTCGGCAAATGAAACAGTACCGACAGACGCCGGAGGAGGAACTTATTCGTTTATTTGGCAAATATCGAGCCCGTAATCTTGGTTCCTCGCCGGGAATAGCGTTGCAACAACTGGAAGGAGCGAACGCGAGAGACAGAGGGGGTGCGAGGGAGCCAAGAGAGAGAGAGAGAGAGAGGGAGAGTGAGAAGCGAACAGGCGGGGGTGGACGAACACCGACTAACTGAAGGGTGGGTGGTTGGTCTGACGCAGCAAACAGAAAATAATACCGCGGCCAT
This sequence comes from Lasioglossum leucozonium, assembly GCA_028454225.1. Classification (NCBI taxonomy): domain Eukaryota; kingdom Metazoa; phylum Arthropoda; class Insecta; order Hymenoptera; family Halictidae; genus Lasioglossum; species Lasioglossum leucozonium. Next base: position 15,149,929 of record CM052219.1, read on the forward strand.
TGTTCCCGTTTCGCTTTTCTGTCTCGCCTCATCCAGTCTCCGCCAACATCGGCCCTCTTTTCCTAGGAACCCTTCTCCATTGTCGAGTTTCACCGGGTCCCTTTGCTTCTCTCATCATTTCCCTCCGCTTTCTTCCTTTCTCTTCTGCATTCTACCGTCAGTCTCACGCTCGCCGTCCCTTCTTCGTCCCTTTTTTCGCTGCTCTACCGCGCCGTCGACCGTGCTGCACACGTATCCCCATATTTTAGCCGGCGCGGCGCTCAAGAGCAACGGAGAGAGAAATCCGCGACAGATTGGAGCATTTATTCGGCTCGGGAAAAGACGAACAATACGCCCTTGTGTCTCGACACTTTCGCGTGGAATAAATCAATTTTTTCGTTCGCTCCCTGTCCGGCCGCGAGCTCACGGTTTTTCGTACCGGTTGTTCTCTCTTTCTCTGGTTTCCCCGTTCTCTCGGCCGCCACATTCCCGCGGCCCCGTGCAAACCTTAAATGAAATTTTCCCGCGGGCCGGAACGGACCACGAATTAATACAACTTAACGTATTTATTTTTCTTTCATCCAAGCGTGGGCTCGCGGCACCCTTGGCAAATCAATTTTATTAGCCCCCAGCCGCTTGCAAGAGGTCGCGCGTCGTCTTCTATTTTTCCGCCGCGTCAGCCCGAACGGAACGTGGCTTATTTCGTTGTCCCTTTGATCGGTCTTCTGTAGTAAAACCCGCAACCCCATTCGCGGGCTCGCTCTCAATCCCCATCGCGGCGGACCCTGATTCCGCGTTATTCTTCGATTTCACAATTCGCCGGATCGACACTTTGCTCCGCTTGCGATTCTTTAATCCTCTCAAGAATATGTGCTTTCCTTTTTTTCTGGTTAGCGTACGGTTGCATCGACATAGTAAGTTGTGTACTCAATTCGTTACTAATATTTAGATATTTTATACAGGGTGGGCCACCTAACGTTTGCACCTCAAATATTTTTGTTGTTTCTAAAGATAGTGAGAAGTATGTTGGTTTACACTATTTATCATTTTTTATCAAATAACTTTTTATCTAACAACGTTTCCCTTGAAAGCACACAATATTCGAGATAGTCGTTAATTGCCGAATCATTCATTTTCTGCTTATTTATACAGTTAGTGTTACCGAAGAAACTGAACAAAGACTACACGAAGAACAGAAGAATACAGTTCCTGCGGATTGGCGTAGACAGTTCTTAGTTTGCATAAAAGTCCGCAAGGTACTCATAATTTTAAGACTACAGACAACCGTAGAATAGCACTTCGTACTCGTTCCACGTTACACAAGGGAAGAAATTTTCAAGTTCCTTCGCGAAAAATAATTTTCCTTAGAATTGCTGAAAAGAACAACTGTAGAAACCGTGATATTGAAGCGCTCCGCACCATGTTATTCGAAGGCTTCTATTTAATTTTGAAATTACTGTTTCCTGCCTGCGGCGTCAACTGTTAACATTTTTCCTCGTCCTTTTTCGTCGACGTTGTTTTCTTGTTTCGGTTCGTCGAATTTACATACATACATTCGATAGTTTTCACCTGGTGGACGAAACGGCGCGGACGAAACACAAAGAGATAGATGGAAACGTTCATTCGATCGATACAAAGAGAACAATTTGTCCTGCGAACGGCCCCTCGCCTCTCCGTCGAACGAGTTAATTTACCGAGTAATTTTCAATATGTACTGAAAACATCGATTCAACCCTGTCTGTCTCTACCGGGATGGCGGCAGCGGGCGCGTGTGTTTTTGCGCTCCCTGCCCGGCACCCGTCGTATTTACCATTTAATTTCCAGTCTCGAAGATAATCAAGAAATATGTTCCCGTGTCATCGTGAATTTTTATCGGCGAACTGTTACGACCTTTGCCCCCTTCCCCTCTACTCCCCCCGATGCACCAGACCATATTCAGGCTGCGGGAGGCAGGACCAGTGACCGATAAGGCTAACAATCCCGCGGCTCCGATTCAATCTTCTCGGGCGGCGCGTTCCGTTTCGTATTGGACCGTTTTAATTGAAAAATTCGACGCGCGCTCGCTATCCGGCCTTAATGAGATTTTCCCTGCCGTGAATTATCACCGGCATTATCAATCGCGACACCGGCTGACATCTGGTAATAAACGGTCGTTACGCCGGTTTTCCCGGACTCGTTAGCCGAAATCGAGTTACCCTGATTGTGACGGCCGTAATGTATGAATGAAAGAACGAGGAAAAAGGAGACCGTTTTGTCCTGAGCACCTCGCAGGACTTATCAGCGAAGGAGGCTAATAAACCTTGCGGTATTTTAGCGTGAACACTCTCGATTAGACACCGTCAAAATTTTAACGCGTTTCCGACCAGAACCTTCTCTCCGTTTTTCTTCTTTCCTACACTTTCTTATAAATTATAATTTCAACTTTCTTGAATTGAAGGAAAGTAGAGTTATTTATTCACTGGAAGACTGTAATTGACAAGTTTCTAATTGGCAGTGGAATGAATAATTTTAGTCGTACATGCTATGATATTCTGTGTTTTTATTTTTTTAATGGAATCGTATTTTTATTCAGAGACACGTAGCTCGTACCAGGTCAAGTTCATTAACCTATAATAAGTTACTCTTGGCGTTAGCGAGTGTTTCTTGGGAGTTCACCGGCCTCCGTTGCTTCCTCTAGCCACCGTTTGACAATTTTGTTCCGGGCAAACGTGATATTACTGCAAGGACTCGGGGCGAAAATTATTTTTAGCCGAGGCATCGTCGGTCACCTTTTCTCGCCGGTTCGGACGACAGTTCCCGCGTCCGAGGGGGAGACGAAGCACACAATGACCGATAAAAGTAGCTCGCCCGCCTCCCCCAAGTTCGATTCAATTTCGCGAAGTTTCAGACGACGCGAGACGTCGTCGGCGTCGTCGTCCTCGTCGTCTACGACGGTACGGCGACAGGCGGCGGTGGTGACAGTGGCGCGCCAAGTGCTGTCATCAAACTCGCATCCACTTTGCACCGGGAGGACGAGTGGCTCAGCAGCACGGCCCGCGAAAATCCATTTTCAGCTTTGAGCCTCTGCTATCCGGCGATGCATTATTCCGTCGAATAAGACGGATGGGAATAATATTCCAATTAGGGCCGTCCGACGCAGCGCGCACCCTTCGATCGTCCGCCATAATGGGCCACGATCTTAGCGTTCGTGAATTATGCGACGCCGTGCCGCGCCGCGCGCCGTCCCCGTGGCTCGCCGTGCCGTTTAGGCGAACCGGGGCAAAATTTCCCTGGATATTTCCCTGAAAATTAACCGGAAACTCGCATCAAACGCCACGCGCGGGCACACGATAACGTACCGGTGGCGATGAATTTTTCACCAGGTGCTTCCCGAAGGAGTTCGACGAGCTTCTTTCTACATATTCGAGAGCTATTAGCGTACGCGATGCCAGAGAACACGCGGGACACATTTCTGGTAACGCGTTTGCCTCGGGAGACATCTTTAATATCCTTGACCTTGAGGCGCTGGAACGGTAGCATGGTGTGCGCACACACCACTAGGTCAACCGTATACGCGCATGGGGATTGCAAGGATCCGGGAGGCCGCAAATCATGCCTCGCTAATGCAAAGTCAAGACTTCTTAGTAGTCACAATCGCTAGATAAAAGATAAATCTAGGGCGCGATCTTCGCCAAATGGCACAATTTTTAAGTTTTCGGGGCGTAAATTGCATTATTCGGCAGAATGTAGACAGCGCTCCGACAGCGGCAGTACTATAGCAATTGTGACTACTAAGAAGTCTTGACTATGCATTAGTGAGGCATGATTTGCGGCCTCCCGGATCCTTGCAATCCCCATGTACGTATACGGTTGACCTAGTGGTGTGTGTGCACACCATGCTACAGTTCCACATTCTGTTACGACGTCTCTAAATGAAGTTGCCTTCCCCTGCAATATTCTGAAGATACCGCAGTGATCGAGAGAAGTTGCCAGTCAGATCGATATTGTGGTATCCGGCCAACGCACAGTGATCGATTCCTCGATTCTAGGTGGACAAAATGGTAAGTTTGATCAACTTCAGATATCTTTGCTGTCGCTCTATTTTGTTTACGAGCATTCGTTCGATATATAATCTAATATTTCGATTCCACGTAGTTATTACCAAGTAATACAGCGTTAAAGTTTTGCCTGTGGGAATTACTATAAATAAGCTAATACTTGTTCATCGTGTAACTTGTTTGCTTATTGTTTAAATTATTATCTTAAAAATGGATCGTGTAAGCGAAGGTCAGTATTTGATTTTTACATATCGGTATAAATTTGATTTGATGTAAATCATATACAACACGACATACGACAGAACCTCTCGACACGTCGAAGCGAGAGCACGCGTTCTTATTGTAACCTACCTGTGACATTGTCCGTTGACAAAGAATAAACAGTAGTGTGCTTAGTTATTAAAGTTAGAGTTGTTCCATATTTACTATCGTGACGTGTTCACCGGCGAGGCGGAGCCTTCGCAACAACACGTTGTCATAGTCGCCTTTCAAGTGACCTTCGAAGGTTGACCTACAAGATTTCGGTCATCGTTTACAAGAAAACATAAATTTTATTAATTCAGGACAGAAGTAGAGCGACGAAAAAATGTGATACAGTTCACTGTCCAGAATCGGTACAGAATCTGTCCGAATCCTATTACAAATAGTTCGTTCTTTGGTGTCCTTCCGCGTAAAATTAGTTGGCCGAGTACAGCTGTTTTAACTCCGTCCGATGGTAATCTTCCTTATCCAGACGCCCCTGGAAGCACGGAACCAAAGTCGATTTGTGTGGGGCGATACGATAAAATTCATCTTCCCCGAGAACGTTCTTCCTCTTCCAATCGCTGGAAAAATTGCCGTAATCGCTGGCCATTACACCGATGGTGCGACGATAAGAGTAAATTATCCTTGGATTAAAAGTGTCCCGGCCGTTGCGACGGAGACCGCCGTGTCCGACAATTTCTAAGGGATCCCGAAGGATTCATGGCGATACTCCATTTTTCTCGGTGGCCGCCGCGAAATAGGATAGAGTCACGAAACGATTTATTAAGATCCCGGCAAAGTTCGAAGCGGAAGCAGAACCGAAGGAACGCGGAACAGTGCTACGCCCAGCCCGGAGAGAAAGAATAGGATAGGGATAAAGGAAAAGCAGCTGACATGCCTCGAGAAAGCTTAATGGGTTTAGAGAGTCTGGCCGGACAGGTTATCAGACTGAAACCTAGCTCACTGGCATAAATCCCACTGCAGAAAACGAACATTTTGTTTACTGCCACGGACTTGTTGCTTTTAGCGAAAAACCACCTAAATCCGTATGGGTCACGTATTCCTTTCTGTGTGTTCAACAAATACCCCAACTCTTAATGGCTTCTCAGTATCTCTCTGGTTTGATCAGAGTACCGTTATCAGCGGCTACGTTCTCGCCAGTTCTTCCTATCAATTTCTCACATTTCCCACTCGAACGGCGTGTCGCGCATCTCGTTTTATCATATTCGAATAATCTCAGTGAAGCGCTGTTTCAAGTCCAGAAACTTTCCGTGTTAAACAAGCAACTAATCAACTAAAAGTACACACTACCGTCTTTGTACATGCCCTGGCTATGTACGAGTGGTATTATTTATGGCTGGCTGCCATCTTGTCACGTCACGCTTGCTTCAGATGCCCCGTGACATTCAGTACGCTGCCGGGTATTACAAATAACTCCGCGAGAAAGTAAAAATCGGCATTTTCCAGACCAAACGAACACAGATTGAACTTTTAGGAAACGCAATTGACCACTTCTGAACTCCTCATTGCGGTATTGAAGCGTCAGTTTCTCCGGATTTTAACCCTTGTGTGTCACCCTACTTTTTAAAGTATTTATAATCTACCATAGGTATTCATTGTGAATGATAGGATTGATGAAACTAGATATTTGTATAATTTTCTACTATTGTGTTAGTTTCACACCAAGGGACGAATTAACACGCTCGCTACCGCAGTTACGTTGTGAAAAAACAGTCTGGAACACCTCATCAAGATTCGAAGGCGTTAAGTATCGATGGTTCTGGAAGCGTCGGAGGAGGGCTTCATCAGAGGGCGACGAGAGAGGATCGAAGGAATTAAAAGTTGCGGAGCGGCGACAGTCGTAACGAAGCGGAAGCAGCGGCAAGAATCACGGTCTGCCTGGGCCTGGCGAGCTTCCTTTTAATATAGGACACTCTTAAATTTCCGTCGTCGGCGTCCGGGAAGTAGAGAACCCGAGAGGGCGACGCGACGCGACGCGACGCGACGGGGCGCAGCACGTTCGCGTAACGACCGGTCGGGGGTCTAAATCTTGATAAACAGCTGCAAAGATTGTTAACGTTCTCCCATTATTTAGTGGAGAGGCCGAGTTTCTCGCGACTCCGGAAGACCGGAGGAAAGGAAAGAATTAGAGGGGAGACAGCCGGAAAAGAAGAAAGAGGTTGGACGTCGGCCAGGCGTTCGGTGCACGATGCGGCGCGGCGCGGGTCTGAATGCTCTCGATCGTCAAAAAGAGGATCGTTTAGGGCTGCGAGAGGAGAGCGTTCGCGGGGCCGTTTCGTCGCGAGAATGATGGATGCGAACGCGTCTCTAGATTTGCTTTACGAAAGGGACTCCGAGACGCGGTGGCCGCCCACGACACTCTGATTTGTCGATTCGAATGGACGATAGGACCGTCGCGTCGCGTCGTAGGCTGTACAGTTTTACGAGCGAGCGAATTCTTTCTTCTTGGCGCGGTTTAATATGCGACTGCTCCGATCCCGGAATTTGTCAAGCGTGCGCCGGTTGTTTGCTCGTCTACGAGTCGTGCCAAAACTCGGCTACGCCCACCGAGAGAGGAGCATTGCAGATTTCCAGCGCTCGGCCGAACATATTCGCCCGTCAACGTAATCGCACGATGCCCGTGCCACTCACCACTGCCAACGCGAGCCAGCTACTTTCACGATGTCGTCACGCCATCGTATTGCCTGTTAACGCGAAATACGGCGACTCGCGTCGCTACGGAATGCTCCGTTTCGAAGTAAAACCATTAGACGACAGTACGCCCCCCTCCCCTCCCCCAAGTGCGTCCGGAAGAAGCTCATTTTCTGGACAAAATTCGATGCGAGAAAATGTTTCAGACGAACATAGAAGAGATATAGAGTAACCGTTTAATATGTTTCATTGAAAACAGTCGTATTCTTATGGTATAATTTCGCTCGGTACACACGGCTCGGCAAAGGCGGTCGCTGGTCCGAGCCAGCACCGGATCCGATATGCTATTCATACCCGGAACGAGTAGCAGTGTTCTCGTTAAAAAGTATTACAAAGGGAATCAGCGCTGCTCCCGGAGATCAATACGGCGGCGTACCGTATCCACCAAGTATCCGTGTTTCGATATTCAAAGTGCACGATTAAAATGCATGCTGCTAAACGGTCCCCGGCAAATGAAAGAGACGTATCTCCTTGACCCGAAAGTGTTAATTACGCGAGGACTCGTCTCTTCGCGTAAATAGATTTCGCCGATCCGCCGGTTGCCGAGAGGCATAGTTTATGCACTCGCGGTGCGCATACTTGCTCTCTCGTCGACTGCAGTTTCTTGCGGAGGTCCCGTTCTCAGTGGATGCGCACTTCATTCAGCTGAGCAAGTAATGGAAAAATCCGTATCGCGACGTTATAGTGCGATGTTTGCTCAGTGTATCTATTAATTCGATAGATTGTTGATCGCGTTTGTTTGCTGGTCATGATATCTCTGTGGAATCGTTCGTGTGGGGTGGCGTTTAAAGGATTGCGCAATCTATGGAAGCATGATGCGATCTGTTTGCCAATGCTCGTCATCAAACAGGATACTTGTATGATTGATTTAGGTTTATTTGCGACAAGCCACGTTCCAGTTTACAATTAGTCACGGAAGCCTGTACAGAACCAGTAATATTCCGAAATCAGGAAAAGATATAAAAATTAAAACAATATTTTCAGAGGTTACGGTTGTTCTAAAGAAAGAAGCCAGTATAATTATAAGATATAATGACAAACAATAACTTTATGTAGAAATTGTATTTAAAGTATTAGATAATCCGCAATAACACATATTCTCAGAACTATTCAATTAAACAGCGGAACTTACTGTGTTCTTATTTGATTTTTTACGATTTTTTGTTAAATATGACCGGGTGCTTCTTTCTTTTGCACAGTAGTGTATGTATTGCGAATATTATGTGAGATAAATATTGCATCGCATGGGCAATACGGTTAACTTGAACCAACTATATTCTCGTAGAGCGTATGTAGGACACCTTTCAATTTTATCGTAGGCTTGAGTTGCCAACCGTTCTTGTGAATTATGCCTTGCCTTTACGCTCCACTCCTATTGTCGTTTGATTTGTTCTATTTGTGATTCTATGGTTACTGTACTCTATTTCAATACCTCTTTTTTTAAGTTTCCGCACTTTCTCGTACGTGCAATAAGATTAGCAGAATAATCGTTGCTCGTGTGAACTGTTTAGTTCATACTCGAGTACAATGCATGTTACAGTTGTGAATTTTTACATTGTTCTTCTGCAATCTTTTCTTATATAAATAAGAGTGTGTATAGAGAGGTTGAACCAGTCTAAACCTCGCACCGAGATTTATCGTATGTAACACCATTTCGGTTCTTCATAACTGTTTGGATCGATATTATAACTAGACAGCGGATGTTTATGGAAAATGAACATTTTTTACCTGATTTGTAACGAACTGGAGTGAAATAGAAAATTATTTTCTGTCTTAATATGTTTAACTAGGTTATATATTTTATATTTTTTATATATGCTTAACGTTTTACTGTTTCAAATAATTACATCTACTGATAAAATCCGCTGTGGAATTATAACAGTTTGAAACGGTTATGTTCAGAGCCTTTTTAACGGTGAGTACACATTTCTGCCAATCAAACAAAAATAAAAATAAAAAGAAGAGTGGAATAAAAAAAATACGAGCACTCACCTAGGAATACGCTTTCGTCGATGTCGTCGGCGTACAGGTCGAGGGCAAGGTCGACTGTACCGTCGGTGCCGGCCTGTTCGTTCTTCTTGGTGAGGTCCATCAGTTCGTTTCGTATCGCCGGGTGGCTCTTGGTCAGAAGCTCGGCCAACAGGGTCAGGTAAGATGAGTTCAGGGAAGTGGGGCTGGTAGCACGTAGGCAGCCTGGCAGCCAGAATCCTAAGAGACCGTAGGGAACCACCGGTACCGCTCCGGTACTGACGAAGCCACCGTTCAGAAGTTCGCCGCACAACATAGGTGCAGCGATGACCTCAGCTCCTCCCTCGTGACCTTGGCAACGCCTCGATGTCGACTACCTGCGTAAACAGATCCGGAGACGCGGGATTAATCGAAGCTGCTGGATTAGTCGCTCCGACGGAATCGAATTACGAGACGAGGCGTTTAATCGTTTCAAATCGTCAACTAGCTCGACCGACTCTCCTTCCATGGTGTTCGAAGCCCCCTACAACAACTGCACCTTCTCAACGTAGCACGTGAAACTGTACACGTTGACCAGTACAATCCTGGTACAGTATGGCTCAAAGCAAAGAAATACCATATAAATATCAGATATATACCGGGTGTCTCGCCCGATTTCGACACTTTGATTTCTTCGATGTTTCAGAGAAGAATTGAATGGTGCCGAATGGGGCATAATTTGGTGTGATTAGCGTGGGTGAACGCGTTAAGGTCATATGAAGGTCAATTTCATTTTTTTTAATGGAATTATATACTTTTTAATGCATCAACCGATGCAATTGGACATTCTTTATACAAAAGTATTAACTTATTCACGTTGAAAAATTAGTAGTTGAGTAGTAAACTACTAATTTTTCAACATAAATAAGTTAATACTTTTTTTTATAAAGAATTTAAATTCATTAAAAAAAACGAAGTTGATCTTCATATAACCTTAAAGTGTTCACCCACGAATAAACTAATAACACCAAATTATGCCACGCTCGACACCATTCAACTCTCATCTGAAACATTTTTTTAGTAGTATCAACAATAGCGCAGAAATCAAAGTGTCAAAATCAGGTGAGGCACCCTGTATGTTCCTAGTGGACAAGGTGAACCCAAACATTGCTTTCAATTCTACCGGCGTTATCACTTCAGATTATGCGAGATTGGAAGATAGAAGGAACGACTTGAAGTCGCGAGCACCAGATAGCCGAATGTAAACCATAACTGCGAATCACGGTCCAGATAAGATGGCAGGTTCTGGATTATAGATAACACGGGCACATGCACGGTGCGGGCGTGCTATCGTGCCAAACAGTTCCGCCCACGTGTAACATCAGCAGGCCATAAGTCCGCGCTCGAAGTATCTAGAGTACTTTTTATGATGTATGAGATTTTTCCGTATTAATATTTCAAGTCACTGAAGTCGTAAAATGTACTGCAGGGCTTGGCGAAAAGCACTTCACCGGCATACTGATGTTTTCACCGTAACTTGAAGAATTTTTGCAAAAACACGCGCGGATACTTCCATCCAGGATGATATGCATTGTTATTTATTCAGTGTACATGCTCGAAACCTAAAACGTTAAAAATTAATTTTTGTATCGGTATACTGTGTCGCGTTAGAACCAGCAAAATTGTGAATCGCCGGATTATAAAAGTTTACGCTGTCGGTAACGTGAAAATGCAATTGCACGGGGCATTTCGGCGCCGGTGTTTTTCAGAAGCCGCTAATAGAGCGTGCATTATTACACGTTTCCGGGCGCGCGCGGTGTTTTCGGTGGCGTCGTCCGCATTGTCAAACGGGGACAAAAACCGCGGAGGATACACGGCGGCCAAAGAGGAACATCGCGGACGTGCGCGCCGCGTTAAATTGTCCCGATCCCGGTTGTGGAACGTAAGGTCGTTACTCTTTCGGAATCCGGTCGCGCGACCGAATAATATGCTGCAACGAAAGGCGGTGCGCGCCGTTTCGTTGGGGACAAAACTTCGGGACCATCTGCATGACAAAAGAGTTGGCAGAACGCTGGACAACCGGAGGAGCCCGTGGAACAATGCGGTTCACATGGTTCCTGCACAATTATCGTGAACACGCGCGTGAATTGATACCGCGCACACCGGCACGCGTGCGCCACCAAACACACGGCGAGGCTGTAACAATTCGAGCACGCGAAGACGGTAGTCGCGGTGGATTCACTCGGTAAAAATCGATTAGGTCGCCTCGCAAAAAAATTTGACGGCTCGCAACACGTGCTCCGATCGTAAAGTTTCCGCGGTGGCGCGTGGAGAGGGGGGAAGGGCGAAACGTGCGAAATTGAACCCACCCGTCATCTTTCCGTGTACACCGACCTAGTTCGATAGTTGCGCGAAGAAACTTCCCGGAGAATCACTGTTCCCCGCGCGGAATTCGCCGATATCCTCGCGAAAACACGCCGAGCGCTGCCCGTTCCCGGAGAGCAACGCGACAACAGGCCGGAGCAAATGGACTGCGACCAGAAGTGAAAACCAGACGCTGACCCAATGGACGCTGGGACATTCTTCTGGAGCCGTCGTGCACTGGTGACGTCACCGGCGGCTTGTGTGGGCGTGGACACGCCGCGCCGGATGATCTCACGTTCGCCGAGTTCACGTCGGGAACTCGATGCAGCTCACTGCGAGCGTGATCGATTCTTCGATCGTGCATTGTTCCGAACGCAGAATGAGTTTGTTAGCACGTTCTCTACGGGTAGTACACTGCTGCGATTCGAGGCACTAGCCGGACTCTCTTTTTATATTCATCTCGTAAAAAATAATATTGATAGTAAATATATCATGAATTTAAAAATACTATTAGCAGTAAACATATAATGAATTTAAAAATGCTATTGATAGTAATGATATAATGAATTTAAAAATACTATTGATAATGAACACATAATGAATTTAAAAATGCTATTGATAGTAAAGATATAATGAATTTAAAAATACTATTGATAGTAAACATATAATATAATGAAGTAATAAAACATGCAGAATAAGGGAAACGAGAAAAATACGTAAAACAGAAACGACATGTAACCGGAGAGAAGCGAAATTATAATATATGATCTGTGTGCATATCGAACATCGTCATAATAATACCCGATCGATGGAACATTATAATAATAACGTATTGCAGTAATTGGAATATGCGAAAAATGTCGATAACGTAATATCGTAGAGAAGGAAATTTTATACATTAATAACGTGTAAAAGCTGCAGAAAATTATGAAACGCAAAATTTAATATACTTTCACGTTGTTATCAATATATTGAAAGCGCGAATACAGAAAGAAGCAGTTCACTTAACTTTTTTAATTATGAGAGTTGCATGACGCTTCTCAAACATTGCTATTTTCAACACAGCACAATGTTTATATTCACTATTGCATCTTATGCAATCGTGTTCAGAAGAGAAACGATTGCAATAAATCACTACTTATAATTCACAGATCCTGTTCGATCAATGTAAATAGCGATGACAAGTGCAATATGAATGTGTTTTGAAGTCTGAATTTATTATCTTATTCCCTGTGAATAATATTGTTCTTAGTATGCTAAAAACCATCTAACACTATTAATTTTATGAAATCGTCTCACTAGTTTCTCAAAATTTTTTGCGAAGCGTACATTCGTCAAGATCAGCGAATGTATAAAAACTTACGGAAACAGTGATTGCTAAAAAGTTAATGAATTTTTTTTCACATACATCGAGAGATTTTTTCGCTGTTGGCCATGGATGGTAAACCATGGCAGATCAGAAACGAGAAGTACCATGGGAAATGATCTCCCGTTAATTCGATCGTCTATGCACGAGCTGCCTGCGACATACATATTTCATGGGTATCCCGATTACACCGCGAGAAATCGCTGTGCAGTTCAAGTTCCAGAAATTCCTGATCGGAATTTCGAGCGCGTTCAGTTATCATTGGCGTAGAGAGTCTCGGCGACGTAATCAAATTGATAATTTTACAGAGCATCATTCCGTGGAAACGATATTCCCAATCGGCCCTTATTTCAATCTCGTTTCTTTTTTTCTTTTCCTTAGGCACGTCTCCGATCGATCTTGTTTTTTTTTCCAAGTAACAATTTCCTTTCGGGCTAACCAGAAATTTTCTCGCGAAGATTTATCGAAGTACGCGGATCCCATCTGCAATACCGGCTGCCGCGAAAATTACAGGATGTAGAGCAGACGTGTAATACAGTTTGCACGGTACACGACCGGAATATATAGTCGATATTACGGCTACAATAGACAACCGCAATTTCTCGGTCGTCTTTCGTTAAGTCTGCATCAGACCTGAAACGATTATTCGGCTCGCAAAATTGGCGGAACGTTCGTCGTAGACGAGTCGAGTGTTAGGGATGGTCGAGTATTATCGGAGCGACTTAATTTTCAAGAAACACGCGCGCTCCTACGCCAATGTAAAACGACGAGTCCCAGCCGGTAGAACGACGTTTTACTGTGTACTATTTTCGCGAAAAAGCATACTGTGCATAGTGCACACGTGCACGGAATATCCTATCGACGACGACGTTGCAAAATCTTGGGCATTGACGTTCACGCCTCCATGCAGAACATTTTGAAAATTCTCTCCGCCGAGCCGCCGCCGCCGCGCCGAGCAAAACAAACGTTATTCCGGGTGATGTATTCCGCGGAATATGATGCATTCCGCGAAATTAATTTATTTAATCATTGCGTTATCGAAACTGTAATGCATCTTGGCACGTCACTGAGCCATGAAATTCGTATAACGCAGAAACATTCGTGCGAGCGTTCGAATGAATAAAAATGATATCTGGATGCACATACAATAATATTGTATTGTGGTCAACGCGATTGTTTCAAGTTATAACTTTTTTTACCGGTACACAAAAATGTCAAAGGTGAAGAATTAATGGTTCAACAGTCACATTGTTTTTTTAAATGGAAAATGTATCATTTTTGTACGTGGGTAGATTCTCCTCGCCATTGTACGTGAAAACGTAAACAAGTTGTAAAAATGTTTGTTAAAAAATGTCGGTATCGAAGAATACTGCAATCATTTCGGACAATGCTTTTCGATTGTTTTCATATTTAAGGTGGTTCGAGCCGAGTTTAGATCGAAACAATTGAAAAAAGTGAACAGAATTCCATAAAATGGGAAAATATTGCTCATAATTAATATCAATCAAAGTTAATAACAGTTTGCATCGGATTATACTCGACGAAAATTTCACGAGTTATAATGAATTCGACACACACTTAAATTATTATCGAAGTCTGAAAATACATTGGGCCAAACAATTATGGAACAGACTAAGTATATAATATAACAATTACTATGTCATTATATAAGAACTGCATTGGCCGAGGGCACTGCGAGAAAAACTGATAATCAGTTGATCGCTGGTTCGAGTCTTGCTGTCGACTATGTAATTATATACAAACGCAACAGTAAGAAATCGATAATTCATCATGTGGAGAATTGTAATGAATCAATTATGAAATCCTTGAAAGTAGTTTTCATTTAATCAGAGTTATCTGCATTTACAATGAATCGCGAGTCATATGAATGGAATATGCAATGAAAAATACCAATATTACAATTCTCCAAATATTATCGGTACACAGTGGATTTTATACGTCTATGTCAAAAATAGTTGGGTGGAAGATGAAAGAATGCTAAGTTTAAAAAAATTTAAGTGTACACAATTTTTATTTTGCACAAAGATCCGCAGGCTAATTATCGATTATGCTCCCCGACCATTGAGAACGGTCGTGCATGTCTTCCTCTAGGACCACTGGCTCAAAAGTCCTTCAGGGAGTTCTTTTCCCAGATCAAGAGTAATCCCTCAGCGAACTCTCTCTCTTTGAGGCTTTAAGAGTTCATTGTAGAAGTTTTTACGTTATGTCTCAAGGGTTGCATGCGAGATCTTTACTTAAAGTTTCAAAGGTAAGGTCTGTGTCGTACTAAAGGGCCCCGTGGAAAGATTTCCATCTGCGACCATAGAGGTTTCTTTGAGGAGCTTCGCCTGCCTGTTTCCGATATCTGAATACCCATTGAATTGATCTTCACTCGAAGATTCGGAAAGTCTTCCCTTAAAGTCTCAGAAGTCTCCGGCGAGAACTCGATCGGAAGCCTCAGAAGTCCCTCGGACGATCTCCCCTTGGGTTCTCAGAGGTTTCTTCAGAAATTCTTTATCTGGGACCTCGGGAGCTCCCGAAGAGGTTCCCGAGTATTTTTCTAGAGGTTCGGGAGTGCTCTGAGACTTTCCTTCTTCAGACTCGAATTCTGTCGATGTCTCTTCTTCGAGGTTTAATTTCGGATCTCAAGTATCCCCGAAAGAAATTTAGAACTTAAAAGTTCTACGGGGTGGATTTTCTCTGAAAATTCAGAAAGGTATCTTGGCAGATTTCTGGTCAGGTTTTTAAGGCCTCACTTAAAAAACACCACCGACCCCCCCCCCCCCCCCCGAGGGATTTAAAAGTTGCCTGGATCAAGGAGGTGTGTGAAATATACATTCTGCAGTGAGTAAACCATCCGCTGAAGCAAGTGGAAAATCAAGCAGCCGCGAAACTCGCGGGACCGATTTGAAGTTGCGAGGTTCTCGGCGCAGACTCGGTAATTGCTAAATAAAGTCTGTATAAAAAATTCGAAAGAATAGAAATGCATAAATTTTCAAGTGTCATGTCGAGCAACCATAGTCTACGGACGCTTGGAGTATCGGGTTTGCTGAAAATTAGCGGCGGAGAGTTACTCAGCGTGAGGCAGCGAGTGGCAGGATCGCGGCGAGCGATCGAGGTGTGCAAAATTGATAAGCCGGCAGCGATTTAAGTTGAATCGATAACGGGGTTAAAACTTACGCAGTCGAAATTACCGTATTCAGTCTCGGATTCCTTTTTCCCCTGATTGCACGCGATTCAGGTAACGTTCATGATCGTCGAATTACACCATTACCGGGTCGAATGAATCATGACTGACTACGAATACTGCTATACCGGCACTGAGAAGTTTGCAGATAACACCGGGGAACAGGAGGGGTTGGAAGAAGCCATCGACCAGGAGCGGCAGACGAACGGGCGCCGTGACCACCCCACCCTGAACCCACACTACCGTCCTTTTATTCACCGGCTTATCCAAAACTGGAACAGCCCCTTGCTCAGCCAGAGAGCACGAAACGTATGAGCACCGAGCACGAGATATTCGTTCCACCTTCGCGGCCATTCATAAAACAACCTTAAACGCCGCTTTTAACCGCTAAATACAGCCTGATTTACGACGGTATCTGCCCGCCCCCCACCCAAAAAATTTCACGGTCCGTTTAATCTATGGTAAAAAGAAATCATTGCTGCGCCAGAGTATCCGATCCGTAATTCTATTATAAATTATTGTCGTCGTTGTACAGGGGCGAGTCACTTAACTATAACATCCGAATGTACTTGTAAATTACCGTTTGTATTAAAAATTTTTCAGACGAGAATTTATTTGATATTCAGCGGGACACGTCAATGTATCGGATTGGGTTCGCAGCGTTTTTACATTAAAATTCAACGATACAATTAAGATATTTGTTCATAGGTTTTGTTCAACAACACGGTAAGTTACCTCAAAAATAGTAAAAAATAATAGAACAGAATGGAAAACATGTTATCGAATAAATTTATGAGAAAATATCTCAATTTTATCATTGAATCTTAATTTAAAAACGTTACGAAGTTTCGTTCCAAGCCGCTACTAATTTGTTTTTTCGTTTATTTAACGAGATACGAAAGAGATTTTGACTTATGTCCGATAATGGACAGCATTTCATATTATATTCAACATTAACTCGAAAATCTATTTCAAAAGATTTTAACAATCCATAACAAAAATGTTTTCGATAATTTTAGGAAGTTTCAACCGTGAATGATAAACTAACCTAACTTGCAAAGCTTTCTGTAATTATTTGATCGAACCGTTGCGCCGAGAACATTATCACTTTATTCGTTTAACAATCATACGATCGATAACAGGAATAATATTTTCGTGAATGATAAAATTTGAAATTCGTTAAATAATGAACAAATAAATGTTAATTATAAAACTGTATGAAACGTTTCTTTCTAAAGCGAGTAGTTTATGAATCGGATTAAAAGATACAATCGATTGTCCCTCTGTATTTTGTTTTTCACGAAAAGTCAGTGAACCGTCGTATGTGTAACAGGATACGTTTCATTACCGATGCAAAAGGTAACCGAACTCCCAACAAATTTACACAGTTTCGGTAGCCGGTAACGCGAAACGATGAGGGATCACGAATTTTCAAACTCGCGCCGGGTGTTGTTTGCGGCCACGAATTTCTCTATTCCGGCGCCGCGCCGTTCGATTCCCGAGGGCCGTTGAACTCTTGCTGCATTCACAAAGTAGCTGAAGTTCGCCGCGCGCGGGTCGATAGATATATAAACGAGTCGTAAGTTTCTCGGGTGCAGGACTCCGTGAGCGCTTTCGCGAGCACGTACACACGAATCATGGAGGATCGTTTCCACCCTCGTGTCTGGGTAAACATCGTCGACGCGTCGTTACCAGCTCCAATCTCGGTTGTGCCCCGCGAAAATCCGACGGGACTCGATATCACCTGCCGGAAAATCGTGACGCCGCGCCGTCGAGCCAACCGGCGGCGACGACGCGCGACGGCGTGGCGGCAAACTCGGTCGGGTGCTCGATATCGCGATGTTGCTCGTTCCTTGCAATCATGCTAGCCCTCGCCGCCCATCGATAGAGAGCGGAGCCAGGAGTCTTCGTTTGATGACCCGTTCCAAGATGGGCCCAGATATGTACACGGATATATCAATCGAAGTGGAATCGGCAACATCAAAGCGTAGACGACGAAATATCTGCGCAAACAGACCCCGATAAAATCGATGCCGTCTACCGTCGTCGCGGAGCGCCCGAGGAGGCATGCATCGTTTAAAATTACGTGTAATATCTGGGCTTGATCTGGGCGCTAGAGGGAGTCGAAGTCGAGGACAGGAATTCCGACTGATGAGAAAGTTGAACGAATTTTTTATCTGAGCACACGCCGCGTCTAAGAGCAGCTAGCCGACTCGATAAGAGGCGAAAGTCATTTGCTCCCCCTAACTCGCCCCGGCAAAACGAAATCTTCTAAATCGAAGACGAGTCTCCCCCCGACAAGAATCTCGTCATTAAGATTTTTGATTTGAATGCAAATAGGCTGCTAGTTCTCGGTATCTCCGGTTCCCTCTCGTACCCCAACCACCCCCCGCCCCCGAGGGGTATTTCGCACCGTAAATGGAAATAGACCTTATTTTCCAGAGCGGGACAGAGAAGTTCGAACGAAGCGACGCGATGCGGACACGGTTCGCGAGGGTTGGCGCAGAATCCACAGACAACTTTTGCAATCAGTTCCCCGTGGAACAATCGCTTGAACATGACTACATTAGCAGCTCGATTATCCGAACTAAACTGGGAAACATGGCTGTTCGAATAATGAAACGGTTACGTAGTTTGTAGGACGCACCGACGCTATCTCAAGGTCAAATCATGACATGTCCTCCATACCATACAACTTTCTGATACTTATAGAAATAATTACATGTGTGGATACTTGAAAAACGATGTGTTGCAGAAATGTCTGCCGCACCCAACTAATTTAATTTTTTAGTAAATACTTCTTAAGGGAGTAGACTCGTTTTTCCAGGATTGCAAGGGTGCGGGATGCGCGTTCTCGATAATACAAAAATGGGGGTTTTCGGTAGTTAAAAACGCTAGATAGAAAATCGATCTATGCCGTGATCACCCTCAAAACTCCTATTTTTCCGTCTACGAGGCGTAGTTTGCATTATTCGGCAGCGTAATTTGCATTATTCGTAAGCATACATCTGCGCATACTCTGTACACGCTACCGAATAATGCAAACTACGCCTCGTAAACGAAAGAATAGTACTTCCGAGGGCGATAGCGGCTTAGATCGATCTTTTATCTAGCGTTTTTGATTACTGAAAATCTTTGTATTATCGAGAAACGATAGCGGGCATTCGGGAACTTTGCAACCCTGAGAACGAGCCTATCGCCTTAAACCACACACACTACAAGATGTAGATACACATTGATCTGTCAAAGAAGTATGTTTAATTTTGTGTATAAAAAATATTGTTGAACATGTTTCATCTTCCAGCGGTTCAAAGGTACGCGAGCCCTCAAAGCAAAACGAATTATTTCCCAGGGCGCAGGTAGGTCAGGTAAGACATAATCTACCGGTTTCTGCTTGTTACACAGACCGCGTGGCTCCCTGTCGCCGCTGCTCGGCGCGGCGTCGCTCGTAAAGACGACAAACTCGACGTAATTTTATCCCGTCTAGGTGCGTCTATACACACACGTGTCGTCGTGGCGCGGCGCGGCATCGTCGTCCTTCGGCCAAATGAGATTTTACTTCGCAGCGGGTCGCGCGCTACCAACGGCTCGCCGCGCCGATGAGAATGTAACGGTTTGCGCGAGGAGCTAACACCCCGACCCCCTGTCGCTGCCCCGTATCGCACCCTCAGCAACCCCCTCTATATCCTCTGACCGTTCTCTCGTTACCGTCCGAAACGCCGCGCCGTTGCCGTAATCTAACGTTACCTCCTCTTACGGTGAAATTTTTGTTAACGAGAAGGAAAAGCTGGCGGAAAAGTCAAAGTCGGTCCCGCGCGCGAAGAAACACGAACCGGAACATGGCGGCGCGGCGTGGCGCGGACTTAGCTTCGGTGTGGCGGCGACTCGCCGGGTTTACGGGCGAACGACGCTGAAAATAATTCACAATTACGGCTCGCGTTTCTCCTTTAGGTAGGTACCGCGACCCGACGAATCACGCGACCATTTCCCGCGTCGCAGCGAAATGCCCACAGGGAACGATATCCGACATTGATCTGAAATTAATATAAACAATAACGGCGCGAGTGCGTACGCTGACCCGACATCGCGTTCGTTTGTTCGTCGACTAACAACCGGGCAGATTACACGGAAATGGGTTTTGATGTCGCGATAGCTCGGCGATAGGATTTCCGAGTGACTCGGAGGTTATCCCTTTAGAAGGCGAATTTACATGAGGATTTACACAGTTTGCCGGAGACCGGCGAATTGCGACGACGACGTACATGCCCGTTGCCCGTGTCGGATACAACCGATGCAAATTCAAATATATTTGAAGCGTGATTCGGCAGCGTCGTTGCACCGGACACTTAAAACGAAACGCTGCTGCGTGGCCCTCGCCGTGCGGAAAATTCGCTCGCCGTTTCCGCGCAGGGTTCAACGTCTCTCCCGCCGTCGCTGGTTCTTCCGTGGATCACAAGGATCCGGCTTTGCGCCCTTGTTGTACACTCGTTATAGCTGTATAATTACGTTCGTTAAATTCCCGGTGCCTTCTGGACGAGCAAACTGCTCGCTATTTTAATTAAAAGTTTCTGTTTGGCTCCCTTCCGCGGCTGGGAATTATGCAGCGCATTTAGAGCGCGAATTCAAACTCGAGCGATGAGGTAAACCAGCAGGTAAACCCGGCCTGGTGGACAGGGCAGCGAGTTGATTGATCGCGTGTCAGGTTCCAGCCAACCTGGCGCCAGCTCAGGGTCTCTCAACCTGGCGCCACGCGGATCGCCCATGCTGCGAACTGTCCTTGTCGAGACGCAATGTGTATATTCTATGTAGGGGAAAGGCGTGTTGCACCGGACGTCGCGGCGCGGCGAGTAACCCCGGACATCCTAATATCTTTGTTAAATTTATTCTGCATTGGATGTACGGATATACTTTAGTCATTTCTAGTATCGGCAATTTGTTAGTTTACGGATTCCAAACTTTTACTAAATTTCTTGAATAATGTTCAATACATAAAGAACTGAACACTGCGTTAATGCATGCTTGAAGGTCGTTGGGTCGTATACGAATGAATTTGTCTCGACACACGCTTTCACACAATACAAAAAAATATATAACATTCATTTCTAAAAAAGAAATATTAAAAACACGAAAAAATTACATACGCCATTACGTTGTTTGCAAACAAGAATATTACTTTTCCTAATATTCATTACGTGCACGAAAAACTGTGACTAACAACAACTTGTACACCCTGTACACGAAGAATATACTATTTTCGTCAATACAGTTTTATTTTTAAATCAGGATTAATTATTATTCGCGATCTAACTCTCAATATACATACATTCTCCTAGTGTGTATCAAGAAGAATACAATGACCTATTTCAAAGGTCATTCAAGATCACTGCAGCAAGAAGAAGATAATAAAATGAGCGCCGCTAGCGTCGAAGTTCAAGAGATCGTCCGTTTCTCTTGCCCCATTCTCGCGATTCGACGACTAAGAAAATCGCTTGATAAGAAAACGCGGCTGGTTTTCGCTGCAGTAGCCGTTGCAAATCACAGTGTGTCCGCACCTAACTATTATTCGCGTTTTTGCCTGTCAGTTATTCAGTCGATCTCGTTCTCCCCCGTTCCCCTGAACCGAGGCTCTCTTTCTCTCGCTCGTGCAATGCCTTTCATTTGATCGACGACTGACGTTATCGCGAGTAATATCGGAACGGGAGGCGACTCCGCCACTTCCGAGCGATCAGCTTCGCTCCATCAAACATTCATGCTGTCGGCCGCGAGCCCGCGTTGCCGCTCCGTGAAAATGTGCTCGATAAAATGCACTGGTGTGGTCCCCGCGTCTCCTGCCCCCACGTGCGCCCGCGGTACTCTTTTGTGGGGGATATAGCCTCGACTGCCACCGTTAATATTCTGCCACGGTTAACTTTCCCTTCCGCGGAGCTACTTTTCGAAAATTGCTCGGCTCTTTCGATTCCAATAATCGTAACTCACCGGCGAATATACGAGCCTCGGTCAATAAGTAAGTTACCCACCGGCCTTCTGTAACTTTTGTTTTGAAAGTGATGTATCGCCGCAGTTTCGGGGCTGCGTAGAAGCAACAGCAGTCTTGATGTACTGCGAGTTTTTCACTCGATCGCATTCGGCGATCTTATATTACGGGACTGTAAACATCTCCACGCTCGTAGACCGCCGTATAAGGAAGCCTCGAAATAATTTCGAAAATTATTTTTGGAGTTACTTTTGGATTTATTTTTTCTAAACTTGTAATAAAAATTCAAATCAATTTAAGTTATGAATCAGATTCTCGTTTTCATCCCTCAAGAACCCCCAAAATATAAGGCAAAATCTTCAATTACCTCAGCAGGTGTATGCAAGTAGGTTCGAAACTGCGTTCTACCCTTAATTATTATTTATTCCTAAAGTCCACTTCGGACGTAATAGAGGTAACACGGTTCCATATTATGCAATATGTCCGGTCAATTTCGATAAAGCTGGTGTTTGGATTTTCAGGATCGGCGTCTGTGTCTCTCACTTCAATTGATAACACCTATGACGTTTATCGTCTTTAGTCGACACGAATATAAATACAAGAGCCCAGTCGTCATCCTCCAGTGCTGTAGTCGGTGGGTAACTAGCATGACCGCTCGCATCGCGCAATAGGGAATACGCCATGGTGTCTGCGACGTTAACGTTGCTCGTTGGAGCGCTGGTGCTGCTTGTGATCTACTATGTAAAAACACACACCTATTGGAAGAGACACAATATCCCGACGCCGAGCGGGTCCTTGCCACCTCTGGGCCATTTGTGGCCGGTGTACACCCTCATGGGAAACATCACGGACCACTTCGAGTCGTTGTACACGAAATGCAAGATGCACAGCATGTTCGGTATATACGACTTGTTAACGCCGACGTTGGTGGTGCGCGAGCCCCAATTGATCAAGACGGTGTTGCAAAGCAACTTCAGCAATTTCCATAAGAACGGATTCCAGATAAACCCGAAGAAGGACCGGCTATTGGCGCTAAACCCGTTCTTCGCGCAAGGCGAAACATGGTCGACCGGAAGGAAGCGATTGACCTACGCGTTCTCCAACGCCAAGCTGAAGACGCTGTTCCTCGGAGTGTCGGGAGTGTGTAAGAAGCAGCAAGCGTTCTTGGATAAGCATTTGAATACGAAGAAAAGGTACGAGTGCGAACTGAAACACTTTTTCGGACGGTTCACGGCCGAGTCCGTGGCTAACGCTGGGCTCGGCGTCGAAGGCTACAGCTACGAAGAGAATCCGCCGCCGAACGCTTTCCACACGATCGGCCAGAAAATGTTCAACCCTGGCATGTACAACGCGTTTCTGACCACCCTCACGTTTATGCATTCGAACTTGATGACGTTATTGGGGATTCCGTTCCTGTCGAAAGAAATAGACATGTTCTTCAGGGGTGTCGTGCATGAAAATTTGGCCAACAGGCTGCAGGACAAGACACCGAGGAACGATTTCTTCCAACTGATGGTCGAAATGGAAAAGGTAGAGGGCAAGGAAGGCGTGAACGAGGAAGCAATCGCGGCACACACGCTCTCGCTATTCTTCGACGGGTTCGAGACGTCCAGGCTCGCCCTCGCTTTCGCCGTGCACCAGTTGGCGGTTCTTCCTGCGCTCCAGGAGAAGCTAAGGGACGAAATCAAGTCGGTTCTCGCTAAAAGCAACGGCGAAATGACCTTCGAGGGCCTGAAAGAGATGAAATACATGGAGCAAGTGATCAGCGAGTCGCAGCGTCATAATACAGCTTTGATCTTCTTGAAGAAACTGTGCACAGAACCATACGAACTGACCGGCTCGGACGGACTCTCCGTAAAGATGAAACCTGGCATGGAAGTGATCGTACCGGTGACCGCTTTGCACCACGATCCTCAATACTGGAGCGATCCAGAAGTATTCGATCCGGACCGTTTCAGCGATGAAAAAAAGCAAAATATCGAGAAGATGAGTTTCATTCCGTTCGGAGAGGGGCCACGCATGTGCGTCGGAATGAAAATGGCCATGCTGATGATAAAATGTTGCTTGATTAGTTTATTGAACAATTATAAGGTAGAGCTATCCCCGAAAACTACGTTACCGTTGAAGTTGTCGAAATATCATTTCTTTTCCGAACCCATTAACGGTTTTTGGGTATACATTTCGAAGCTGTAAAATATTTTTTAATTTCCTTTCTTTACGTTTCTATTTTTTAAGTATAATAGAATTTTTAACCGACAATTTCGAATAAAAACGACATGGACTTTGTTATTACAAGCGCTGTCTAATCTGTTCGAATGCATTCCGTCAGTCGACAAACGCGGAATTGTTTACACTGCGATTGTTTACACTACACTGTACTTCTTTACCGCGCCTCAATATTTCTTTTCTTTTGCCAATTCACAGCTGAGTTCTGTAACACTGTACGATGAATATAATTAAATGTGAACTCCGGAAATCATATGTGTGTAATATTACGATAATTAATAAATCATAAAGATTTCAGTGAAATTCTTCAAAAGAGATATTTCAGGTGAAATCAATAATTGTACTTCTGAAAGGGATGTACCGCCGAGGGATGTACAGTTTTGGAGCTGTGTAGAAGCAACAGCAGTCTGGATGTACTGCAAGTTTTGACTCGATCGCAACCGGCAATTTTATATTACGGAATTGTAATAATCTCCACGTTCCTAGAGTGTCACGAAATTCCAAAAATTATTTTTGGAGTTATTTTTCTAAACTCATAATAAAATTTCAAATCAATTTAAGTTGTGAATTATATTTTCGTAGAAATGTAAAACTCGCCACATTACCCGTTCCTCAGTTTTTGTATACGGCGCGGTAAGCAGCTTATTAATCGAGCCTCGTATTTCCAGTTTCGCGATTAGCGGCCAACCGCGTCGTATCGCGTTCGATAGGGTGAATTAACTTTATCGACCTTTAAACAAGTGGAACTTGTTGCGAAGAAGTCTCTCCGTCTTCCTTACTCGAAGGAGGCCAGGCCTCGATGCAATTTCAAATACCGTGAACGATGGACAGAGGGCGGCGGGCGGCCGACATGGCAGCGAAGAGGGTGGACAGGAAGAGGGACTCTTTGAATGTAAAGAGAGGAGAGTGAACTCTAGACCACTTCGTCACACTCGAGGGAAGACAGAGAGGGCGGCCGCGCGCGGCAGCTTGTTCTAGTTTACGGTTCTCAGAACGGGCGGGCAGAGAAAACTCCCGCACCGTGCGTCCCACGTGGTTAAGAGGCCAACCCGAAATTGTCGCGGAACTCCGCCGGATTTCGCGTTGAAATAAATCCCAAAGCCTGCTGCTCCCGCGAATCGTTGCCCAACGAATTACTTTTATTTTTCGCCAGTGTGCTCCTCGGTACACCGTATCTCCTACGAGCTCGTCGCTTCGTCAGAGTTTCGACATTATCTGCCATTTTGTTAACGCTTTATCTACGGATCTTTAACCTCTCGGGGCTGGAATATTGACTTAGTCTTAACCAACTGATGGCAAACACTTGATATTAGAACAGATTTTTTTTTAAGTGGACTTCAATTTTTCTGTCAGTCTAGGTTGATTTGTGTAACAGTAATTTTTTACTTGGACTTGTAAAGGATATTAAAAAGGTGTGCTCCTCAGATTCGCATAAGTTTCATGCAAATTTGTTAATAGGTGTTACAAAGGATTAAAAAATTTTTAATTGTTTTGTGGAAATTGTAATCCCCAATCCACGGAACAATTTGTCCATTTAGTATGCTAATATGTGAATATCCGAAATGCAATATCCCAAATCGTCGAGTACTAAAGTTATTATAATATTCAACTATTTCAGCAATCACTTTGTGTGACTCCGTCCATTAATGCAGCAACTTTAGGCTGCTTCGAACGTCTGGCATTAGGTAATTGCGCTGATGAGAGAGGTAGACCGATGTACAGGTATAACTCGTTGATTTCAGGAGGATATTCCTTATTTTAGATCGAGGCAATTAAGTAAAAACCAACTCGGAACGCACCACTCTTCGTTGATGACTCAGTTAATGCACATCATCGGTGCATATCTATAGGAAAATGCTCGGTTCGCGAGCATATCTCTCTAGAATGCAAATGATCACAACGGGAGTAGTAATATATATAGAATCTATTAATCCCCAGCTGGACGAAAATTCTAGTAAAACTAACCTCGATTGAAATGTACACTGGAATTTTCAGACAGACTACCTCTCGGTTATTAAAAAATTTCACATTATTCTTCATTTCCATAATTCTCACAGGGTGCGTTTCTGATACCGAATGCAAAGAAAGCATCAAGAATTTTTTTCTGTAAAACATTGTTAGTTTCATTAGAATTTTCAATTTAACCTTTAATTCATTAAAATTTCTTCTAAAATTTCCTTGAATGCTTTATATTGTTATTAAACGTAAACCTTATCCGTTTGTCGAAAAATCTGTTGGTTCGTTTCAATAATGTACGATTTCATAATGTACGATATTACTTAACTCGCAACGTTACATTGCAAATATTCTTGATAACATATATATAAATTCTTGATAACATAATAAAGTTTCTGCGTTCATATGCAGCATCACTGCAACGACGCGCGACGCGGCAAGGCCGACAATTAGTCTGACAGCGGCAGTTCTCGGTATTGTATGTATGAATCTGTAAGAAACGGCGCAGTTTTTATTAAACGTCACATACAAATACGAGAACGTATCAATTTAGCATGAAATGGGCGTAGCATCCAGTTATCATTGTCGTTACGAGCTACACCGACCATATTACCGTCTGCCTTTATTTATATGTATATTAATTTTAGACTAAGACAAAAGAAAGTGCGAAAATCGAAGACACTATTTTGCACTTGTCAAAATTATTAACCATGGATAGTGACCTATTTGTAAAAATAACGATCAGAATATATGATGCTTTCCATAGCAAATGATTCACAAAATATTTTAATTAATACATGCAATACCAAAGGTAGGTTTGGTATCAATTATATTACTTAATTAGCGTCACCATTGAAGTAAGGTTAAAGAAAGGAAGAAACTTCTGTCGGATCCTTTCCTTCGCAACCTATGTAGATACTTTTGCAAAACTTCGTAGTCGATTCAAACAATTCTCCAGGAAAGTGTCTTTGCAATTCCCACAATTGTGAAGTAAAGTGTTTGAGTTCGCTCGTTTCGACCTGTCTCACGGCTTTGCGATATACATAGTCGGTGTAGTACACAAGAAATTTGGGGAATAGCGCTTGCGAGAGAGGTGACACGGTTCCATATTCTACAATGTGCCCGATCAGTTACGATAACTGCGTTTCTTCTATTTTTAGCGTGGGCGTCTGTGTCGCTCGCGTCACGACTGCACGTATGGAGCATAAATATAAGATTCTAGTCGTCCTTCTCCAGTGCAGTAGTCGGTAGTTAACTAGCGTGATCGCTCACATTGCGTAATAGAGAATCCGTCATGGTATCTCCGACGTTAACGTTGCTCGTTGGAGCGTTGGTGCTGCTTGTGATCTACTATGTAAAAACGTATACCTACTGGAAGAGACACAATATTCCGACACCGAGAGGGTCCTTGCCACCTCTGGGTCATTTGTGGCCGGTGTACACACTCACGGGAAACATGACGGACCACTTTGAGTCATTGTACAAAGAATGCAAGAAGCACAGCATGTTCGGTATATACGACTTGTTAACTCCGACATTGGTGGTGCGCGAGCCTCAATTGATCAAGACAGTGTTGCAAAGCAACTTCAGCAATTTCCATATGAACGGATTCCAAATAAACCCGAAGACGGACCGGCTATTGGCGCAAAACCCGTTCTTCTCGGAGGGCGAAACATGGTCGACCGCCAGGAAGCGATTGACTTTCGCGTTCTCCAACGCCAAGCTGAAGACGCTGTTCCTCGGTGTGTTGGGAGTGTGCAAGAAGCAGCAAGCGTTCTTGGATAAGCATCTGAACACGAAGAACAGGTACGAGTGCGAGCTGAAACACTTTTTCGGACGGTTCACGGCCGAGTCCGTGGCGAACGCTGGGTTAGGCATCGAAGGGTACAGCTACGAAGACAAACCGCCGCCGAACGCTTTCCACACGATCGGCCAGAATATGTTCAACCCGGGCTTGTTCAGTGCTTTTCTGACCACCCTCACGTTTATGCATTCGAACTTGACGAAGTTATCGGGGATTCCGCTCGTGCCAAGAGAAATTGAGATGTTCTTCAGGGGTGTCGTGCGCGAAAATTTGGCCATTAGACTGCAGGACAAGACACCGAGAAACGATTTCTTTCAACTGATGATCGAAATGGAAAAGGCGGAGGGCAAGGAAAGCGTGAACGAGGAAAAGATCGTGGCACATACGCTCTCGCTTTTCTTCGACGGGTTCGAGACGTCTAGGCTGACCCTCTCCTTCGCTGTGCACCAGTTGGCGGTTCATCCTGAGATCCAGGAGAAGCTGAGGGACGAGATCAAGGCGGTTCTCTCTAAAAGCAACGGCGAGATGACCTTCGAGGGCCTGAAGGAGATGAAATACATGGAGCAAGTGATCAGCGAGTCGCAGCGTCATAATTCAGGCGTGGTCTTCTTGAGGAAAATGTGCACACAACCATACGATCTGACCGGCTCGGACGGACTGTCCGTAAAGATGAAACCCGGCATGACAGTGGCCATACCTGTGACCGCTTTGCACCACGATCCTCAATACTGGAGCGACACAGAAGTATTTGATCCGGATAGGTTCGGCGATGAAAGAAAGCAAAATATCGAGAAGATGAGCTTTATTCCGTTCGGAGAGGGGCCACGCATGTGCGTCGGAATGAGAATGGCCATGCTGATGATAAAATGTTGCTTAGTTAGTTTATTGAACAATTATAAGGTGGAGCTATCCCCCAAAACTACGTTACCGTTGAAGTTGTCGAAATATCATTTCTTTTCCGAACCCATTAAGGGTTTTTGGGTATACATTTCGAAGCTGTAAAATATTTTTTAATTTTCTATGTGTACGTTTCTATTTTTTAAGTGTAACAAACATTTTAACCGATAATTCCGAATAAGATCGACATGGACTTTGTTATTACAAGCGTTGTCTCATCTGTTCCAATGCATTCCGTCACTCGACAAACGCGGAATTGTTTACACTGCGATTACAATTCTCTGTACTTTTTTACCACGTGTAAGTATTTCTTTTCTTTTCCCAATTCACGGCAGAGTTCTGTAACTCCTGTAGGATGAATATAATTAAATGTGAACTGCGGAAATCATATGTGTGTAAAATTAGAATAATTATTAAATCATAATGATTTCATGAAAATTCTACAAAAGCGATTTTTCACGAGAAATCAAAAATTGTATGTCTGAAAGGGATGTACCGCCGAGGGATGTACAGTTTTGGAGCTGTGTAGAAGCAACAGCATGCT
Source organism: Lasioglossum leucozonium (assembly GCA_028454225.1). Taxonomy (NCBI): domain Eukaryota; kingdom Metazoa; phylum Arthropoda; class Insecta; order Hymenoptera; family Halictidae; genus Lasioglossum; species Lasioglossum leucozonium. The sequence continues at coordinate 15,179,165 of CM052219.1, forward strand.
TGATGTACTGCAAGTTTTGACTCGATCGCAACCGGCGATTTTATATTACGGAATTGTAATAATTTCCACGTTCGTAGAGTGCCTCGAAATTACAAAACTTATTTTTGGAGTTATTTTTCTAAACTCATAATAAAAATTTAAATCAATTTAAGTTGTGAATTATATTTTCGTAGAAATGTAAAACACGGGCGCCACATTACCCATCCCTCGGTTTTTGTGTACGGCGCGGTAAGTAGCTTATTAATCGAGCCTCGTATTTCCAGTTTCGCGATTAGCGGCCAACCGCGGCGTATCGCGTTCGATAGGGTGAATTAACTTTATCGGCCTTTAAACGAGCGGAACTTGTTGCGAGGAAGTCCCTCCGTCTTTTTCTCTCGAAGGAGGCCAGGCCTCGGTGCAATTTCGAATACCGTGAACGATGAACAGTGGACGACTGGCGATCGGCATGGCAGCGAAGAGGGGGGATAGGAAGAGGGACACTTTGAATGTAACGAGAGGAGTGTGAACTCTAGACCACTTCGTCAAAATCGAGAAAAGACAGAAAGGGCGGCCGCGCGCGGCAGCTTGTTCTAGTTTACGGTTCTCAGAACGGGCGCACAGAGAAAACTCCCGCACAGTGTATCCCACGTGATTAAGAGGCCAACCCGAAATTGTCGCGGAAATCCGCCGGATTCCGCATTGAAATAACTCCCAAAGGCTGCTGCTCCCGCGAATCGTTGCCCAACGAATTACTTTTATTTTTCGCCCGTCTGCTCTTCGGTACACCGTATCTCCTACGAGCTTGTCGCTTCGTCAGAAGTTTCGACATTATCTGCCATTTTATTAACACTTTATCTACAGATCTTGAACCTCTCGACGCCGGAATATTGACTTAGTCTTAACCAACTGTTGGCACACACTTGATATTACAATAGCTTTTTTTATAAATGGACCAAACGAGTTCAATTTTGCTGCCAGGCTAGATGGATTTGCGGAACAGTCATTTTTTATTTGGTCGTGTAAAGGATATTAAAAAAGTGTGTTCTTTAGGTTCGCGTAAGTTTCATCGACATTTATTAATCGGTTTACAAACGATTAAAAAAATTTTAATTGATTTTTAGAAAAAGTAATTCCCAATCTACGGAAGAATTTGCCCAATTAGTATGCTAATATGTGAATATCCGAAATGCAATATCCCAAAGCGTCGAGTACGAGAGTTACTATAATATTCAACCATTTCAGCAATCAATTTGAGTGATTCCGTCCATTAATGCAGCAACTTTAGGCTGTTTCAAACGTCTGGCATTAGGCAATTGCGCTGATGAGAGAGGTACACCGATGTACAGGTGTAACTCGTTGATTTCAGGAGGATATTCCTTATTTTAGATCGAAGCAATTAAGTGAAAACCAACTCGGAACGCACCACTCTTCGCTGATGACTCAGTTAATGCACGTCATCGGTGCATATCTATAGGAAAATGCTCGGTCCTCGACCATGCCTCTCTAGAATGCAAATGATCACGACGGGAGTAGTACTATGTAGATTATATTAATCCCCAGCTGGACGAAAACTGTGGTAAAACTAACCTCGTTTGAAATGTACACTGGAATTTCCAGAAAGACTTCCCCTCGGTTACTAAAAGATTTCACATTATTTTTCATTCCCATAATTCTTAGAATGTGCGTTTCTGATACCGGTTGCAAAGAAAGCATCAAGTATTTTTTTATGTAAAACATTGTTAGTTTCATTAGAATTTTCATTTTAACCTTTAATTCATTAAAATTTCTTCTAAAATTTCCTTAAGTGTTTTATACTGTTATTAAACGTTGCTCTCAAGAAAGATAAAATTTAGTGGATATCAAGAATAACGTTTTCGTTTATCGGAGAATTTGTGGTACTGTTGAGGAAAATCTGCTAGTCATTGCTTTACTGAAATGTCGATAATGTACGATATTACTTAATTCGCGACGTTACATTGCAAATATTATTGATAAAATAGTGACACACATTATGCTGCATTGCATGTTTACGTTTACGATAATGAAGTTTCTGCGTTGATATGCAGCATCAAGGCATCGACGCGCGACGCGACAAACCCGACAATTACTCTGGCAATGGCAGTTCTCGGTGTATGTATCTGTAACAAACGGCGCAGTTTTTATTAAACGCCAGATACAGATTGGGGAACGTATCAATTCAGCATGAAATGGCGTAGCATCCCGTTATCATTGTCGAAACTAGCTGGTCCGACCACTTATTTCCGTCTTCATTTATTTACATGTTAATTTTAGATTAAGACTCGCAATAAGACCGTGGATTTCGTACAATTATGGCGAAAGTGCCAAAATCCAAGACGTTACTTTCCACCTATCAAAATTCTTAACCCTGGATAGCGAAACTTTCGTAAAAATAATGATCAGAATATTTGAAGCTTTTCATAGCAAATCAATCTCAAAATGTTTTAATTAATAAATCCAATACCGAAGGTAAGTTTCCTTCATGTATTCTACTTAGCTAAGACCTTTTTACTCTTAAAAAAAGAGTTCAACTATATTCCTTAATTAGCGTCACTATTGAACTAAGATTAAAGTACGGTAGAAATTTCCCTTTCCTTCGCAATCGATGTAGATAAAATTTATTTTTCCAAAATTTCGCAGTCGAACAATTTTCTAGGCAAAAATCGTTGCAATTTCCTCAATTTTCAAGTAAAGAGTTTGAATTCGCTCGTTCCGACCTGTCCCGAGGCTCTACGATATAGTCGATATAGTAAACAGAAAATGTCGGGAATACCACTTGCGAGAAAGGTAACACGGTTCCATATTGTGCAATATGCCCGATCAATCTCGATAACGCTAGTGTGTCAATTTTCAGCGTCGGCGCCTGTGTCTCCCGCTTCAATTGATAACACCTATGACGTCTATCGTCTCTAGACTGCGCGTATGGAGCATAAATACACGAGTCCAGTAGTCGTTCTCCACTGCGGTAGTTGGTGCGTAACTTGCGCGATCGCTCACATCGCAAAATACGGACTCCGCCATGGCGTCTGCGACGTTAACGTTGCTCGTTGGAGCGTTGGTGTTGCTTGTGATCTACTGTGTAAAACAGTACACCTACTGGAAGAGACACAATATTCCGACACCGAGCGGGTCCTTGCCTGTTCTGGGGCATTTCTGGCCGGTGTACACCCTCACGGAAAACATGACGGACCACTTTGAGTCGTTGTACATGAAATGCAAGAAGCACAGCATGTTCGGTATATACGACATGTTCACGCCGACGTTGGTGATACGCGAGCCGCAATTGATCAAAACGGTGTTACAAAGCAACTTCGGCAGCTTTCAGAAGAACGGATTCCGCATAAACACGAAGAAAGAGCGGCTATTGGCGCTGAACCCGTTCTTCGCGGAAGGCGAAACATGGTCGACCGGAAGGAAGCGATTGACCTACGCGTTCTCCAGCGGCAAGCTGAAGACGCTGTTCCTCGGTGTGTTGGGAGTGTGCAAGAAGCAGCAAGCGTTCTTGGATAAGCATCTGAACACGAAGAACCGGTACGAGTGCGAGCTGAAATACTTTTTCGGACGGTTCACGGCCGAATCCGTGGCGAACGCTGGGTTAGGCGTCGAAGGGTACAGCTACGAAGACAAACCGCCGCCGAACGCTTTCCACACGATCGGCCAGAATATGTTCAACGCGAGCGCGTTTACCGCGGTTCTGACCAACTTCGCGTTTATGAATCCACGCTTGACAGATTTATTGGGGATCCCGTTTCTGCCGAAAGAAATGGAGGTGTTCTTCAGGAGTGTTGTGCGCGAGAATTTGTCTATTAGACTGCAGGACAAGACACCGAGGAATGATTTCTTCCAGTTGATGATCGAAATGGAAAAGGCGGAGGGCAAGGAAGGCGTGAACGAGGAAGCGATCGTGGCACATACGCTCTCGCTTTTCTTCGACGGGTTCGAGACGTCTAGGCTGACCCTCTCCTTCGCTGTGCACCAGTTGGCGGTTTATCCTGAGATCCAGGAGAAGCTGAGGAACGAAATCAAGTCGGTGCTCGCTAAGAGCAACGGCGAGATGACCTTCGAGGCCCTGAAGGAGATGAAATACATGGAGCAAGTGATCAGCGAGTCGCAGCGTCATAATTCAGCCCTGGTCTTCTTGAGGAAAATGTGCACAGAACCATACGAACTGACTGGTTCGGACGGATTGTCCGTAAAGATGAAACCTGGCATGGACGTGGCCATACCTGTGACCGCTTTGCACCACGATCCTCAATACTGGAGCGATCCAGAAGTATTCGATCCGGATCGGTTCAGCGATGAAAGAAAGCAAAATATTGAGAAGATGAGCTTCATTCCATTCGGAGAGGGGCCACGCATGTGCGTCGGAATGAGAATGGCCATGCTGATGATGAAATGTTGCTTGGTTAGTTTATTGAACAATTATAAGGTAGAGCTATCCCCGAAAACTACGGTACCGTTGAAATTGTCGAAATATCATTTCTTGTCTGAGCCCATTAACGGTTTTTGGGTATACATTTCAAAGCTGTAAAACATTTTTTAATTCTTTTTGTATACGTTTCTATTTTTTAAGTGTATGAAATTTTGAACCGTCAATTCCAAATAAAAACGACATGGACTTTGTTGTTACACGCGCTGTCTCATCTGTTCGAATGCATCCCGTCACTCGATAAACGCCGAACTGTTTACACTGCGATTGCACTTCTCTGTGCTTCTTTAGCATGTGTAAATATTTTCTTCCTTTTTCCAGCAGAAAATTCACAGCAGAGTTCTGTAACTCTGTAAGATGAACGGAATAAAAAAAAATTTTAACTGCGAATTTGTTTTGCGTGTAATTGTGATAATTAATAATAATAATTAATCGTATAGATTTCATTCAAAATTCATGTTTTTTTTCGATTAAGGTGTTTCACGAGAAATCCAAAATTGTACTTCTCTTTCTCGATACACGAAAAATGTTTAGAGATTAGAAACACTTGCTAAGATAAGCTCATCGTTGTCTGAACTGGTAGCGCGACGGTGTTATATAATTAAAATAAGATAAGCAACATTGTAATCTTAAAAAGTTATTTTGGAAAAATATTAAACACTATTATTTGCGTCGCTTAGTGATAGTAAGTACTCACCGTTATCATCAATAATAGGACTTTCCAATGATATGTGTGCTATTTTAATCGCGTATATTGCGCGGAATAGTCCACAGTGTATCAGAACATTGAGGTAGTAACAAAACCAGTCCATTTTAGTAGAATCGATATCACGGCATTAGTATTATTTTATCGAAGAGCCAGATTGAAGAGAATAATAATAGTATGAATCATTCAAGATCCGGTCTTTGTTGCCAGCGGAATTGCAACTTCACAATTGCACATCCATGGCTGCAGCATAGTATGTATTTGCAGGCCCTGCACGCTTTTAATTCGATCCTCCCACATAACAACTCTTCCCACATCTTCGCCATGAACGTGACATTGCGTTATCGTGAGCTTCAATGTTGACTTCATTCGCTGTTGAAAATCATGTGTTTGATCAGCACAATTCTTTTACCGAGCTTGAAAATCAATTTTTATTGCAATCTATTACCTAAATAAATGATTACATTATTAAATAAATTTTCTCGATTCTTAGTGACTTTGAGTGTGTGATTGTGACTGTGTACATTTTTAGACTATTTTGACGAATATTTTCTTCGCTCCCTGAAAGAATATTTGTAATTTTTAGAACGTTGCAACTTTTACCAAAAATTTAATATTCCGCGGAGTTCACTTTAGACAGGAATGCATCAAACGGAAGTTAACCGTCATCGCTTGTAACAGCGATCGATTGGCAACTTAGCAAACATCCGTCGAAGTTATAGGTCAACCCAATACTCCCATCAATATCAATTCATAGGTTGCTGGTACTTGGAGAATTAAGAGGTACCCATCCCAGCTTATTATTCTCGGTTGTTCAATGATCCCATCGAAGGAACATCCGGCAGTTCAATCTCAATTCCCCACAAATTATCAACAATCTATCATCGCGATTTAACGAAGGGCCGTCGCTCTGTCATCGTTATCTGAATCCTATACCGAGGAAGGGACAGCGGTAAAAGAAATACAATTAATCTCGTCCGAGTTTCGGGGCCAATTCGCCGGTCCTGGCAAATTTGCAACGTTGAAACGGTGTTTCGTCAGCTGATTTATTGCCCTAAGAATTCGTGACAAGGTTCCGGAGTTCGGGAAGCCATTATTCACCGGCGAATCGGTGCATCTGCGGTGAACACGGTGTAATTCCCCGGGAACGAGGCGGATTCCGAAGCGTCAGGTGGTTCCCGAGCCCCCACGTCAGATCGATGGAAACGAGGTTTAATGACAAAAGCGTCATCGACGGCCGTTCGATACCCGTCCTCCGCGAAGCGGTGGAACACACGTGGCGTCATCGCCGTTGGATCCCGGATGCTTTTCTCCCCGAAGCCAGCTCGACCCGGTCGATAGGCGCATTCTTGCCACGTACGTAAAGTATTCGCGACGCGGCGTGTTGCAAAAGTTCAGCCAAGTTTCACGCGAGAAACTGGATTCGTTCGACGTTCACGAGTTATTGTATATGTGTGTGTGTCCGCTTCTTATATTTCTCGGGGACGCAACGGTGTCTCGAAGTTCGCGGTTGACAGCAAACGTCGCGACGAGCTAATCCGGCGGGGCGGGAGTTCTCCGAGGCGCGGCGTTTTCAAACGAAAGTCCACCAAGCGGATTTCTTAATCCGAGCGAGCTGAAAATCTCCGACTGTCGTCGCGGGCATATCGGCGAAAATGCTCGAGCACGCTCCCGAGTCCCGCGACGCGACGCGACGTGAGACGGTGATAAACATTTATGAAAAGAAATCACGATTTAAATTAAGACCCGAAAAGAGACCGGGCGCGCTGCGGGAAGCATGTAATTTGCCGTCTACGGGGGACAAGAAAGGAACCCGTTTCCATCGCGGGCAACTTGTTATCGCTAAAGTGACGTACTTTATGTATTCCTTGCACGTTTTTAAAGTGTCCCGTGTCAAAGAGTTCCCCGGATAGAGAAAGAACGAGAGAGAGAATCTCCTCCGACGTAGCAACAGCAGCAGCAGCACGAGTCGTCGTCCACTCCCCAGAGAGGATTTTCCTGAATTCGTTTCAACTGGATTTCCTATCCGCCAGTCAGGTACACTTCAGCCTGAGCACACACACACACACGCGCATACACACAATATACATATACCTAAACACGCAAACATAAGACCGTACCCGTGTCACGCAGCCAACGCGAACGAAACGTATCTTCGTGGAACAATATTTTCGCTTCCCTCCCTCTCGTGATCTCTGCCCGGACTGTTTGCCGGGATACACTTCAGGTAGGGTAAACGTACACCATGTATTATCACCGTCGAATCGGGTTTCATTCGGCCAGATTCGAGTCGAACTGGAAACTCGTTCCCTCGCAAATCCTCCGGCGCGGCGTATGTTTCTAAGGTTTCATGGGGAACGCTGTTGTACATACGAGTTTTTGTCAACGAAACGACGACGACGACGGAGATCTCTTTCCTCTTCTGCCGCGATCGTCGCGATACACGAGATTTGTTCGGGTTACTTCTTTCGCCGCTTGTTTGCTATAACATGCTACTTCCCAGCTCTGTTTTTTTTCGTACGAACGTCTTCTCTACGATTTGGATTTATCAGACAGAAAAGTTTCGTTCCTTTTCGCTAAATCTCGTAATGTAATATCTTGTCAAACTTGTGATGAAGATTTTGAGTAAAATCAACTACAGTAAAGTCGCGATCTAGCTCCCACAGAGCTTCGCGATCTACTAGGGTGGATCTTAGCTATACGTGACGAAAATTATTTTGCTAGGTTCTTTTAGTCTCACCCCCGAGAATTGTGACAAATGTCGTGAAAATTATCTGGAAAAAATTTGGGCTCGATTGTATTATGGGAATCCGACGCGCAGCGAAATTGAAAATTTCTTAAATCACATAATTTCAAATTTTAAATTTCAAATTTTCAAATTTTCTACTTTCAAATTTTCAACTTTCAAATTTCAAATTTCAAATTTTAAATTTCAAATTTTCAAATTTTCTACTTTCAAATTTTCAACTTTCAAATTTCAAATTTCAAATTTTCAACTTTCAAATTTCAAATTTCAAATTTTCAAATTTTCTACTTTCAAATTTCAAATTTTCCAATTTCAAATTTGACGTGCGTTGGGTTTCCACGATCCAATCGGCCACAAATTTTTTCCAGATTATTTTCTTAACACTTGTCACAATTCTGTGGCGGGGGGAGGGAGGGAGGATTAAACAATTATTTGATAAAAAAATAAGGTCCCCCCTAGTGTTTTTTTACCAAAAGTGATAAATCGGGCAGAAGATAAAATTTTTTACACAGTGTTGTATTATTTAAGTCCGTGGAGGTCACAGCAGATCTGATACACTGAACATCTTTTTATAAATATTTGTAAACAAGCCTGCCTCGTGGAGCTATGCAGGTTGTTTACTTTGACAAGGGCGGCTATCAAAGGCTCGGTATTTCGAATGATGTAGAATCGAATTTAACACTCTACTGCACGAGTTAAAGCTTCCTAATCCATGTAAAATCTATGAAAAATAAATATATCATAAATAATGATTGTTACCAAAAGGGAAACGACCCAACGACTTTAATAATCGCGTGTAAGAGCTAGTATCGTTACACACAGTTTATATTTCCGTATCTCTTAAATATTTCACGAACTAGAGTGGATTTTTAGAACCGTGATCTCGACGGGGTCACTATAAAAATTTGATGACTCTAAAGATTGGTGACCCGAGACGATTCCGTACCCGCAGAGGTTAAGTCGATGAGCCGAAAGAGATCGAGAGTTTGCGAGAGGGTGGAGGGTGCGAATAAGGGAGGGCTGGTGATCGATTGCGTCGGTACATGCACAATAATAGGGGGATGGAGTCATGTATCCGGGCTAAACAGCCCATTTGCCCTGTACAATGGAAGCGACGTCGCTGTGGGCTCGACTTAATTACCAGAGGCTGCCTTTGGCGGAGATCAGAGAGGCGAAGTGAGGCGAGAGGATCTCCAATCGGGAGCAGTCTACACGTAAGCCTCATTTAACAGACTTCCAAGAATGCAAAATTCACGGGCAAGTCGATGCTCCGCAATGATAAATTTAATTAACGTGTTAGCGGAACTGAACCCGATTGCCGGAACAATCGTTCGAGAAGGCGAACAGATACACGACGCGATTAACCCACATCCGTTCCCCATTTCTACAGCTCGATATGTCTCCGGTTGAAAAACTGACTGAATGGTGAACCATCGATATGGTGGAAACAGGAATAATTTCTTCGTCGTGACTTAAAGCGTGAAATGTAATTGTTTCTGTCATTTCATTCGTCCGCTGAAGAACTGTGTCAAATTCAGGCGATCGACGGCACACCATTAATATAAATAAAGCTAATAACCGGAAAGTATCATTTCACTTTAGATGCTGAACTCTCATCGTGCGCGATCGTCACATTGAAATTGATTAATTCACGTAAATGGTGACGGTCACGTCCCCAACAATGTGACCTAAGGCCTTGTAAAACGATTGAACCAATTTATTTTCAGGCCAGCGATCACGTTCAATTTTTGCAACGCCTGCAACTTGCAATGAGTGTAAACGAGACGTGTCACCGTGTCTTTGCATCACCATGCGGAACTCCATAATGCGAATCCGCTGTGAGATTATTCTCCAAATTGAAATCCTTTTGTCGGGAACAACGTCGTCGAGTTTCCATTCCCTTTGACAATCGTCGTGCTCGATGTCCAAAAGAGAAAAAAAATACAGTAACCGGTTTGATTACTTTGTCATTGGACAATTCAGCGGTATTTGTTAAACACGGTATGCCAAACGCACTCTGCCGCTATTGCCAAACCTGTCGCCTGCAGGGCCGGGAAACTATACTACCGTGGCCCGAGGGTTAAACACTTTGGTCTACTGGGCTAGTATACTCGGAGGTAACAATATACCGAGGCAGTAAACCCAGTGGGACTGTAAGCAGAAGCTCATTTTGCGGATTCGGGCCAGCTGAGATTCCCGAGCCCAACAGTGCCTACAGCATTTCTGAAATGTCCAGACGTCGCGACGTCGGTTCGAGGCGATCCATTTAAAAGAGAAGATGCTCTGCACGGTTCCGAGATCCGCTAGACGCTAAACGAATAACTCTCGATCAGGAAGATTCATTACGTTTGTCCGGATAGGCATCTAAATTCTTATCGATAATTCGACGGTAAACTGCACGCGAAGTTCGAGCATTCTTACTTCCGCCACTTCGTTACTTATCTCTGATATAGCGCGCGGCAGAGTGTACCTCGAGACGGTGCAGGGAAGAGTTCCTGAGGAAACAAAACAGTTTTCCGATAGTTCCGCCTAGTGTGAAAACGAACAGAGTTAGCGGAGCCCAACCATTAGTCTGGCAGCGGCAGTTCCCGGTATGTATCATTGCGGGAGGAGGATAAATTACGAACCTACTCCTGCTATTAGGTCATGCCACTGAAAGTTCCCGATTTCAGAACAAATCACAATATACTCCCGAACAAAATGACAAGTGAACTTTCCACGGTCTAAATTCTTTTTTCGACAGTTCAGTTCGATTCTCTTGTGATCGTTTCAACTGTTATAAAAACAATAATAATTTGGTTACAACGCTATTGTAAAATACGAAGCGACCAGCGTAGTTAATAACAATTGTTAACTACTTGATAATCAAGTTTTCAGTTACTTTATGTCAATCATTCTTAAGCAAATCAATAGCGCCGATCATCTGTAAATTCTGTGGCAGTTGACGTATTAGCTATTAATTTGTTAGAATTTTTAGTCTTGTTTACACTGTTCACTGTATAACGAATGCGCGTTCATTTGCTGCTAGCACGACTCACACAAATGTCATAACATGAGTATTTTCAGTAAATGCCAATTACGCAGATACTGTCCGAAGCGATTACAGCACAATAGCAATAGATTAGATATTTGTAAACTCAAGGTTCTGTAGTAAAATAAATGTTAACGTCAGTTTGTTTGTATTACATAAACTCGAAATGTTTGCTATATGTTGCAATAGATTAAGCTTTGAATAATTTTATACAACATTTTATGCAGTACAATCTGACTTAAAAAGAAACTTACCAAAGTTTTCATAAAAGTCATCGGATCGTGGTGGCCACTGTACTAAACGGGAGTAAATCTGTAACAAACGGCGCAGTTTTTATTAAACATCACATACAGGTTGGGGAACGTATCAATTCAACATGAAATGGCATTATCATTGTCGTTACGATCTAGTCCAACCGCGTATTTCCGTCTTCATTTATTTACATGTTAATTTTAGACTAAAACTCGCAATTAGACCGTGGATTTCGTACAATTGTGGCGAAAGTGCCAAAATCCAAGACGTTACTTTCCACTTGTCAAAATTATTAACCCTGGATAGCGAAAATGTCGTAAAAATAACGATCAGAATATTTGAAGCTTTTCATAGAAAATGAGTCGCAATATTTTAATTAATAAATCCAATACCAAAGGTAAGTTTCCTTCGTGTATCCTACTTAGCTAAGACATTTTTACTCTTAAAAAAATAGTTCAACTATATTACTTAATTAGCGTCACCATTGAAGTAAGGTTAAAGAAAGGTAGAAAATTATGTCGGACCCTTTCCATCTCAATCGACGTAGAAAAAATTTATTTTTCCAAAATTTCGCAATCGAACAATTTTCTAGGAAAGAGTCTTTTCACTTTCCACAATTCTGAAGTGAAGAGTTTGAATTCGCTCGTTTCGACCTGTCTCGAGGCTCTACGATATAGACGATATAGTAAACAGGAAATTTCGGGAATAGCGCTTGCGAGAGAGGTAACTTGGTTCCATATTGTGCAATATGCCCGATCAATCTCGATAATGCTGGTGTTTCAATTTTCAGCGTCGTCACCTATGTCTCCCGTTTCAATTGATAACACCTGTGACGTTTATCGTCTCTAGACTACACGTATGGAACACAAATACAAGAGTCCACTGTGGTAGTTGTTGGATAAGTAACGCGCTCGCTCGCATCGCGGAATAGAGAATCCGCCATGATGTCAGCGACGACAACATTGCTCGTTGGAGCGTTGGTGCTGCTTGTGATCTACTATGTAAAAACGTACACCTATTGGAAGAGACGCAATATTCCGACACCGAGCGGGTCCATGCCACCTCTGGGACATTTCTGGCCGGTGTACACCCTCACGCAAAACATGACAGACCACTTTGAGTCGTTGTACATGAAATGCAAGAAGCACAGCATGTTCGGAATGTACGACTTGTTAACGCCGACGTTGGTGGTGCGCGAGCCCCAATTGATCAAGACGGTGTTGCAAAGCAACTTTGGCAATTTCCATACGAACGGATTCCAGATAGACCCGAAGGTGGATCGGCTATTGGCGATAGACCCGTTGTTCGCGGATGGCGAAACGTGGTCGACCGGAAGGAAGCGATTGAACTACGCGTTCTCCGGCGCAAAGATCAAGATGCTGTTCCCCGGTGTGTTGGGAGTGTGCAAGAAGCAGCAAGCGTTCTTGGATAAGCATCTGAATACGAAGGACAGGTACGAGTGCGAGCTGAAACACTTTTGCGGACGGTTCACGGCCGAGTCCGTGGCGAACGCTGGGTTAAGCGTCGAAGGGTACAGCTACGAAGAGAATCCGCCGCCGAACGCTTTCCACACGATCAGCGAGAATATGTACGATGCGAACTTGTTCATTACTTTTCTGACCACCCTCACGTTTATGCATTCGAACTTGACGAAGTTATTGGGCATTTCACTCGTGTCAAAAGAAATGGATATGTTCTTCAGGAGCGTCGTGCACGAAAGTTTGGCCATTAGACTGCAGGACAAGACACCGAGATACGATTTCCTCCAACAGATGATCGAAATGGACAAGGCGACGGGAAAGGAAAGCCCGAACGAGGAAACGATCACGGGAGATGCGTTCTCGTTTTTCTTTGACGGGTTCGAGACGACTAGGCTGGTCCTCGCCTTCGTTGTGCACCAGTTGGCAGTTCATCCTGAGATCCAGGAAAAGGTGAGGGACGAGATCAAGTCGGTTCTCGCTAAAAACAACGGCGAGATCACCTTCGACGGCCTGAAGGAGATGAAATACATGGAGCAAGTGATCAGCGAGTCGCAGCGTTATGATTCAACTTTGGTCTTCTTGAGCAGAATCTGCACAGAACCATACGAACTAACCGGCTCGGACGGACTGTCCGTAAAGATGAAACCTGGCATGACAGTGATCATACCTATGACCGCTTTGCACCACGATCCTCAATACTGGAGCGATCCAGAAGTATTCGATCCGGATCGGTTCAGCGATGAAAGAAAGCAAAATATCAAGAAGATGAGCTTCATTCCGTTCGGAGAGGGGCCACGCATGTGCGTCGGAATGAGAATGGCCATGCTGATGATGAAATGTTGCTTGGTTAGTTTATTGAACAATTATAAGCTAGAGCTATCCCCGAAAACTACGTTACCGTTGAAGTTTTCGAAATATCATTTCTTTTCCGAGCCCATTACCGGTTTTTGGGTATACATTTCGAAGCTGTAAAATATTTTTTAATTCTCTTCGTATACGTTTCTATTTTTTAAGTATAATAAAATTATTAACTTTGTTGTTACTTTTATTGACTTTGTTGTTACACGCGCTGTCTGATCTGTTCAAATGCATTCCGTCACTCGACAAACGCGGAACTCTTTACACTGCGATTGCACTTCTCTGTACTTCTTTACTATGTGTAAATATTTCCTTCCTTTTCCCAATTCACAGCAGAGTTCTGTAACTCTGTACGATGAAGGGAATAAGATAAAAATTTGAACTGCGGGAACCATATTTTGCGTGAAAGTATGTTAATTAATAATAATAATTAATCATAAAGATTTCATTCAAAATTCATGTTTTTTTTCTTTAATTATACATATAATTTTTCGAAAAAGGTGTTTCATGAGAAATCAAAAATTGTATTTCTCTTTCTCGAGAAACGAAAAATGTTGAGAGATATGGCTACCAAAGAGGTCTATAATTGAGGCATGACAGAAATATAAATGAGCGTAATTGACACAGTGATAATAGTCGCAATGTTGAAAGTAATGAACACTTTTGTCAAGCTATTTCATCACATGTATACATCGACAAGGGATATCTGGCAACTCGAAAATTCAGAAATATTTCAAATATAAATTATAATGCTTATAATAATATTTTACCATATATGTACGTATAAATTATTTTCCCATAATTCGCAATGATTGATACCTCGTCTAATTGTTTGGAGCTTCGAACAAGTACCAACCTAATAATCGGAAAAACTAATACAGTAAACGCTCATTCCTAGTCCAACATTTTGATTTATGACTGCGTCGACATATCGCGCCGACCGCGCCGAGCGAGACTTCAATAGAGAGCCGAACATAGAGAAGGACAGAATGAAACACGGATCGCGTCTCTTTCTTTCCGATGCGCTGTTCTTCCTTGCGACCGAAACTTTCACCGTCGATGAAACCACTAAATACAATTGAAACTATATCGTGTTTGGTCTTGTTTTAATCAGAAAAATGCCAGAAACAAGCCAATGAAATTCCTATAAAAAAATAATGAAAATTAAGAAGTTTGAACATTCGATTCATGGTATCAATGTAGTGGTGTTCACACCGATATACCCGAGCCTACATCAATTATCGCCGCCCTGCGGAGCGGGTAGGCACTGGACAGGGACCGTGCCAACGACCTCGGACTAGGATCGAGCATTTACTGTATACATATAAAGGCACTAGAATTTCGTACGCGCCGGGTCCAAGTTCTCTATCGGGCTATTTCCGTTGTATAATAGGAGACGATAAACAAACAAGTCTATCAGAAAAACAAGAGGCACACAAACTTTGCAATCGCGTGCCTCTATGTGTCGACTGTAAGTCTGTCTCTCCCTCGTCTCAAGGCGTAGCGATTTGAACAGGTCCACTGAGTGGTTTCTCGTGTTCTCTATCGTCATGTACACATAACTGTGTTCGGTGTGTAGGTGCAAGTGTTCTATATTTTATGCTTATATCGTCTGGTCCATCGGCGAAAGAACCGAGTTTGTCGGGACAGTTCCAACGGAAGCTACTGCGTACTTTCGCACTCACAATTTTAATTCGAGAATAATGATCGTCGCAGACTATCACTCAAGGTCGACCTTGAAAATCCGTCATGCTCGCGTGCTCAGCCTTTTGTAGCCAAACGATTACCATTCAACAGCACTACAATTACGTGTTCGCCGGATGTACAAACTCGATTGTCTCGAGAACAAAGCCTCGTAAGAAAACAAATTTTTCTTCATTCTCAATGTATCTTTTCCACTATAGAATCAACTCATTTCGATTATACCAACAGTTACCGATCATCCTGTACATACATTTTGTCCAATTTGAAATTATACGTGATTACTTTAGCGACTCCTCAACCAGTTCAAGGACCTTGAAATATGTTGTCAAGGTCATCGCTCTGAAGTTTCTTAAAATAAATAATTAGCGATTTCTGACCACCATAACTAGTCTGGCCCGAGTAAGTTTTATTTGAAATATTTTGTACATACTCTTATTTAACATATTTAAATTTTGTCAAAATCGACAAGGACCACCACTATATATGCAATCAGAATTTCACTTCGACTAATGACTAAAAATGTTTACAAGTTAAAATAAGACATAATAATAACAAAACAATATCCTACTAGTTTATAAACATATAAAATACAAATTATGATCAAGTATGCTGACGAGAAAAGAAAAGGCAGTTGAATAGGAAAAGTTTTGTGAAGAAAAGAGATTACAAAAAATTCTTGTAAACTGTTATAAATAGAATAATAATAACATCATGAATTTAAATCTAAATTATATTTAACTATTGAACTTGGGTAGTTACCGACACGTTTGGTCACTGTAAATTCTGATACAGTTTGAGTATATATATGTATATACATTAATGTATGTTAATCACATAATACTCACTAATTACTAAAGATTGTTGACTGATCGTTTAAGCTAACTAATGATTAATCATAACTAATAAGCAATAACTACCGATTACTTAGAGTTGTGACTAACTTGTGCCATGTAGTTATGACTAACTAATCAAAAAGATTTAATCACATAATGACTATTTTGCTATGACTAACAATCAATCACACTATTAGTCATTTTTAATTATCAGTTGCTTTGTACCCTACTCTGGTGTGTATGTATTCTGAAAATGTGTGGAGTCTTCCTAGTGGGAACCGCGGGCGGGGGAGGGGGCACGCGAGGCACACGACGATCAAAGAGGGGGAGAGAGAAAGAGAGAAAAGGGTGGCTCGGGGGATGAGGAAAAGTGCCTGCGCGTCGTAGTGCATCTTTCTTTGATTTCCCGCGGGACGAGTCACCTCGGCAGCTTTCTCCTCCGCGCATCGGGGCACGAGCAGGAAGGACAGAAGAAGACGAAGAAGAAGCCGGTGGTTGGTGGCCAGGACGCCGCAACGTGTGTCCTCGCGTAGCATGATTTATTTTATTGCTTTTCAAGAACCTCGCATAATTTCACCCTCGTCCTGCCGGCAGTTATTTACCTCTACCCCCCACCCCTCCCCCTCCCGCCTTCCATCCTCGATTCCATATGGAGGACCAATAGAACCGGATCGAGGATTCCGGCAAGGATCAACAGGTACAGAGGACTGCCAGTAACCCTCGACCACGTCAGCACACCACACTGTTTGTTCGTGTGCGAAAAAAAGTGGCTGGTGTTACACTTGGCCCATCGGTTTCTATGGGATTTAAAATATTCCTGTTAGATGCGCTACGTAGGCATTAGGTCGTAGGCTCTTCTGCCATCTGGCAGGAGTGCACAGAATTGTGCAATGAATTTTTTATAAAAAAATATTTTCTAATATTATCTGATACAAATGGAAGTACGATGAGGTGGAGAGCTACTCCATTTCGTTGTAAATGCACAACATCCCCAATCTAATAATTACGTTGATTGCAAGAAAGCGAACGAGCAAGCTGCAAATAGTGGACGCGCTTTGACTGTAAGCGCTCGGCTTCGTAGCTTTGAACGCAGCCAGGCTATTGACTTGTTACTAAATTAACAAAGATCTTGGCCGGAAATATTCTGATCCGGAAAATGAATCGGCACGCCCGTAGGTCCGTTCGAAAGCGGTACGGGCGAAACAGAAGTTGAGCTCGATTTAATTAAAGCGAACACTGGTAACGGCAACGCAGTAAATTGAAAATTACCGAGTGAACTAATCCTCTTAAATGGAATATTGCTACCGTAGTGATACTGAAAGGACACCGCCATCAATTCGATTGTTTTTGACTAAAGCTACAACAATAAATTAATCCCCTCTAATGAACACTTCGGGTGCTTACCGGTACGTTCGAATGCTATCGTGAGCATCCACCTCCTCGACAATGGCCTTTCCGTCTTCGTTCGATCGGTCAGCAGTCCTCTCGAATTAACCGGCATGTACAGTGTACTCGATCAAACGTTATTGTTTCTATTGTTTATTGTTTACGGTTAGTTATTTCTATGACCCGTCATAATTATCTATAAAAATTTTGGTACACAAATTAAAGTAATAACAATACTCGCTATAAATATTTTTGTCATTTGTAATAATACGTAACGGGCTGGAAATAATGCAACTGTGTCATTAAACTCTGTGAATACCGTTTCGTATTTGATCTATTCAATTTCACCGTAAATTCATAAAATCCGCGGTCTAATTATCGCCGATAAAGTTTGTTAATTGACTGTCTCTGGTACTGTTAAAACGAACGGAAAAAGCCAGTTGGACACGGAGTTCGAGAGAAATAAATGTTTAGCTTACAGTGCGACTTTATGTCGTTCTTAATAGGTACCCGCAATGCTCGTCAAACCGAACGTTGATAAGTATCGATAACAGCGACGTTTAATTGCCACTTGACTTGCCGCCACTTTCTCGTAACCTTCGCATTTACCCGTTTAATTCGCGTCGCGATAGTACGCAAATAGACGCCGTTGCATCGACGAACAAATAAAAAAAAAAAATAAGAAAAAACGAAGCCTCGACGAAAAATAAAACCTGCGCGTTCGGTAGACGGTGTACGCACGTGTATAAATATAAAAATATTCGAAACACTTATGACTCGCGTTCGCGCGAGAAATGACCTGTTTTCCGGTCGCGGCACGATTCCGGAAACACCGGGAATAGCAGATAAATTCCTTGACAACCATGAAACGACGCTCCCCCGCCCGTTTTCATTCCCGTTTTCCCGGTGTTGTATTTCTTTCTTGCGCCCGTGTTCGACGATATTAGCGTCCCGGTTGAAAAGGATACCGGAAGAACGTCAACCCCGGGGAGCGTAATTTACTTGCTTGCCGCCTTTTCCGAATGTACGTCGCCAAGGGTGAGAGACCCGCGGCAGAGAGGGTGTACAGGAACGGGGAGGAAAGGGTAGCGGAATGGAGAAAGGGGATAGCGGCAGGGTCGTACCAGGAAATTTCACGGAGTGGCGCAATAACGTTTCTTATGCCACGTTTCCGGAGTGGCGTGCTGCTGGGCGATGGGGTGGGGAGGGGGCAGCTTGCAAATACTCACCGCGCGCGCGGCACGAAGAATGAGAGTGCAATGGAGAAGGTGAAAATAGCAGGGAAAAGGGAGGAGATGCAGTCACTCTCTGGCATGCAATTAGGAGCCAGGCATCGCCCTGGAAAGGATCCCTCTCTCTTTCGGCGTTCTTCCCAGGATATTCTACCTTCTCTTTCCATTTCGCGATTCGCCCCCCACCTTTCCGCCTCTAACCCTCCGCGACAACCATATCGTTCTCCAGCTTTCTTTGGCCTTCTCCTTCCAGCCGTCGGTCGATTATATACGTACACAGATTTCCACCCTCGGGCCGCTTCCTGTAATCCACGTCAGCGTCTACAGACACGCACGCGGCGTATAACGGCCATAGAAAATATCGGCCCGAAAATTGGACGTCCCCACCACGCGGAAATCGAAAACCCTGATTCCGACCGATGAGACGTGGATAGCAAACGCGGATCACGACTGTGGCGGCATCTACTACAGTCGATTCCAGAGGGCCCTCGCTGCTGTGCGCCAGGCTACTCGTTCCACCAGTTTTCTTATTCATCAGCAAGCACGGCAGCGGCGCGTATTTTGGCTTTCTACTATCTCTGGAAAGAAATTATCCGACCGCATTTATGCACCGTATAATTTACTTGGAATTGAAACTGGTGAATGTTCTGGGAAATATCTACCGTGGAAATTATTTACACGTCAAGAGAATAGAATGATTTATTATGAATATTGTAACTAATAGGAACTTATTCTTTTCTTCTTCGCTTTGTTTTACGCTCTACACTCTCCCCAGTCACTCGTGCACATGTCTCTCCTAACGCAATCAACCAACTGACGCTCGCGCCACAATATCCCGCTCGTTCATACCGCTCAGCCGTACCAACCTAATTTCTTCATTAGCTCGTACCAATCAAATGTTCATTCATATCAACTCTCATACAATTACTCATTCTCACAATAGAAACAAATCAGTTCTTTTTTTGACACATTGCAAGAATTAGTTTATTACATAAAGGATGAACAAAATTTTGAAAAAACTTGCTAATGGTCGGAATTACAAAGGGAAAAAGTAAAACTCGGTTTTTAAATGTTTTTTTATACGAGCCTGTAACGGTACACTACCTCGCCAGGAATTTAATGTAGAAAATTCTTTTAATTGGATCTCCTAGGATTCGTTACTTCGTACCAGCGAAACGAAATATGAAAAATTAATTCACGAGGTGTAAAAGCGAAAAACAGCGGTCCTAGTTAAAAATAAGATAATAACTTCCGGGATCCCATCCATATCCCCGGTAGAAAAATGAAGGGTGAAAGCATTATTAAAGCTGAGCAGATAACTTGCTCCGTTGCCCTTTAATCAGTTGTTTCAGATTGGGTACTATAAAGTTCACTCAACTTTTCTGATCCGCGAGGAAGTTTTCTTCTGGACATTTTTCAGCTAAATGGGTTACGAGATCCCATTAACGGGATTCGCCAACGAACGCGAGTAACTGGCACGATACCCATTAATACTACATTTAGTCATCAATCTAAGGGCCTTGCTTCGTGCCCCAAGTTACAGAAATCATAAATATTCCTTCCTAATTATTCGTGTTCCCTTTGATTGATACAGCGTCATGAAAATGTGTATTCTAATTTACTTCTTCTGAACTATTTAACGTCTGTACACACTATGCCTTTGCATAAACAGTAAAGTCTAGCTTCCATCGCCTGGTCCGAGCACGGACAGAGACCGTGAAGGGAAACTATTTTTTTATGACTGCGTCGACAGCGCCGAAAGTAGAAAGGGACAGTGCCGAACGTAGAACGGGACAGTGAATGTGGACCTTATTTATCGAGCAAAAATTTTTGTTAGTCTCACCCCCCAGAATTGTGACAAGTGTTGAGAAAATGATGCGGAAAAAAATTTGAAATTTGAAATTTGAAAAGTTGAAAATTTGAAAATTTGAAAGTGAAGTTTTCTAACTCCATTACTAGCGCGCAGATGATTATCATTAGATTGTGGACGTTACGCACTGACAACAGTAACGAGCGGAGTGACGTTTTCTATTCTGCATGGAAGTCAACAGTCTACTTATCAATTGCATGAAATTCGAGTAAAGTTCAGCAATCTTCAAAGGCATGAATTTACACGAACTTTCGCGGTCCAATTACCACAGCCTAAACACAATCGCTCCACGCTTCCACCATTTTCACGCACTCATCAGTACCGGGCATACGTCTAATAAAGGATCGCATGCGGAGACAATGTCGATCCTCGAGTTAATTCAACGGAAAACAATGAGAGATTCGGGCCGTCAGATCAACAAAGAGGTCGAGGGACGCGACGCTGATTTCGAAAAATTTCATCTCCGCGTATAACCGGATTTATAACGGAAATGTTTGAGATTGAACTGCCACCGGTGAAACGGAGATGCGGAGAATGAAAGGGACCGGGAGAGCGGGAGTGTGCAAAAATAAAAAAAAAAAGAAAAAAAAAAAGAAAAGGTTTGAAACATTGCTGCCGCGTACGAGCGAAGGGGGTTGAAGCAGATAGTGCCATTCAGTGCTACCAACGGATGATTCCCGCGGGAACGGGAGGGTAAACACTAACGCCAATCCTGTTTCCCCTCTTTCCCTCCCCTCCCCCCCACCATCCCTTTCTCTTGCTCGCTCCCTCTCTGTAGGTCTCTCCTGCCGACTATCTGTTTCTCGTTTTTTATTCGCTTTTCTGGTTCTGGCAGCCTCCCACCACGCGACGACGCGTAATAACGATAATAAATCGTGTCTGAGTGATTTAGGGGTTCATTTAGTAGGCAAAAGTTACGCGGGAACGCGGGGATCGTCGCCCGGTTAGAGAGAATAAGTCATTTCCGTTCTTGTCAATCCATGAATTAGTGACACCGACATCCGCACCGTGACGAGTTCTCGGAAATTACCGGGGCGGCTCGTTGTTCCGCGAAATTTTCCTGTCTCTGCTTGGGACGGTGAAAAATTGCGTCCAACGCCATCAACAGGACCCGGCCAGAAATCGTTCTCCATATTAGACAGTTATGCACGCGCGGCCACGCTATGGAAAGTGAGCTGTTTCACTCGTTTTCTGCGATTCACTCAGCAATGTCCACAGACAAAACCGATCCTAACAAAAGAGCCAGCGGATGGTGTCGGTTTATAAAGTATCGACCGCCCGATGTCGCGCTATTATCTCCGCGCGAGAGTGAAACGAATTCTCCTAACAACAATCGGGCAAAACGCCCTGCCGCTTTTATCGTATCATTAGGTCGGTAAAAAACAAATACTTTCCCTTTCGAAGCAATAACTTTCATACGATACTTGCGTTTTTTTTACGGTTTGTGATAAAAAAAACGAGTAGGCGCAATTCGAGACGTTGAAAACATTAGCAGAATTTAAAGAATACTTTCGTACAGTTTGCAAAATCAATTTCTGTTTCGCTAGAATTCGTTGCAATTCAAGCGAAAAATGTTTATTCTGCATAAAAGATCCGCAGCCTACTCATCACTATCACGGCGAATAGAGAAAAGTGGCTGGTTGATATAAGACACCCGGCTCTATTGCCGGAAATTAACAAACCCGGACGTGGCGTACGTGGTGCGGAACAGAAGCTACTTCGAGAACGAGTTTCTATTTCTCGATCCCCTCGCCTCCCCCTGCCGGCATGCCGCGCCGGTTGAATCATTCGGCTCGAGCAAGCGCGAAAACAATGGCTTTAATCTCGACCAGTCACAATGCACAGGCCGCCGGTATTTCGTAGCCGATAAAACGCGACCGGGCGGCTACTCGACGTCCAGTATTGAGAAAGACCCCGGCAATAGAATATTCCGTGCCCGCGTAGAACCGAATTCAATGGCGGCGATTATCATCTAAATAATTCCGATTAATCGCTGCAGCTTAACGTGGCGAACTTTTAAATTCAATTCACCGCCGACGTGGAAATTGTTTCTCCCCTGGACCTCACCTGAAAACGCCGCACTGTGATTGGAAAAAAAAATTATTTTAGAAATTGAAAATTGTCGCACAATTTGATCCATTAACGTCTAATACTACAGTAATATAGCCCGCAATACTATGAATAATTAGCTAATAATAATCTTCAATTCTATTATTCGCGAATAGATTAAATATTCAAATCGAGCGGAGTTTTGTCCCAGTTTTTAGAAAAATCGACCGGTGTGAGCCGTGCACACAGACCGGAGTTTATCAGCACCCTCCTTATTTACCCTGTTCCTGGTCTGGCTGGCCCGGGACCGGCTAATAAATGAATCGATCGATCTTCGGCGTACGTGCGAGAAGGGTGGAGGGGGAGGGCGGCGGGACACGCTCGTGAGGTAATTTTGTTTCGCCTGATTTTCCGTTCCGCACGATGGTTTCGCCGTTCGCGAAGCTCGTGTGCGAGCCGTCGGGTTTCACGGTGGCCCTAGACGAGCCGGGGTGGGGAGGGGAGGTGAAAAGGGACGACGTAGAAGGCGGAGGAGGCACGTCTCCTGGTATCTTTACGACCTCCCGGAGACATAAAGTGGTGTTATCCCTCCGTAGCTTGGTTCTCTAGCGAAGACGGTGTGTGCACGCGCGCGCGCGCGCGACAGGGTCCAACACCTATGAGCGACAGACGGAACACGTAGTCGGGGGCACACGGACGGGACCGACGACCCCTCCTGCCAGTTAGCCTCGCCGAGATACTAGGATAGTGATAGGACATCAGCCTTTAAGCATCACCCTTGAACCGGTGGACGGTACAAACCCCAATATTGTCGGAAGAAAGGCGGATAAGCCGGTTCCCCGTGACAATGGGGACCCCACGGTGAATAGAGGTGTCGAAATTGTTGAATCTACGGTGCGCAAGCTTTTAGCGGGCGCGGGTCGTTTAAGACACGATGAAAATTCAACAGGATCTTTCCGCGGCCGCGGAATAGACGACCGGGCGGTGGGAGGAAGTGGCATCGGTCGCGGAATAAATGACGGGGAATTGTTTCGCGAACAATGTTACCCGATATGCATATTCATACGCGTGTCTACGTATGCGAGAAACCGTCCATTCAACGGAGTAACAGGTGCACGCTCCTTCCCCGCCGCCATCGCCAGATGCCATCCGCATTTCCACACCGGTCCAGCGAGGATATTAGTAGCCGGACTCTGGAGCACCGTTCTTCGATACCCCAACAGAAGTTGAAGTACCGTTGCATCTCCAGCACTTTGGTAACACGAAAATTCCGATTTTCTGTAAATTTTTCGATCTCCGCGTGAGACCACGAGAGAAGAATAGGACGATTTTATTTTTCCGGCTAATTCTGGTTGTTCCGTTTGATGTTCGATTAATTTTTTTAACTATGTAGCGGTCATCGGCACGGACATTTAGTAACATTTGGCGTGCAAATAGTTAAGAGAGTTCATGGAACGCGTTGTCCCACAGCTGCCTTTGAGGAAACGGAAACTCGGTTTAGAGTAATAAAATTAGAGATTTTTAGAAGCTTCATTGGTTTAAGACGAGCCGGGAGAACCAGTCGAGTTCGACCGAGACTTATGAATTGTGCCTGATAAACTACCTTAGCACTCTTTATTCAAGGATAGAACACGCGAATGTTAACATATAATCATTCCATCTATTCCTTCAACTGATAATGATGTACGAATTTCGAATGTACATATTTATTTCTAAACTAGAAAATCTTGAGGTTTCGATCCCTTACGGTCGAAGGAGGAGGAGCGGTATCGGGAGAAAGAAGAAGCACTAAAGAGGCACACGTAGCGATACGACAAGGCATTTCCTGACCTTAAAACTTTTACTGGTCCCCGCGCAGAATGCAACAGTCGAGGGTATTTTATACGTCTGTCGGCTGTCGGTGGCAACGTTCCTATTCTCCGACGCGTATTACCCCCGACCATAAACTTACAGTCAGAAACCGATCTCGTTTTTACCATCGCGCCGGAACCAATCGTAAAATAAAATCCAGAAGGAGCCAATGTTTCGGAATTTCCGAAACGACGCGGGGCGCGACCGACGCCCGCAGAATGTCACACGTGAGAGCGGAATGGTTTTGTCGTTCGCGTAATCATCCCCGCGCATTCTCGCCCCGCTTCTCCCATCCCCGGTGTACGTGTAGCGTATACGTGTGTTTCTCTTGTTCGTTTCGCGCTGTCCCCCAACGTTTGGCATGCGAGGGGAAAGTAGGTAAAAATCGTCCGTCTGGATATTTCGCGTCTCCCGGGTGAGATAAGATCCGTGAAAAGGAGACGAACAGCCGGCGAAGAGAAGGAAGGAAAAAAGGTCGCGAGACGTCGTCGTTGCGAAGCTCGCGGATGGAAATTGAATTTCCAGGTCGAAAGTTCTCGGGAGACACCCTCTGCTACTTGGCCCGTTGTAACACAACGCGCGGAGGTGAAGCATCGCAGACGAGACGGGGCTCGGATAGATTGATAGACTCCGTGGAGGATCCGAGTAGCACGCTCGCTCGGGAGATTAGTATCGTTTGCGAGTGCATGAAAAAGAGGAGTTTCACCGTCGATACCGAAGCAAATTACAGCACGAGAAACATGTCTAATTTTCAGAATTTTTTACGGCAATCTAATGAACGAAAGAACATGGACAATTTACACGTGTCTTCATTATACGGGCTTTGAAGTGCGAACAATGGATTTTCTCGGACAAGAAAATTTTTTTTACGTTCTTAACTTATTTTTTCATTTAGCTTCATCCCCTTTCTATTAGGTCATTGCATATGGAATGTCCGATTTTTGACGGCAACGAACTTATCGATCAAAGTGAGCATTATTATTGTAATGAACATGTTTTGTGATTGTATTATGGTAAACATTAATTTTTTTTTACTTATTCACGTTCTTCATTTACAAGATTGTTATCTCCATTTTATAGACCTTTTTAGCAAAATGTCCGCCGGGGGTTCGTTTAGGAGTTATTAACGAAAAATACGGACCAATTCGAGCGCGGCTACAGCGGACGGACTCTGGCTCGTCCAATGGCAACGCGACGTTCAGCTGGACCAGTCGCCGAGCTGGAATCCGTTGACTATAGCTTTGCTTTGATTGGTCCGTGTCTTTCGTTAATATTATAATTTCTAAACGAAGCCTCGGCGGACATTTTCAAAAAGAAAATGTTGAAGGAGTTTTGAGACACCCTGTAGTAATAGCGTTTCTTGATCAAAACGTTTCGTATGCAACAACCTAATAGTTATACTACCAAATCATTAAAATAATAATTAATAGAAATAATCAAGACAAGTGGAATAAAGCGCCTGCAGTCAGACCAGAGGAATAAAAATGATCTATAGTCGGACAAGTAGAAAGGATACGATTTGGTCAGACAAGTAGAATGGACATAAGAATAGAAAATAGAGTCGGATAACTAGAACATAGAGAAAATACTTATGACCAGACAACTGAGATCTGTCATTGAGTGCAAAAGTAGACGATTTTCATCCGATTTACCTAACCATAGTCAACTCCATTCTACTTGTCTGAGCACAAATCATGTTCCACTTCTCTGCCTATAGGTTATCTTTATTCTACTCGGCAGATGTTACGCTATCCTCATTCTACTTGTTTGATCACATAATGACCCTATTCCACTTGATTGATTATAGGTTGTCCCGACACCATTTGATCATACCTTGTCCATATTCCACTTATCGAATCATGGATCATCCAATATGATTATGGGATTATAATTATTTCGACATGTTGCACTTGGCAATATCAATTTCTAATATCGCGTTCAACACAGAGCGTTACATTCCCCTAAATTAACAAATCCGCTATGAATTTAACCGCATTATGAGCTAAATAAAGGAACATGATCGTAAACCAAGCTCCTCTCCCGAAGCAAAATAAGCCATGTTCGAAATGTTTTGTCTGCAGTGACAAACACTACAGAGGACAATTGTTTGAACCGATTAAAACCACTCCAACCACCGAGAGGATATTACCGTCGTCGGTTAATACTGCGGACAATGAAAAATAGTGTCGGTCAAAACAGTGTCGTTTTGCCTTTCAACCCTGCTTCGCCGACTTCCGGCGTAACCCACCGGATTAATTCCATCGCGATTTCAAGTCACCGCGGAACCGCGAGAGCCGGGCCGCGCGGCGGGTTAATTCTTTCCCTCGTCCTTCCCATTTTTCCGCAACGACTGCGATATTTCACGTTCCCGGATTTTCTGGGTTCGGTGCTCGGCGCCGTTACTTTAAACCGTCTTTTCACTACAATTTCCTGGCGAGAGAGGCTCGCAAATCTCTTCCGTACGCACGCACGCACGTACATACATAGGTGCATTCGCGGGCTGAATTACACCGTGCCGGCCCGGCACGATACGCGATTACAGGCGCGTGAAAATAAATATTTCGCTTTCGCAGTCGTCTTAGCCCGGTTGCCGGCCTCGGTCCGCGTTCATTTCCTGGTCCGGTTTTGTACGAGGGCAACAAAGAGAGAACGAGGTTTTCTCGCCGCGTATTTCTTTTTTTCTGTCCCGCGTCCCAACATCGAGCGCCGGTGAATATTTAAATCGCGGCCGTCCGGGCCACGGGATAGACGTTGTCATGCGTCATCGGGCTGCGTAAATCATCGCCGCGTTATTGAATCCGATGGGGGCGCGCGGGCCGAGTTCATAAATCGGGCGTCACGGGCCAGTTACTGTAACGGGCCGGGAGCTCTGTGTCCCATAGTGGCCCGACGCGGTATCAGAATTAAGTGTAAACCCGTAGGTTCGAAGGATCCCTTTCGGAATCCTTATGGGGTCGTTATCGGAGGAAACGACTCGCTCGAGGCGAACGGGTTTGCTGGTCAATAGCAGTTAGCGTGCGAGCGGCACACGCAAATATTGATTACGGATAGTCCTTGGCGAAGGCCTCGCGAATAAGCTCGAATATGCATCGCCGCGGCGTTTGCGCGACCGAACAACCGAGTAACAACGAGACTGGGGAAAAGTGCAGCATGAATATGTAAACGGGTGAATGCGCGGTAATTTCGTTCGAAAGGAGACGTTCTTGTCGGGCGCCGCTGAAAAACGTTCTCGCTAGCGTTCTCGTCAAAGCCGTGGCGCAAATTGGAAAATCGTAACAGGGTGTAAAACACGGAGGACGGAGAGAGAGAGAGAGAGAGAGAAGAGAGGAGCGAGGATAAACGTACGGATTATGAAAATTGAACGAATCGAAGACAGCTGCGCGCACTCCGTCCCCCTCCCACCGCGATTCATTAAATATTATCTGTATGCTAATACAAGATGGTCGGATTTGATTGGAAAGAAAGAACGTTGTATTTCCTAGACTTCCTCGTGCACTCGCTCTTACTCTTCTTCCCTCCTCTAACTGATCTTCTCGAGCATCCAGACACGCCCTTCATCGACCGTTCCTTTCGCGAATTAAGCTCGGGATAAGGTGGTATCCGAAGGCGAATAAGGGTGAGAAAGTCAAGGGCAAGGGCGTGGGCGTAAAACCGGGTAGCGAAGGAGAAGAAAAAAAGAAAACGAATGTACGGGAGAGATCGAACCGAAACACATTCGGCAGACGCGTCAGAATAAGGAAGAAATAGGCGCGCGTATACATACATCTTTCGCGTTCGATGCCCTCCGGTACTCGGCCGTTTTGTTCGGCAGTAAATATATCTGTTTTACGCGGCGGATAAACATTTTGCAAATTGTCCGTGAAACGATCGAAACATTTTCCGAATACAATTTCGCCCCCGGGCCGGAGTGGGATCCCTGGTTCGTTCCCCGCCCCGAATGTAAAGAGACTTAGGCCCGGATTAAATTTCGGATCAAGCGATATTCGAGAATGACTGACAACGCCAAGCCGTGCCGAAGAGGGTGTAAAGTAAGGTCGAGCAGAGGGTGTTACCGTTTTACCTGCTGCTTCAACCCTTCTCCACGAGGGGAACGGCTTCCTCGCGCAGCGTCTCGCTAAAGAAACAAGCCCTTAAATTTTACGAATTCCGAGAAGCTGAGCCTCGTAACGGTCACCATAAATTCAGCCCGCTCTCCGTGCCCCTTAACCGTGCCAGAACCCCCTGTTCTGCATAATCAGCTTTAAAACCTTAGTTGGCTATCGGTAAAATGAAAAACCGGCGCGGCGCGGCGTGGCGTAGCGTGGCGGGGAACCTGCCCAGCTCCGATGGCCGTTAATCGATCAAAACGATAACAATTTAATCGTCTACCGGTTCGGTTGAAACTCCCTCCCCTGGTAATGGAATATTTAATATCGGGAAAGCATTTACTAATTAACGCCTAAAACTCGACGTTATCCGTATCCGATGGCACGCATTCGATACGATTAATGCGCCGAGCTAATTTCGTGGTGATTTTATGAGGCTAACAAACGATTCATTATCGTTAATGCGGGAACGACGTCGGGGACGAGAGCCGGGGATAACTTCGTTTCACGGCGTCGAGACGCGACGCGACCGTCGAGCTGCAAATAAACATCTTGAAAGAAAATCCCCGATGCAAATCTACTATGAAACTTTGCTTGTCCGCGATTCGCCGCCGGTTGGCTCCGCGACCTATACGGGAGGGGCGGGGGGTGTACTCGACAGAAACTTTAGCAATTACGGTGTCGAAAACCCAATTAACATTGCCGCAACGTCGCGTATTTTCAATAGAGCATACGAGAAACTTGGCACAAAGGAGCGCTTTCTATTCTTACGGCGGGCTAACTTGAACAGCACCAAGAAATTGGTCCGCCGACATTCGAGAAAAGTTAAAAAACATTCGGCAACAAATCGAAACCGATCGGTACCTGCGCTAGAAAGTTTCTCGTATCCGTAGTTCAATATCCTCTTCAATATTTTTTACAGGCTAAAAAATATTCCTTCCGATAGGTTATACATTTTTTTTTCTAAAGCGAAAATAGAATAGATACGCGTAATGCGGTAGAACTGCAATTTAATATAACAAGCAGCAATATGAGAAATGGTGTACAAGCGGAAATATCTACTCGGAGACAAAGTGAGCCAAACGATGCAGATGAACGGTTTCAGATATTGCAGATGAAATGGCAAAAAGCAATTTAACTGAAACACAGCAAAAGAGGTCAAACCAAATATCAAACTTTTCCTGGGATGTATAACTTTTTATAGAATTTCTAACAGCAGGCAAAACGGTAATATCGGTCGAATGAAATGTACAGGGTGTCTCGTTTGATCCTGCCGTTCCTGATAACTTTATTATTCGTATTATTTATATAGTATTTGTGAGTGAAGGTCATCTCAAGGTCATACTGTAAGGTCGTATTGTTCTCTTAAATACGATGAGCTACCTCTGATGAATTACTAAAAACATTGCTGGTAGATATACGCTAACTACATAAATTTTACAATTACACGTCGCTATTTGCACACATTCCGTAAATCTGAATATCTCATCGTTTGTCAGTGCAGATTAAGTTCGCAAATACTTTTTCGGTTATGAAGTGCCTTGTTCAGCAGGGGCGTAATATTTCTTTCCCCGGTTGACATCTCCGAGTTACTCGGCGGAGCACAAAGAAAACAGCGGCAGAAGGGGCTGATAAACTTTATAGTTTCCTCTTAATTAGAACACGGTACCAAGATGTACAGCACGAGGATCTTCTTCTCCGTGACCCGCATACACCGTTTGAAAATTTCCCCGTGGACTCGGCGCGACTCGGCTCGACGCGGCGTGAAACGTGAGATCGCGCGCACGTGTGTGTGCGTGTGTGCGATCGAACGACAAAGGTGACTCGAGCCGAGGGCAAAAGGAAACGGACAGTGGATAGAATCGAATCAGCCCCCCTAAAAGATTTCTCTTTCTGTTAACAGCATTCCCAAAAATCGAATGTCGATGGCGGGATGTCCTGACTCGCTCCATTTTCTCTGGGCCGACGTCTTAATTGGATTATAGGCAGTCCATTTACCGAGGATGCGTGCCCCGGGACAGAGGAAACAAGAGGAATAAAGGCGAACGAGAGGGAAAAAGAGGAATTCCGGCTGTCGAACTTATAAATGATCGTCCCTCGTCCCGGATTTCATTTCACGAGCCGTCGCACATCTAGACGGTTCTACTCGTTCCCTCCCCCCTCCCCGCCCGCCCCCCTCATAATTGTCATAACTTCCTGCATTTTCCTCTGCCCTTTATGTCACCGTTCGTTTCCCTTTCCCCTTCCGTTCTCATTTTCGTGTCCGCGAGAGAGAGAGAGAGAGAGAGAAGCCAAGAGAACCATTCCGAATCCGCAGACAGACGAAGACATCGCGAATAAATCGGCGAGGCGCGTCGTTGTCTGATAAAGTATCCCCGAAGAGGCAATATTAGCAAAGAGGAGCGGGGGCGGCTATAACTCTCGACGGCCCACGCCGATCGAAAAAATCTCGGGAGCTCGCTGAAATTATTCGCGGCGACGAATCGGCTCGAGTCGCGAAATCTGCGCGAGCCTTACCTCGCAAAATTTCCCGCTCGGAGGCGCGAACACCGTGACCGTTTCTCTTCCGCCCCTCCCCCACACCACCAACGGCCCGGGCCGCGTTCGATTTCCTCTCAAAGGGCCGGTCAATGAGATTTCCGTCGAACGGCCGGGGATCCGAAAGTTAAACG
This sequence comes from Lasioglossum leucozonium, assembly GCA_028454225.1. Classification (NCBI taxonomy): domain Eukaryota; kingdom Metazoa; phylum Arthropoda; class Insecta; order Hymenoptera; family Halictidae; genus Lasioglossum; species Lasioglossum leucozonium. The sequence continues at coordinate 15,210,347 of CM052219.1, forward strand.
GAGAAATTTCCGCGCAGGGACGAAGGTAACGAATTTCGGGAAACGTTAGGCTCCGTTCGTCGCGGAGGGAAAGGTCGTCCCGAACATGGGGAGCAGTTGGGTTAAGGTCAGAGCGAACGTCCGATTCAGGATCGTCCTGGCCTGTAACCGATCGTGAGGGGATCGGGAGAGATGTCGCGGAGGACCGATAGCGCGAAAGAGAGGGGGGATTTCGAAAGACGGGAAGAACGAGAGAGAGAGAGGGAGAAAGAGAGAGACACAGTTGAGAAAATGTGAAAGAGTGAGGCCGAGAAAGAGAGGGCGAGAGAGAGAGAGAGAGAGAGAGAGAGAGAGAGAGAGTGGAGTATTGACGTTGTGCCGCTTTTAAATATTGCATCCAAGTCACGTTCAGGACCGTATCCTCTCCACCCCGAAGCCTGAGCCCAATGCCCCCACCGTCAACCTCGAGTCAACCCCCTTCCCCTTTTTCCGACCCTACCAGCCAAGCGGCTGGGCCGAACGTCGCATAACTACCGCAAGGTTTCCAGGGAGACAAAGGAAAAGCCTGGAGGAAAGAAGACAGGACCTAGAGAGAGCGTGGCAGCGTGGTACGGCAGCAGGGAAGAAAGAAACAAGGGGAGATCGAGGGAAGAAAAAACATTCCTGGCCAGTCTCTTTCTCCCCGCGGTGGTACGTGGCGTAAAGAAGGTAACGAAAAAAAAAGAAAAAAACACACGCAGAGAAGGGAGAAGGAGAGAACGAAGGGAGGAAGCGAAAAGATAATGCACGTAGAGGCGGCTCGGACGCTTGTGCGGGAGATACGTTCGACGCTTCGAGAGAATGGAAGAACGGAGAATGGAAGAGAGGAGGGAGGTGGAGAGAGAGAGAGAGAAAAGAAGGAGGTCTCTACCGAGCCGGGACGCGAAACGCGTGGTGCTACTCCCTTTGTCGTCACTTAGCCCTTTGTCGGCACCGCGATCGTCATTAGAATGATTTTCTAAACGATTTATTTAGCGTGCGCGAGTGGCCAAACGAGATAGAGGATTCACAAGCGGCGATGGATCCGAGGATGTACAACGATTCATTGGATAGAAGTCGCCGGAGATGTCGCTTTCACCAAGTTGTGCTGCACTGCGTAAAAACTTCCGGACGCGAAAAGAAGGTAAGGAAACCGAACGACGCTCGAGTTGGCTGACCTTTATCCGGATCCCCTTCCGCGATCCTCGAACATCGCTCCTGCCTATCGATCGCGGGCTGATCGACGCGTCGAACAATTTATTTCCCTCCCCGGTCTCGGAGTAGGACTCGACCCTACTCGCGAGAGAACAACTGCAGCCACTTCCGAGTATCGACCAGCCGCAACGAAAATATATAAAATTCTAGGCTCCTCGGTGGAGAGCCAGCCAGGTGCCTCGAGGCGCCGCGCGCGTCGAGCATGTCCTCGCGGCACCAGTCGGCTCATCTTATCGACTATCGGGGCCAAATTAACCGTGTCAAGGACGGAAATTAAGGTATTGACCTCCGCGGAGGGTGAGGCGGAAAGTATGTCACTGCACGGGCTGGCTTCCAAAATTTTCAAACCAGCGAACCAACGGTTTCGTCGATTTCGTCGGCTGTTTTCTGCACCGTTCAATCGGGACTTGTTAACATTTAAGATATTCAGAAACCGACCAGCAACGACAGAACAACGAATGAAGAACAATCGGAGCAGCCGCTCGTGACCGCAGAAAATCGCACGACTGTGGTCGGATCATATACAAACTACCCTGCAGCGTCGAAGTGAAAATAAGTTTTTATTTTTGCATTCCATAAAAATAGTGCCCCACCCAGGGGCAAGTTAATGTCGAGCCGAACAGGAAACTCGCGTCACCTTCCCGCTGGCAGCTCTAGCGAGAAGACAACCTGGTCGCGCGTTCCACACGCACAACGTTTCGCGCGCAATTAGAAATTAATATCCCCGTCGGCGGCGCGTGGGACAGGCCGTTGAGGGGAATCGAAGAGAACCGAATCGTCGCTGGTGTAAACGAAGGGACGGAGTGCACGTACGTGGCCGTTTGCCCTTAAAAATTTCGCGCGAAACTATCGTTGGTCGCGCGAGCAGCCCTATAGAGCGAGCCAGTTCAAAGGAAAGGTTCGAAAGCCCCGGGAACGCGGTGCGTCGCGACGAGCGGTTTGAAACGGGCCGCGGTTGCGTTTCGTTTGACAGCGGATTTCCGTGATCAAGAGAGAGAAAAAGAGGAGAGAAGCGGAGGTGAAAGAGCACTTACCCTATTCCGGGAGCGTTTTCTTCGCTGACGATCGCAAAGGGAATTGGCCGCGCGTGTCAGTTGACTTCTATCTGTCCTCTGTCGGGCGACGAGTTCGAAAACACGGTTCACCGTGTCCGGGACACTAGAAACGAGGAGGAACGGGAGCGCGCCCCGGGAGAAACGGTGCGAATACGTGCGACACTAACGTAACACACGGGTGCGATATCGGAGGGAGCGACACGCAGCGCCAGGACAAGGTTAGAAACGCAGAAATGCCTCGGTAACGAGCGCAGAGCGGAACGTCTAGTTCGCCTCGAGGGCGTCGCGGCGCTGCCAGGCGACGATGCGACCGCGTTCCTACGATCCCCCCACGAATCTGTCCCCCGTTTCGTGGCTTTCTCCCGCGCAAACGCTATTGGCCACCCCCTACGATCCTCCCACCAACCGACGGACTCTCGAGGTACGTCGGTATTTCGACCAACCTGCTGTTCGCTAATTTCCACGATTACCCCCCGTACCCTCCCGCCCCCCTACCGTCGACCTCCACACCCACTCCACCCCTCGTAACAACTATCGAAACGATCTTCCAAAATTTTCTACCACCGATCCTCCACCAGCACCACCACCACCGCTACCATCACCCTTCGACTACCACCTCTCCCGTTAACCTACACCCTACGCCGCGCCGCACCCGTTCACCTTTCCCGCGACAATGACCGCTCGTTAATTACCACTGTCTTTAACGCCCGTTTAAGTAACTGCGCACCCAACTTTCGAATTGCCGCCAGTTCGAACTGCACGCCCCGTTAGCCGCGCACGCTATCGGTGCTCTCTTTGGATTTTATTAAACGCCGGTTGGGCCTTGAGTTTTTCGCAATGTACAATGCTGAACGAAATGATTCGATAATTGATACACTTTCCGATGAAATGATAGCACACGTTGAGATTTACATGATTTTTATTTATTTTTGTGTTGTTTTTTTGCAAACTACCCTCCTGCACAACACTATAGGATGATACAGTGTGCGACGAAGTGGGACACAGTTTTATTTTTCTGTTACAACTGAAATTTGTTTCTGTAACACTATTTCAGGATACGTTTAATAATACAGGCTGCAGCGGAATGACGTGTACAAGGGTGAATCTACGTGTAAGCATAAATCGAAGAATAGTTTTTTTCGTTTTGACGCCACGCTCACGCGAAAATCGAGTTTAAAGATCCGTCGGGCTCGTGAGCTTTAATATATGCATGAAGTAGAATTGGTCGGTCACGATCAGACACGTCAGACCATTCCTATCTAATATCACGCGTACTCGCTGCGTTTTCAAACTCAATTTTCTCAAAAACGAAGCTTCGGATGAAAAAAATTTTGTTCTATATTCTTTTGTTATTTTATAAGGAATCACCTCGTGCCCTCTTGTTAAGTAAAATTAAGTGTTACTCATTCAAATACGAATTATTCTACAGTTTTCTTCTTACTAAAAAGAAAGCAATATCGTATGAACGACTATTGAAGTTCACGTTTTTATAATTGTTTAGGATTTAAAAACACTGCGAAGCATAAAGTTCCGTAGTCTATCTATGGCATCACAATATTCCAACCTTTCGGCGTTATCGGTGAACCGTGTGTACTAATGAACCATAAGGGGGCAAATTCATCATATTATTGGATTAAATGCAACGTTCTTGCGTTTTCTGCAGGATGGAACTATAATGGGTCACTCGCGTAATTCGCTAGTAACTTCGTTCCCGTAACTTCGTTCGGCATGAAAGTGTATAATCAGAAACTAATGGGAACTTCGTTACCGATTAAATACTTAATTATTGAATCGTAACGGAAATTCGTTCGATAATCTTCAATATTATATTTTCATTTATTCACAAAGTAGAGAATTACGATGAATTAATTAGAACTTCGTTGACTACACGGTGCTTTTATTTAATTACAGTTACGTGAATTTGCGACAAGCCATGGACACATTACTAAAATTGAAACGTAATTATTAATTATATTTATCAAAATTTATGATATTGCCAATATACAGGGTAGGGCAATAACTATGTCCACCATGAATATCTCCGTTATTTCTAATAATATGAAAAAATGTTATACACGAAACTTGCACGGTACAGAGGGGGACATTGTGATACAAACATTTTTCGTGTGGTTGGATGCATAGAGGTGATTTCAAGATCACCTTGATTTTTTTAAATAGAATATCCTATTTTTTATACGATAAATCAATAGAATGTGAAATTTTGAGTATAAAAATGTTGACCGTCATACGCCCTAAATCTTGTACTTCATGAGATATTAGCAGTAGTTTGATACTTGTAACGTCATGTTGAAAGTTGAATGTCTCCGAGTGTTTATCTGACAATGTTTACCTGGCAAACTACTGCTAATATCTCATTAACAATTAGGTTTAGGGCATATGAAGGTCAACACTTTTATACTCAGAATTTCATACTCTATCGATCTATGATGTAAAAAATGGGACATTCTATTAAAGAAAATCTAGGTGACCTTGTAATCACCTCTATGCTTCCAACCACACGAAAAATGTTTGCATCACAATATACTGTGCAAGTTTCATATAAGATTTTTTCATATTATTCAAAGTGGACATAGTTATTGCCCCACCCTGTATAACTAACTGACTAAATATTACTTGCTAACTTAGTTCGTCACTTTACGAGACGCTCGTCCGCAGGAATATATTGTTATTCACATGGGAGATAAAAAACTTCTGTAAAATTGTCGACTCCATTATCACACCGCTTCTGTTTGTCACATCGGTATATGTATATCTGATGAATTACTTTTTTATATGGGTAATCTTAAAGAGAAGATCTGAATGTTGGTATCTTGTCGAAGATTAATTCGACCAATGGTGAGCGTACAATTAAATTGTCCGATATCCGAACTTGCTATAAATTCTTATTCGACAGAAATGAACAGCGCTGATTGGAAAATGTATCAATTTCAGTGAAACGGTGATCACCGTGCCAGATGCTTTTTGCAAACAGCAAATTGGGCAACTGAACGGTTGAATGCACGAAGAACCGCAACATTAAATATTTAGGACCGTTTCGAAATCACTGTGAACGAGAAACATCAATCCTGTAGGCAGCATGCGTGGACGTGAACGTCGATCGGACGGTGAGTGCCTTGAAATAATTTCATATTAATTATTTGACCGCATTTTGCGCGCGACGGTGGTCATAACGGATCCAGATGTCGTTGTTATGGAATTACAATTGAAACGCGCCGCGCCGCGCCGCGCCACGGCCTTCCGACAATGAGCGTGCAAGCAAAATACGATAAAATCAGCAACACTATGAAAACTGAAGAGCTTACGTGTGCAACGGCCAGGCGTACCCCCGGATAATCGGAATCCCGTTAGTGATTATAATAGACAATGGGTTTAGGAAGCGAGGCGCGAGCCGTATTTGTGTACTCGCCGGGAAGAGGGTTGAACTGTGCAAAAGTGAATCGCGGCCTCGTGGCATCCGCGCGCTTCTCTACGACAACCGTGGGAAAAATCAATACCAGTTGTGCTACCCCGCGGTCGCAATTTACTGTTTATCTTATGATTTTTTTTCAATGTATCAATTCCGCTACTGTTTTCGTTGAAACGCGCCCGCCACTTGTCGGGGTGTTGTCCGCGATAACTCGTATCGCCGCGGCTCGCTAAGCAAACTCAATCACGAATGAACCGCCGCCGCGAGGTTAAATAACGACACATTCGAATTTCATCATAAAGCCAGATAAACGAGCGATGTTTATCGAACACTCGGAATTGACCGGTTCCTTTTTATACAGACAGCAACGCGAAATCGTTTGTGAAACTCTCCGTTTAGAAATAGACGAAGGTCAGCACGGATCTTTTGCAAACACGCTCTTTCCGTTTAATCCATACATTTCCAAGGCAACGAAATTCAATATAAATCGCAATTTCGTTTGTAAACAATTTCTTTTTTTTTTTTAGTTATTGACAACCATGGCACGATTGGAAATATATTGGGATTATGTTGCTATCGGTTTTTGGTGTGCAACTTTTTACGGTTCACTCTGGAATAAAACAGTGCCCCATATCTTTGTCTGGTTCTTCTTTAAAATATTCATTACAGTCTCGACTAAGGACGGAGAGAAATAAGTCTTATTTGTTTTATTAGTAACAATTAAAATTACAATTCTCTTTTTTTATCAGTTGATTTAGTACAACATATGAGGATCCTCAAGGCTTCAAATGGCTTGGAAAGAATTGTAATTTCGAAAATAACAAGTACCGTTGTGTTATTGTTAGGTTATTCAAATTATTAACAGGACATAGACATTTTTATTTATAGCCTGCTTCTCGTAATCGATGTAGACAAGTTTTATTTGCTCACGGGTAGAAATAGAATATTTTCACAATACGAATTAACTTTCGTACAGTTGGGATAGCATTGTATAATTTATTTCGCGTTATTTCTGTGTGGTTGCGCGAAAAAAAGCAAGAATGAACAGGGCAGAACAATTGAAACGCGTTTTTCCTTGCTCGCTGACGTTTTCGCTATTTCGAATTAAATACGACGACGTGCCCGTGGCATTTACAAATACTCCGCGATCTCGGACTTGTTAATTATTCCAACCGGTAGGTCAGACAGAAACGATTACCCGTCGAGTCGTAAAAAAAGTACAATTTCCCAAGTAATTTTGCGTATTGCGGCCTCTGGCGGCCGTTTATTTATTAAAACAGTCAGTGGCATGAACCTCTTTAAATCACGCGTATCCCTCGAGTGCCCCTGTCCCTCTAATATTTATTAATCTCATTCGAGCTGACCGCCCTCGCCATGACCAAGCACTCGGCATTGGACGTTCGTTCGTCTAGAATCATTCGGCACAATTTCCAACGCGTTCTTCTTCATCCGTAATCCCGGTATAAGTAAAATAAATTCACCATCGTGATTCATGATACAGTAAAGTAGCGCGCTAGCTCCCATCCCCTCGTCCGAGCAGGGACAGAAATCGTGAAAGGAAACTATTTTTTTGTATGACGCGTCGACCGCTGCGAAAGTAAAAAAAAATTTTTTAGCTCTTCTCCCAGAATTGGGGCAAGTGTTGAGAAAATGACCTGAAAAAGATTTGGGGCCGATTGGATCGTGAGAACACGACGCGCATCAACTTTGTAATTTGATAATTTGAGATTTAGAAATTTTGAAATTTAAAAATTTGAAAATTTGAAAGTTTGAAAATGTGAAAATTTAAAAATTTGAGAGTTTGAAAATTTGAAAGTTTGAAAATTTAAAAATTTGAAAGTTTGAAAATTTAAAAATTTGAAAGTTTGAAAATGTGAAAATTTAAAAATTTGAGAGTTTGAAAATGTGAAAATTTGAAAATTTGAAACTTTGAAAATGTGAAAATGTGTTGCGCGTCGGTTTCGCTATTTGAACTAAATAAATAAACTGGATAGACAGTAGTAACAGAGTCAGAACACCAATCGTTTGACAAGCTAAAATAACTCTGTGTTAATAAATACAGGAATATTGTCTGAAGAAGTGGTTTGCGACGAACATGCTACGCAAAATTCCCAAGCGTGCCCCTGGCCGCAATAGTGGCCAGCCCGGTCCTCTAAAGGTTAAGCTTGCAAGTGATATTTCTGTGTTGAAATTGTCTGAAACATGCAGTAGCTCCTGGAATGGTCCTGCGTTCGCGAAGGACTCGCTTCGTCTTGGTTCGCGATGTAATTACAATAAAAATAAGCCAGGGGTGCACATAAGCGGCGCACGCCTCTAACGCGATCCTCATCCAACGTCACAATAGCCTTGTTTGTCGCGGGCAATTTGCGGAGCATTAGCCCCGACGCGGCTATAAAACGGCTAAGAATTCCTAGCGCGTCGAAAACGCGGCGTTATATAAACTCGACACGCGGGTACATTAAAGTTGCATAAAATTAATTAACGTGCCGCTGCGCTTGACAGGAAATTAACAACCATTGTGTCGTACGGTATATCAATTTATTAGGTTCAGCCGGGCACGGTTCACAGCCTGAAAGCGTGCACGGACATTAAACGATTATATTTTCGAGCCGGCCGGCCGGGCCGGCTCATGCAAGCGAGCCGCGCGCTGATCGGGGTCGCCTCGACCGGTTTACACGTCAAAGTTTACCAAAGGTTCTTCAGGGCCGATGCACCGAACCTTCCCATCGTCCGGTGAACATTACCATCCTGGACACTGTGCTCATTATCGCTAGCACGGTTATAAAGCTCTACTACACCCGGAATACCAAACAACCAAGCGATCCTTATCGATATGCTCCAGAATATGTATACATACAACCCCGACCAGAAGTAGCCGGACACTTACTTGTTTGCGGCTGCCGCATACAGTCGCTCCGAAACCGATTAGCACAATAAATTTCCGGTTTTCGAACAATTTTCTATAACTACAACGGCGTGCAAAATTGAAAGGTACGTTGGAAAATTGTCCACGTTCAAAGCGTCGTAACTTTATGAAAAAGTGTCGTAGAATATTCGTTCTGGTCTCATTCTGAACCTTGAACCTTCTACTTTTGAAACCTACTCATTTATCTCAATAAAATTTTCTGCGCTATTTAACGGGCGAGAAAATGAACATACCTTTTCAATTCGGAAATCTAGCGAAATCGAACGTTCGTAGAAAATGTTAAAAATTTTGAATGGAACCACCGCAGAGCTGAAGATCGGAGTCTCGCTTTTGAAATTGTACCGCCTTGAAGATTTTTCTAAATAGTATTATTTATGACAAAAAAATCTTTCATCGTTCCACTAAACATTTTTTTAACAAATTAACCGTGTCATAGGAGCGGAAGAGAGCTTTCCAAAGACCCGTCGACGTTTCCGTCATTCCCTGTGAGCGCTCTAATACCTGTAGCCGTGGGTGCAGAGTAGCGCGTTAACATCTCGGCGTTATAATAGCGCGTACCTACTTATAGAAATAGTTGTAACGGAATGGCGCATACATACGTGTGCGCTCGCGAATGCCGGCTAGTCCGGACAGAATGGGGCGAACCAAGGCGAGCGCATTAGGGGTGGGTGATTGTAATTTCACACATGACGTAACGCACACTCCCCCGCCCCCCTCAATTTTCTGCTGCAAACATCCCCCTCTCCGCGTCACGCCTCTCCTTCCGCCGCTGTATTTTGGTTTCGTACGTACAACATATGCGTATCCACACATACCGGTGAGAGGGTAATCCTCTCCCCGTGCGGCGGGCCTCTCTCTCACCCTCTCTCACGGTTCTTTGCTTTGTCCCGGCGCGGCGGCGGCGTATCTTCTCTCGCCTTCTCCTACTCTATCCTCTATCCAGGCGACGGATCTCGGATCCGCGCGCTCTTTCCTCGTGCCGGTAGTACCACCGCGGAACCGCAACCGTGTCGGTAGCGACAGCCAAACTGATGGTTCTGTGCTGATTAGAATTTTCGGTTGAAAGCGCGACACCGATAGTCCGCGCCACGAGCTCTCTCATCTTCTCGTCGAACCCCGCGCGGGCCGCCATGCGACGACGCGACAGCACTGAAATTCTGTTAACCGTTAGACACGCGCCGTACCTCGACGCGTTATCAAGAGCTGTTCATTACGCGTAAGTGAATAGAGGAATACATTCAAGCATAATTGAAATACGTCGCCGCTCATCGCCGTCAAAGCGACCTGTCCGCCCAGCTATTTCGCGTTCGCCTCGTCTTGGATTACCATTGCGTGTTTTACGCGACCCTACGATTTTTGTTTCGGGACAGCTACGTTTCTATCGGAATTGCCAAGAACAGCAGCGGCTAAGAGCTGGCGATGAGGTGACTCGGGAGAAATGCAGAAAGCGGGGCTCCGAGTCACCGTGAACTCCGACCGCGAAACGGAGGGAAAAGGGCCAGAAGGGTCCTGGGAGAGGAGCTTTACTGGGTCCCACACTCCCCCCTCCCCCTCCCGGAATTTCATAGATCGAGGGGCTGGTTCCATTCCTCCTCTCACTTAACAAAAAAAGGTACGTTTCTATCGAATAGTTGGTTATACAGGGTGTTACATATGCGGACGTTTCCGTTTGTGACTCTTGGCCCTTTCGGAGATACGTGTCGGAACAGAAGGTTTACTCGAAAATTGAGAAGACCTAGAGCACTTTGGACGATGCAATGAGTTGCATCGCTTCCATGAATCCGAATCTAATCAGGAGTAGCTCGTAGCCCCCCTTCACGATCGGGTAGCTAAATTCCCAATCGAGCAGTTACTAGTATTCAGTTAATTAAACCATGGTAGATCGCCACCGCATTTCTCGGTGCGTAGTAAACTGGGAGCTTAATTTCGTACAATCCGCGACAAGTTACACTGAACAATTGTAAATCCCCGACTTAATAATAGAACATATTGTCACTCTATATTAAGATATTAGAATCCTTGTTATTCTCGCATTCCTTTCGAAATTCCAATAGTTGGTACTCTGCGACGATACAATCACGATCGTATCAAGTTCATTTTCATACGAGTCGAGACAAAGAAACCAAAACGTAACTCTCGGCCCGTAACACAGGGTGTAAAAATTTTTTAAAAATTTATATTGACTCTTTTATAAATACAGTAGAATTTTAAATGGTCTAGTGACTTCTGGACCACTCCGTGGCTGTAACAATTTGATTACTGTCACTACAAACGCGTAGGTTCTTTGTTTGTCGTTAGGTGGACGTACAAAAAAGGCGGGTGAACATCGGTCGAACGATTATTTCCCGGTAAAAATGTTATGCAAATCTTGATAGTTGTAGTAGCTCGACGATACACGGCCAGAAGTTTGTTCATTAAAAGTACTAGTCGCCCGAGGGATTGTTGATCATGCCCTTAATTAAATGCACTTTATCTTCGCATAGCTTTGGCAATTAATTCCTGCAGAAACTTTGCATAGCTTTGCGCCACATTCGTGCCACGGCGCGGCTCGACGGTGTTCCCATTCGTTCGCTATTCGAGCAAGACCTCGGAGGACGGGCAGAGAGGGGGTGAGACGTTAGAGGGGGAGGGCGAAGGTTTCTTTCTGCATAACGGCGAGAGTCGATGCACTTCGGCCTACGGGCCGTCGTTAAGCATTCATGAGGGTTGTCTGTACATCTCTGGTCTGCCAAATATCTCTCTCTCTTTCTCTCTCTGCCCATCCCCTATACGCTCCTTTCAGTGATATTTAATATCCTCAAACTGGCGTTAGCCGGTGAGAGGGGTGAGACGCGAGACAGAGAAGCAACGATGTAACTAGGAAAACGGAGAAAGAGAGAGAGAGAGAGAAGGAGAGGGAGAACGAAGGGATGAGGTTTAGATGGGAACGCCTTATCAAAAATTAAAATTTCATTCGGCCAGACCGAGCATCTCTATTTACATCCTCGAGGCGGTTTAGAGCCACCGGAAGCGAAAGTACTGGCACGGGGTAGGCGAGCGAATCTCTAATCGTGAGAAACTAACTTTCTCTTCGCAAAAGTTTCGCGGAGCTATCGTTCGGTTCCTTCATCCACCCCGTTCCGTTCCGTTTCGTCCCGTCCCGTCCCGCCGCGCCGTGCGCCGTTTTTGTTCGAATTTATTTCCTCGCCCCTAGCGCCGGATTTGAGCGTACATTTGAATTTATGACCAGGCCCGCCAATCGATGCCTCGTTACTTCACCTGAGATTCGCGTAAGCCGGTTATCTTTGCCTCGACCCTGCCTCGCTCTCGCGATCTCCGGCTTCGATTAATCGAGTAACAACGACGACGGGCTCCCTTCGACACGACGGCGACGGCGACGTCAGCGGTTGCGGCTCTTTATAATCGGTTTCATTTTGTCTTCCAGCCGATCCGGGGTTTTAATTGCTCATCCCCTTTTATCAACGATGTAAATAAGCGCGGGCGAGCGAGCGCCAGATGGAATATGAATTCAACGTCCCAGGCCGACGGACTTCTGCTTCCTATGTCGGTCACGATAAAAATGCAAAAAAATGTAATTCCAAGACGAGCACGGGCTCCGGCTCGCTTTTAATTCCGGCGCCGACCACGCCGAGCAAGCTTTATCACCGCGTTACAAAGGCTATTAACATCTGCCCGAGTAGAGAGAGCGAGAGCGAGAGAAAGAGGGAGACAGAAGGATTTAGACGCGCAATTACGCGGGCCCGATCCCGAGCAAATATTCATCCCATTCGCTCGGAAGAGGAAAAAGGGGCGCGGAGTTTCTTTTCGCCCGGGAGAAACTGGTAATGCGGAATTAATTGGAACGCCTATGGCGAACAGCCTGTGTACATATTTCAATGTTCGAGCGGGCACAGCCTCTACGCGAGCTACGTTCGATTAATTCCGAGGACAGTTCGCTCGATCTTCGACGGCCGAGCTTCGAGAAGTGTCCGCGCCGGTGGTCATGACCTGTCGCGATGAACACGCAAACAGCACTGGGACCGAACGTGAAAAAAAAACGAAAAATAAATATCTGTTCGGAGAGTTTCGCGAGCGAAACCCCCGTGAACATTACGACCGAACGGAGGCGGACAGAGAAGGCTGCGGGCTACGAGAAGTGAGACAAACGAGGGTTGAATGGCCGTTTGCAAAATTATTGGGTAGAAAGAGGGAAATCGGGTGCAATCCGTGCGCGGCTAACCGCAAATGCCGAACGAATATATTCGTCCCTTTCTCGTTCCCTATCGTACGTTTATTCGCGTGTCCTCCTCTCTCTCTCTCTCTCTCTCTCTCTCTCTGTGTGTCTCTCTTTGGCCTTCCCCCGCGACCTCCCTTGATACCGACGTTGCTTCCACCCTCTCGAATTTCGCGTCACCCCGGCTCTCTCTCTCTCTCTCTCGCTCTCTCGCTCTCCTAGTTCTCTCTCTCAGACTGCTCATCGGAAATCATTGCACGCCGCCAATTGTCAGCTGGTGGTACGGCGGATTGGCTCAGGCGCAAACGCGTTACCTCTGTTGTTCGAGTAGCAGATCGTTAGAAACGCTTTAATACGCTCGGTATGAACAATTTGACGTTGATATCGTTAGGCGATCGAATCACGCGCGTGCCATACCACGGACGCTTAGCTTCGTGCCGTGGACGCTCCGAAGTCTCACATGTTCAGGTTTTTATTGTGCAAGTTACCACCATACTTTCGAGTAAAGAGTGATCCAACAATATTTCCGCTGCTTCGTTTATCAAAATTGTTCTTTCCATTCATTCGCACGAGACTGAATAATTGAATAACAATTTTGATACACTGGGTCAGAATAGACCCGGACTCCGCCGTTGGTTAGCCAACTTCAGTTTCCATGCACATCTGCTTGTATATACGCGAAGTTGTTTCAACCGTAAAGTTAGCTCGCTCGTTTTCCTGTATTTTTACACATTTTTGCATAACGCAGGTACCTACGTAAATGTATTTTAACTGCGTAGTTATTAATACAATTGTTAATATTACATGATGTTGAAAGGTGAAAGTTTAGGCGTTACCTTGTAAAGTTTAGAAAGTGGAGGAAGTTGATTTCTCTAATTAGAATATTCCCAGTGGTGATGATAGGACGAAAGTTTTAAAAAATTTTGTTCGTATGCGTGGATTATTGCACTGCGCATACTTTCACGTGACGTAAGTCTACCTACGTAGAGTTATTTTTACTGTATATTAATCTCTTAACTGGTGGACAACGCAGGAATAATTTTAATACCTGAAAATGTTGTAAAAACTGTAATAAATGATGCTCATGTATTTTGTACGCCATTTTTTACTAGTTTTTTTTACTTTCTTTAAATAAAAAGCTATTATTTGCTATTATTTGACTGTTTGACACTAGAATGACGTACCATATGTTATGTTACAAAAATTCTTTGAAATTCACAATGTTACGCAATTTATTCTTCTGATTGTGTTCAAGTATGAGTCTGAAGTATTTCAAGTAACGACTGACTAGGATATTCAGTATTCAATTAATTTTTCTTTTTATGACCGCATTCCTTTCATCGCAGGTGGAGGTACTGGAGCTCTTGACCTTATTGGCGGAGTGTCTCATTCTTTCTCATAATAATGACACATTACGTGACTTGTGTTATTCTTTAATCCGTCCCGTACTGCTACGTCTACAAACCTTTAAAACAGAATTTTACAACCTTGTAGAAGAGACAAGTAATGCGTGGTATCTTAATCATTTACGAACTTCTAAAATACACGGTTGCCTGCACCGACATATTAGAGCAGTTAAACTTTTATTCACCGTCAGTAAATCTTAAAAATCTCCTCTTTCTGTTCATAAAATCCCACCGCGCAATATAAGGCCAGCATACATATCTGCTTTCATGCTCCGGCGAATTCTATTTGACAAAAATTTCGCCACAATTATTTATTTGTCGAATTCGTTGCTGTTAAAAGCAACGTACATTAACATACCGAAATCGAGGACAGTAAAATCGCGTTAGCATAAAGCCGGTACAGAGAGAGAGAGAGAGAGAAGTACACGCGAGATCGGCCGTCGAATCGCTTACACCCTATTCCGTTCAAGTATTATTTAGCCGGAAAGTGTCGCGCGCAAATAGCCGCGGCTCGTTTTCTTTTTTCTTTTATGTTTAATTCTCCGCCGTACCGTACGGTTTTACATGTTTGTCCGCGGCTGTGCACGGCCGGCTGTGTTTTACACGAAAACTTTTTCCGCCGGTGTAACGCATCGTTTGTAACAAAAAAAAAAAAAAGAAACAGGGGTCTCTTGTTTGCGGAGGGCAAACTCCGAACGCTATTCATATTTCCCCTTTAATATCTCGGCCGTTCCGCGTCATTGTTCTCTTCCGTCCTCGACCTGCCTTCGATCGGCCACCCTTCTCTCTTGTCTGCTCATCGGAAATCATTCCCACACCGCCAATTGTCAATCGCCGGTAGCCCGGATTGGCTTCGATCCAATACAACTAAGTTCTCCGCCCTCGCCTCCCTCTCTCTCTCTCTCTCTTTCTCCCTCTCCACCCCCTCACTCCTCTCTCTCTCTCTATCGGCCATTCCGCCGATTCTGCGCGGGCACGATCGTGTTATCCGGATTGTCCGGAAATCCGTCAGATCGAGACAATCGATGGAACCTGTGGACCTGACTGCCGCGGAGACGCGAAAACGCCGAAATGGGGCGTGATTCGTGAACCGGAGGCGGCGGAGATTAATTTACCCGGAAAATTCGGGGATTAAAACATATACTCGCGGCGCCAATTGAATTTGTACGTTCGCCTGTTTTCGCACTGATTTAACGACGATCGATGGAACGCCCCTGACGCCCCCCCACCCCACCCCCTCCCCACCGCACAAGAGAGACCCGACCCTGATAATTTTCGCATTACAAGTTACAAGACTCCAATTCAGCCGGCAATCACGGCATCGCAAAACCATTTACGGCCGGACGCACGGACGATGAAATTATTATTTGGGGAGGTTTAATAAATTGCTATCGATCATTAACTGGCGGAGTGTCGCATTTGTATCTCGGGTGAATTAAAATTTTCAGAAAGCGTGCTCTGAAGAACCGTATGAAATTCTATTTTTTCTGGTTGACGGTTTCAGTGGCCAGGTGAATGTAAAATTTCATTATATGGTATGATAATTTTTAATGTTTGGAAGATTGTGGTAGTTTTAGAAATTATTTTAGGAGCCGCGGCGAAATGGTCGCACACAGCGTTGGAATATTTTTAAAAATAGTATAACATTAAACCTGCGTTCATTTTGAAGTTTATCACGTTCGCTGCTTACCTTTCTCGTTAAAATGTTTTATTAAATGCAATGCAACTGCATCGTGATATGTTAAAACAATTTTCCAGAAGATAGTCATGGATTTTAAACAACAAAAATATTTGTTCTACCATTTGTCCACCTGTTATATCGTGTAGAAACATCTTGGACAAAAATGAATTATATTATGCATTATTACATTATATATTATATCGTCTGTGTTGTACATTATAATGAGGTTCCATGTATTATTCCCGCGTTAATATAGTGTTTGTGTTAAATCATTCTACCGCGAATAAATTAAATTAAATTAAACTCGAATTCAAATTAAGTTTATTCAACAATATCTCGTTAAAGTATCATGTTGTTTCGTATAATTGCGAAATGGTAGATTCGAATTGGGTCATTTTAAACCGTCTGAAAATTTATGTTAGTTCGTAATGCGTTGAGAATGTCTACCGTCTTCAAACAGCCTTACAATCCTCATCAATTCATAAAAATAGGTTACTAGAAATTCGGACCTCGGTAGAATAACATGTTTGCTTCCAAAATACAGTCAGTCGCGTTTTCTCTCGGCTAGTATGGATATTTCGCTCGCACTTGAACTCTCGGAAATCGTTTGTTTCAGCTCGCTCGAAATCTCGGAAAATCTACCCACTCGGATAAGCGCATTTTTATTCCACGCGTTTATTCGTTCGCGCGGATCGGGTGGAAATGATAACAACCGTGTGTTAGTTTTAATTTCTAAGAGATCACTTCTACGATTTTTCTCTCCCGCAATCGTCGCGTAAAAAGAACGAGTTACCTGTTTAGTCGAATAAATCTCTCCGATTTTCGCATCAAGCAAAGCAAACAGATAAATATCGCGAACGAAATGATAAACAAACTTCGGTCGAAAAACGTAATACTGTCGCCTTTATTTTCGCCGTAACAATGGTGCAAACAATGCTTGTATTATGTTTCCTGATAATTTATTCCATTTTATTGCAACGAATTCGATTCGTTGTTGAAAATTGTCAGATTGCTTCCCATTCCCGTATACAGCATGCGCGGTTTTCATTGTAGTTTGATATTATATTTCAATCTCGTGTGTGCGTAGGCCATGCTAGAATGGATATGTACCCTGTTGCAAACTGTTTGAATAATTCTTATTTGACAAACCGAAGAATTAACGTATTGGAAAATCTATCCGCCTACGTTATTCGCTCTACGTTTTTACCCACATGTATTTTTAGAAGATTTAAGCTTCCATATTGCTATTCGTTCTCCTTAAATAAACTTTATAGTTTTTCTATTGTGATCATCCAAATATGGCCGAAATTATCAAGCTCCATCCATTTATTATCAAGATTTTACCACATTTCCTTTTCGTAAATTAAATCTTTTCGATATCTCTTTCTTAAATCTTTTTCAAACAACAATATTTTAGCGCGTGTATAAAATATTCACTTACCTTGTTCGGGAAGTAATTACCCTTCGGCTCAAGAGAGATAAATGAGACCGATGTCGGGATAACAGGAATGCACTTTAGCGTGGAACTTGCTACGTTCTCTTGCTTTTTTTATGCAATGTGTCGTCTTTCCTCGGCTTCGGTAAACGACGCTTGCCAAACGACGCCGTTTAGCTTCACGATGGAAGAATAAATAAGAAGCAGGGTTCTTCAAACTCGGTTACATCGAACCGTCGAATTCCAAGCCGAAATTGATGAAATTATTTATGGAAGCAGGGAAATTACAGTCACGCGAGGATCAACCCTTAAGGACGGTCGCGTGCGGCAAATATGCATCGACGTTTCAGATATAAATCGGAGGGGAAGGGCTAGTTGGCGGGCGAAACCTTTTAGGAAATATAGGTTTCCCCGCGAATTCGAGGCAGGAAATGCCCCGGCGCAAAATTCCTGGTGGTCGATGAGGAGGATAACTCGTCCCTGAAGTGCAGTAACCTCGGCAGAAGAGTCTCTGGTCCGCTCTAGCATCGCAAGAAGGTCTTATGACCCGTGCAAAATGAATGCATCCCTTCGCAGGCTTGCATCCTTTTCATTCCCGGGCTTTCCACCATTGGGCCGTCCGCTAAATCGAGCGTGTTCGTAAAACGAAATACGGAATTTCATTTGAATCTTTCGCTCCCTTCCAGCCGTCCGTCCGGCCACCCTACCTTTCTTATTCATTCTTTATCTTTGCGAAAGCACGGAGCAAACAGCTCGATAAAAATATTTACATAGAGATTGCGCTCGAAAACGGGGACAACAATTTCGCCGCGTGACACCGTTCTCCTTGCTCATGGAATTATCGAATGCAACGAAATCCCCGCGAATAAAATTTCTCTCCCGCGGCGCGGCAGAAAAAAAGTAAAAATTAAGTGCAACGTAGGTAGAATTGTTGCGTCATGCTAAACGCCGCTGTTCTCCACCAAGCTGCTTTACCAACTAATTTTACGTTCGTGTTTCTCTTTTCGGGAGAACTACAAATAAACGCGTGAGATAACAGTATTTTGGTTTTTCGTTAATTTGCTGTAAATTATTAATGGAAGAAGAAAATCAATTTTACACGTATTTACAAAGAAGTCTCATACAAAAGGTGTAAACGAGAAACGAACATAAAATTTGTTTCGTGCAATCTACGAAGTACACAGCAGAACAGTATAATATCGTCATCTAGAAAATACAGACTTCCAACAAAATAAGACATAATCGAATTAGAAATATTCTCTCGGGAGGTAAACGGAGAGAAATTATTTAACCCGTTTAGACGTGCCGTAGCATACACGGCGCAGTTCATTAAATAAATAGAGAAACTGCCATACTTTAACTTATGAATATGCATGAGCCCGCTGTATCATATATGGGAAGGGTAGTTCCCGGCAACCCTTACATGAATTTATCATTTTTGTAGTTCGCTGACTATTTTCAAGCGTCCTTAACTAAAAAGAATTGGATAAAATCAACGCAGTTTATTTCATGAAACAAAAACCACAATATTTTTATCAGTTTATTCTCGCAAACAATATAGGTATCGATTTTCGACGGAAAAATAGATTTAAAATTTTTATTTTATATTTCGAAGTTGAAAGTACTTGTAACAATCACTGAATGTGTCCGCTTATATCGTGCAATTAATCGGTGTGGCGAATGACCGGCTCGGTTCGAGATCGGATGACGTGAATGAACGTATTAAAAAAAAAAAAACTGGAATCTGCGCGCGAACGATGTTTTTCCAAGGAAGAGAAACGTACCAGTTTCAGACATGGAAAACATCCCTCTCGATGAGACGATGCGGTTACCTCGGTTTCCTCCTTCCGCCAGCCGGTCCTCCCTCAGCCCCGTCTGAACCCCGCGCCTTCCCAGAACTCTACTTGCGTATCCCGAACAGGTTACAAACGACGGGCACGGTATTACAAGCCGCAAATTACACCCCCGCCGCCCTCGCTGCCACGTGAATGTGCGAGGCCAAGACTGCTGGATTACACCCCCGGCAGCGAGAGCTTCCGCTGGAATACCTCCACGGAAACGGAACGGCCCGGGTTTCCGAGATAAATTAGGGTGAAGAATATTAACTGTCGTTAGGCAGACAATTATTGGGACACGGTAATGCGCGAAAATGCCCGGCGCTCGGAACGAAAACGATTCCGTGCATTCGCGCGGAAACGTTCTCCATCCCCACCCCTCCTCTCCACCACCACCCTCCGCCTTAGCCATCGCTGCTGTTTCTGCTGCACGTCTTTCCCATTTTCACGCGTGCGTGTCTTTTACGGCTTCATTGTATTCGCGTCAAGAAACGATCCGCGGCCGAATTGCGCGTAACAACGCGCTCCCGTCGTCGTAAATAACACCGGGCGGACCGGATAATATCGACAGTGGTAAAAAGCATCGCGGAACTATCGACATCCGAACAGATATTTCACGAAGATAAACGCGCCGCATAATCCCCCGTGTAAAGTGATGTTGCGGCGGCGCTTCTTCTGTTCATAAATTACAATATCCACGGGGGCCGCACTTTCCTCCCCCCTGCTGCCCCTCTCGCTCACCTGATGCGCTCCGATGCAACCTGCCCTGCCGTGCCCAACACCCCTCCCCCCGAAACTTGCAGGAAATTCGCTAGAGAATTAACGCCTTGGATTTCCCCAAACGATGAATTACTACGCGACCCCGTGGCCTGCACTTTAATCGCCGGGATAACGACGCGCCGCGATTCTGGTATTTCTAAGTTTAAGCCCATACCCCCGCGCGCCAACGTTAACGAGGATAAATTGAGTGGTGATCGATAACCGGTAAATCGGTTCGCCGGTAATTAAACACTCGGCTAAGACGCGTTCTATCCGAGAACTTCCTGGTTAGAAGAAATATCGCGGAGGGTTTCATTTTACGTGGGAGAGTTTACTGGATTATATGTGTGCGCACGTAGTACGTGTATGTGTGTGTGTGCGAATGGACGGGCTGGATAGAGTTTTAGAGGGTCAACAAAACCAAAGTCGACGGCCGAAAAATTACGTTGCGAAGCAGGGCGAAATGTTTTCGACTTAATCTCGCGCTGCGGCTTAATTTTCCGGAATTATGTAGCCGCTGGAGAACGTGCCCGTATCTGAAGACCCCTCGTTCACCAGCTGCCGCGATCCTTTCCGCCTTTTCGACCGTAATAACGCGGCACAAAGAGCCTCGCGGCGAAGCGTCGTTCCGTTAATTAATTTACAGGACGGCGAGCACTGGATTAGGAAACCCGCGAACGATTGCGTTCTTCGCGAGGCGAGAGGTCTTAGGAAGGTGTGAAAAGAGGAACTCGTGTCAACCTCCGTCAACCTCGTCTAAGTTATCTGATACCCCAAAAATGGCACAATTGAATTTATTCAGGCGATGTACGATTTTTATTGCAAGACGATTTGTTCCGTCATGGAAAGATGTCTGTAGTTTTAATAATTCTAAAATATATTGTATGAAAATTTATGAAAAAATTAATAAAATACAGAACTGTGAGAACGTCTGAAAAATTTAAGAATATATTTTTATTTTCGACTTTTGAAAGTGTTTAAAAGAATAATTGAATTTTATTTGATCTCCGCTTCTCGCGATTAACTCGAAAAATTTCACCTATAGATCTTTTTCCAAATTTCACCAATTTCGTGCGACCAGTTCTATCTAGTTGCAGCGTCGTAAACCTTCAACGCGTTTCGCCGACGATCAGTGGCGTTTCATCTATAACGGATCAGTTTTAATCGCTTTCGATAAGCACTCGAACGATTCCCGGGTAACTTTTAAACCGCGCTTTTTCGCTGTGTAGCGCGCCGTGCCTGTGAAACTCGCTCGCTCGTCGGCGAACATTTTTAATTGGAACATAAATTCTCGCAATTCAGGGTCGGAAGTTTTCGCGTCGGCCGCGCGAGGCGAGCCCGAAAGTGGGTTTCGAAACTAGAGCGAAACGAGGGAAGCGGGCGCGGAGAGCCGTTCGTTTTAACTTGGAAGCGTTTTTCGCGTTTTCCGAGGGTGGAGCGGAAAATAAAGGGAAACGGTGTGCGGCGGGTAACACGGCTGGTGTTGCGAAAACGAACGTGAATAATAGAGGGAGAAAGGAGTCAGTTCCGAAGGAAGACGAAATCGTTTTCCCTATAGATGGAATTTTGCAGCTCGCGCGCGCGCCTGAACGGCATTCGGCGAAAGTCTGGAAAGCCCCGGATCCACACGGAAAATTTTCGCAGACGGTGGCATTACTTTTTACGAGTGTGGCACCCAAGAGACGGACCGTATCCGCGGGCCGCCGCTCTCTAACTGCTCCATATTTTATACCCTGTTGCTTTCGACGCACGTTATACCGTGGAACAGCCAGTTCTTAGCCTTTAAAATGAAAACAGATGCTACACGTGTTCCGACAGTGGTGAACACCAAAATATAATAATAGCCATCCGCCATCTTTTAACCCTTAAACACTATACATAGATCGTCTATGATAACGCTCACAATTGCCATTCTTCCGTTTTTATGCAAAATAAAAATGTTCTCCAACGATTCTGGGCAAGAGGGGTTAAACAAAAATTTCGTCCCATCATAGTTTTTTTTTACATTGAAAATAACATTCTTAAATTTTTCTAAATTTTTACTGTTTCATATTTCATCCAATTTCATCATAAATGCAGTGTTAATGTATTATTTGAAGCAACCTAGTAAAAGATTATTTTCGTGACTTGCATAGATTCTGGTTGTTTGCGAATGAATAACAAATTTATGAAGGGGTGATCTCTAATTAATTTGTGTATCTAGCAGTATGAAATTATTGAAATAATTAGGGTGACAGCTATATTCAGCGAAGGAAGATTATTTTGAATTCATGATAGCGTGAAACGTCTTGAAAATAAGTTGCTTGAACTGTGACCAGCTGACATGCATTTTATATATGGAAATGTTACAACGCAGAATGGGAAGTAAATCGAAAACAAGGCCACGTCAAGACCATGTGTGTATGAACTTTAAAATAAGAATAATGGTTCACATAAACACATACTCTTGAATAAAAAGAAGTATGCTGTATCATCATCTGCATACAAATAAGCAAAGATTAAAAAAATTTTTATATCTCGTAAACTTATTGAACTTTCAACTCACATGTTTAATATGAAAAGACTACTAATCTTGATTACACACTTTCATAGTCAGTTCTGAGATAAAGAGAAACTGAATGAAATTAATTTTCAAAAATTCTTAAATTTTTTCCTAATGTCTTCATAAAAAACTTAATTATCAAATAAGACGGTCTGAATTTTGTAAAGACGGTAAAATAGTATTAGGATGGCAAAAATTTTATTCTATATACGTTTTACTACTGTTTTTATTTATTTTCATCCCTTTCGGGGTTGTTCCAATATTTCGAAAGCAGCTTATTACATATTTCATCGTGTCAAAGCACTGAAATAGTTGAAAACGTGGCGATGATATTATATAACATTTATACTATTCATGATATAAAAATTTGTAATGATGCTGCATTCGAAATGACATGGGCATTTGCGTCGTTGAATAGTTAAATGGGTATGGTGAATTCTATAAAGAATATGATGAAGTATAATACAAAACACCGCTTAGGAGGTTTATTAAATAGAATCTCTTTTATTTTTAATATTAAGTATTTATTACATACAAGCATTTATACAATACGAAGTATTCTTTTTTATTTAGACATGACTGATGATATTTAGCGTTCTCAGTATTTGTATGTTTAGAAACATTCTTTCGTATGTATTGAGATTATTATTATTGTTATTATTACTATAGTTATTATTAATTACGTGTCCTTATAGAATAGGTTTTAGTTAGACCGAATAAAGTAGTTTGAATAAATAAACATCGGCACGTATAGTCGTCGCGTGCACTTCCGTCACGGAGAAGAGAACGCGCGCTGTACGCTTTAACACATCTTTCCTTTTCAATATTTTTTTTTTTTTTTTTTTGAAACGGGTGAGAAAGAATGGAGTTATGTCGTCGTGATTGCGTTCAACTCAATCAAATCGCATATGTTCATCGGTACCGTAGCTACGCGTTGAAGAAGCTTCAGGCGATTAATGTGTATGTTCGTGTGTACGTGTATGTGTCCATAGGATCTCGTTATCGCGCCTTTACGGAGCAGTGTGCTACAATTTTTTTTTTCATTCGTCGATAAAGAGAAAAATACGTCGGTTCTCGTTAAAACGTTAGGTTCTTAGGTATCGCGCGATTCGATCGATTCGCTACATCAAACACTGCGTTATTACATGCATGTACGTTCAAAAACCTTATAGTTTAAACAATTTTTGCAGAGGGAACTGAGTCGGAGAAAAATTTCTCTTCGCAGAAAACGCAAGGAAAACATCGCGGTGTGTGTATGCGGTTTGTCAGTTTTCCTCGGCTAAAATCGGGGAGAGTCCTCTTAGATTTTTTCCTTTTTTTCGTTTTTCGTTATTCGAGAAATCAGAACGATCGGATTACATTTGATTACCATCGATATATAGTTGCCCCACATAGTCGGCCGGTATTACGCACCACCCTCGATCAGGCGAGGTGCGGAAAAACACAAAGCATGCTAAAACGACATCCATTTTACAATAGTATGCCACAGTAGTTATCGAACAGCTTCTGTCTTAAACACCGATTACAATCGTCTGCTGAATAACATCAGGCGTTTACATATTATCGTTCTCTATCTGTATGTACTAGTATGATACCGCTTAGTCAATGATTAGCCACCGCTGTCGTGAACGCGGCGCGACCTTGAAGAGTTGAAATGATTCGGATGCGAATCGCCGTGATCAATCGGCTCGTGATTGTGGCCGCCGGGAAAACAAAAGGGGAACATCGTTTGTGAAACATAAAGTGGACCTGTGTCTAGGCTAATCGTCTCGTTTATTCCGCGAACGCAGTGGCTATCTCACGAAGCAATAATCGCCATCCTCGTCATCATCACAGCTAGAAAATTTATATTAGATTCGCGAGAAACGTAACAGTAAAATGAGAATCTAGTTAGATACCTAGGGTATCAATATTGAGGTGAGTTTTTTTTTCTTCTAAAAAGACAAACAAACAAAAAAAAAATAATAAACAGAGAGTGAGGAAGAGAGAAAAAGGAAAAAAATTATATGATAAAAATAGTAAAATTGCTTGACTAGTGAGCGCACGCCCCAAAAAAATGTAGTTATGGAAGAAATGTTTTTTTCCTTTTTTTTTTACATCATATCTCTGCAGAGGATCTTACTAGATATGACTTTACACAGATTCCTTTACTATATTCAAATTCTATAAGGTAATATTATTTCTATCTCTTATGTAAGGACAATCATTGGAGCTTACCTCCTACGTCGTTTTGGCAGATACAGTTTCGCAAGTTTATCCGATCCGTCATCATATAATATTTATAATATGTATATATGTATAATTTTTTTAAAACCAATTCACAATTCTTGTGCTGTGTTTGTCAAGCCGCTTTACACATTCGTTTTCACGTATACAAATCATTAATTCACACGATTCGCATTATCGATCGGAATCGCAAAATATCGTTTCTCGTCACAATTTTCAACTGGCAAATTTCAAAGAACGAACAGAAACAAAAGCATTCCCAAAACAACGAAACA
This sequence comes from Lasioglossum leucozonium, assembly GCA_028454225.1. Taxonomy (NCBI): domain Eukaryota; kingdom Metazoa; phylum Arthropoda; class Insecta; order Hymenoptera; family Halictidae; genus Lasioglossum; species Lasioglossum leucozonium. The sequence goes on from CM052219.1 coordinate 15,235,339, forward strand.
AATCGCATAAACGTCGTTACAGAGTACGGTCGACAAAAACGTCGTAACTGATTCAGCGTTGTATAACCAATGAAAGTAAAAATGTTTATACGTAAAATGATAAAATCCAAAGTTTTATTAAAAAAAAAACGAAAAAACAGGCCTTTTCGTTTACCAAGGTCCTTCAGAAACATTCGATTTATATTCTAACAGCATACTATAACGGACTGAGTGCCTATTTACTGGTTGCATAATATTATTAATTAACATTATATATTATTTTACAATTCTCGTGACAACGTTTAAAGGACATCGGTAGTCTTTCTCATTGTTTTGACGTAGTGCCCCGATTTCTCTACTTAGATCTCCGTTTCTACACATCGATAGCGCTTATTTACATTATCTCATAAATGACGTCGTTTCGAACATTATTATTATTATTATTATTAATATTAATATTATCAGTATTATTATTAATATTATTCTGTGTACCTGCATCGCTTGCTGGAAGCAACACGGTATTCTTTGTTTCGAATCCAAACTCTGTTTTCTTCCTCCGTTTCACCAGAATGTTTAATACACGCATTATGATAAAAGATCTGCAGATCAAGAATATCGTGTTACATTTACACATACAACAAACATTATACATTATTTGCTGGGTGTCTTCGAAGTGGTGGTACAACACGAAATCAGCTGAATCTCAATTTAACACCTACAGACCCTTTTAGTATTAAAAATTACGAGTTTCGCTAAGTAATAGAAAAAAATAGAGAAAAAGGTGGTACAGGATTTGATTGTAATTATCTTCTCATTCGAAAACGAACTTTACATTCAACTGATTTCGAGTCACGTCAGCAGTTTGAAGGCACCCTGTATGCATCGATATTACAATCAGACGCCATTGTCGCTATAGTAACACATAAACATACCTGGTACTTGACTATTATCTTGCGGTTTGTTGTTTATAAAAGAATCCTGGAACGGATTTACATTGGCATTAGCAGCAGTGGGCATGTATGTGTTGGCCATTGGAGTGAAGGGTATAGCTGCTGGATTTAGGTTCGAGTTGAGGGTGTCTTCGTTGGCCAGATTGCTGGTCAGTTGAAGTATTGGGCCACTACTGCTATTACTCAGAGAGTCGAATTCCGTTAGGTCTAACAGGTTGTTGGTCACGTTGTTTTGTTTGCTATAAAATCAGCCAAAAAGGACACATACAGATACTAAATAATAGACGAGTAAACAAACTAGAGTACTACTTGTTGCTGTGAGCGCATTGTAATTTCCCTGGCGAGAAGAAAATTACAATCACTAGGATCGGCTAGGCCGATCGTGGACCATTCATACCCTAGAAATACTATCTTACTAAACTGAACACAGTATATACACATAATAATACAATCTTTCAATCGTTCGAATATAGAAGCGTGATTGATTAATAAGAGAATCTAGATATAGTAGTCTAAACGTCTTCACAAAACGACCAGGGAAAGAAACAAATGGACAAAACTATGTAATACAATCGTACTCCTTATTCGCCGGAATCATCGTTTACAAAAATTTTCGTTTCTCGAAAGTAAACGATCGGATGTGGCTTATTCTCGAGTGGTACTTGGTTTCGCATCGGCATACTAGATCGTTGACTAATGTCTCGATAGAGGCAGCTACTTTAATGCTGTAAAGCAGCTACTAAAAGCGTTTCGTAAAATGTGCTTCGGAACTGATGCGGAAATTCTATAGCGTAAAAAGGAAACGCGTACGTGGAACGCAAATCGACATAGAAAAAGAATAACTTCTCGCTCGAAAAAATCAGATATATGTATATAGGCAACGTATTTACAATACTACCATACAGCAGGTTCCGAGATCTGGTTACAGCAATTATTTCTATCCGCTTTTGAGTTTCGGTGTACCGGATTTCTCTGACTGTTATACAGAATTATGTTATTAGAAAGTATACGTTCATGCCCCGTTTCGACGTGGACGCCTGTGGGGGAATAGTGGACAGCGGTGGACTGTGTGAAACACATGTTTGTACAACGAAATAGTAATGTTAAAATGTGTGGAGGTCAAATAGTACATAGCAAAAGTAGACAGTAAGTTGACACGTACTGCTGGATGATGTACAACACAAACTCAAAGAACATGTATAGAAACAGACGAAGGGTATTACCCACAAGCTCCCTCTAATCTCAATCAAACCAATATATAACTTAAAACTAGACAAAATGTTTGACACGAATTTTCTTTCATAAGTATATACAGAAGATTAAAACAGCACAGAAAAGCTAAGTTGCAGATCTCAAAAGCAATTGACTACAGAGAAAAAGTTGTACGACTCGTAAACATATATTATAGCTTTTTGGAGTGTTATTTTCATCTTTCGAGTATATAAATGACAGAAAAATTCATACGTCGAATATTTCCTCGAGTTCCAAGAATCTGTTACATGTTAGTTTCATTATAGTTAGAGGGAGTAGTTGAATAACACCCCTTGTTAGAGAGCAAAGAAAAGTACAAGCCACACCATATATTGATACGATTGACAACATGCATTGTGGTGGTAAGTAAGAAACAAGTTAGCAGTAAGAAAATTAGTTAGTATGAACACTGGTTATGAAAAAGGCATACATGACGAGCTTCAATAAGAACTAATTGGAGGAAAGATAAAAGTAATAGCTCACCAAAGACGTCTTCGAACCATCCGAATGAAATTATGTACAATGGTGAAGAAACGCTCACGGCGAAAGGAAATCAGATCTTTGATGAGCTCGAATGATAAAATTACAAAAACAAAACTTTTTTTTTTCGATGAGTCATTAAATTTATGCTATTTATCTTTCTTTACATTATGTACACTGAATTTATTATTAATTAGTTGGTATTTTAACGCTCTAACTCTGTTAGTCGTTTAACATTTTCATGCTTCGTATAACATTACATGTTTCTTTTTATGCCATTAACATATTACTAAAAAGAGTCGACGTACATATCATGTTTTTTTTCTGTATTTTTCTTTGTTTTAATCATTTAATAATTTCTTCAGACGGCTACCTACAAATAGTATACTTTTTTTTAACTAATACATGATTAAATATAAATTATAAAATATATGTAAATATAATAGACAATACAATATACATTATTCTCCATACCTCTCCGTGTTACCGTCGGATTATCATCATCGTTATCGTAGAATTTATTTTGTTAGTTTTTGGAGAATAGTCGTGCGATTAGGTGAACTCGTTTTTGTTTTCAATAGCGATAAATAATATGCCAGTAGTATAGTTGTCGTTTTTTTTTGTATTTGTCAACCATTGCTCTGACTACTTTTGCAATGTACAATATACGAAAAATTGTTTTGCGTTATAATGATAGTTTGTATAAAGCGATCTCTTTCTCTCTACCGGGCTAAATTATGATTTTCATAGGCAGTTCCTTCCGATGTTAACCACGGGAAAGCGCAATAGACTTTGTTATTTAAACAACTATTTATAGTACATGTATATTTATTTATTTCCCTCAAACTTAATCTCTCTTGTTGCTCTTATTCGCGATTACCACAAAAAACATCTCAAACAACAGAATTCATTATATACAAATCAACGATCGATTTTCTCTCAGCATACGCTTGTTCTCGTAATTTCAAATGGAAACAAAAGTGGGTGGGGGTGTGAGATAATTAATCATTACGTTTCGCATTTCACTCGTAATTCCGTTCTAAAAATCATTTGCTTTGAAAATGGAATATGTATACTTTACTATTCTCGATTGTTCTTCGATCTTTCTTTTCTCTGATTCTGAGCATAAAAACATACATTACAATTAGTACAAGTATACAAATAATGTGGCACATGATCTAATCCTACATTTCATATTCGTTTGGAAAACAATGCTCGTACTCTCCTAGCCATTTTTCATTCGTGGTAATACCGTTCCCACTTGAACAACCGGGAACGTCTGTATAAAATAATATTAACGTGAACCGCATATCGATGCTATAGAATAAATACAGAGGTAAAAGTGACACCATAAGACAATGATTTGAAAATAGACTAGTAACTGTTACAAACTTCACGATCGGTTATTTATGGTTTACGCTCAGTGTGCGTGTGGATCAATCAATCGTGAATCTATAAATAACATTCATTACATATGTAAATGACTAGAGCATTACCCTGAATCATTCAAAACACAGTGTTTTACTTTTGTATGCACTCAACTATTGTTTCGTTCATGAATACGTCCGTTTTGAATCATCAAGGATTATTCGCAACATTCTGTATCGACCAAACACTATTCCGATACTATAATTTTACATGTCTTTCGATTCAGACTGTTTTACTTTAATTTTCTCATTCTTCGAAAAAGCCTTTTATCTTTTCTTTTTTTTTTTGTTTTCTAAATGACTGAGCATTGCGTTCTCCTCTACATGAACGCCACTAAGAATCAGTCAACATTGTTACGTACGTAATGGCTAGTATTGTGCAATTGTTTATGTTACGTTAGTTACAACGGTTAACCATTAATCCTTGTTTTGGGAAAAAAAAACAAGACCTACATCTGGATGGATACAAGCCGTAGCGCGTGTGCATATATGCGCCGTATCCATTCCGGTTTTATTTAGATAATAATTCATCATTAGGAAAACAATTTTCCAGTCGTCTAGAACGGCATACGTCCGTGGAAAAATACCTCTTACTTTACAGCGCCTCGTGAGATCAAAACGAATATGTTCAAACGTTCCGTGGAAACTCCAATCAGTGTCTAGGTGTAAGTAGTGTACGCATGTGTGTGTGAGGAATTAGCGGTGTCAGTTAAACGCTAGTCTGGTTTCTAAGCCTTGTAAAGGACGTTTGATGTAGTATTATTGTCGAGTGACCTAAAACCAAATGAACTTACAATTCTTTGAGATGCTCTTCGATGTTATCATTTCGATCTATTCTTTTTTATTCTGATCTACTCTCTCTCTCTCACTTTTTCATTGATAAATGAGAAATCCAGTTATATCATGGGCTTGTATAATTTTTCGTATGATGTTTTTCTTGGTAGATATTCAGTATGTAACTCTTACACATACGTTTAAATGGTAAATGTTCTGACGAATCATCGTAACTGCTTAATTTTTATTATACTTACACGGTAGCATTGTCCAGTGTAATCGATTGACTGTTGATACCGTTTCCATGATTCGTATGATGACCGTTCAGTTCTTCCTCCACGTTACCCTGATTATTATCCAATACAATTTTACTTTCATTAATGCCGTTACTATGCGTGCCGTTGTGTACGATGTCCGTTTTCGTATTGTTCTCCGCATGATGAACCCGCTGCTCCGCGCTAATGAACTGCTGAGTCGCCTCGGATATCAAACTGGCCGTCATTACATCTTCACCTTTGTTACCCGGTGTCGGTTTGTTCTCATCGTTCGGACTGTTGTCTTCTTTCAACTTATCGCCGTCACCGCCTTCGCCCTGTATCGCAAACATACCAAAAAGAACACAATTAGTATAAAAATAAAACAGAAGATACGCACGCGACACTTGGACAATAACACCGAAGAAGGGGTATTCTGCTTCTGAACTTTCAAAATCAATTTCTTTTTGCATTTTCTTTAAGCACAAGTGTTCTTGGACATGTTTCATCGTATGACTTCGTTGCTTAAATATTGATAACAGTAGTACAGAAATTCATTTCGATTTAAAAGAAAGGAATAACATTTGAACCCGAGCAGTCTAATCATCAAACTGGAAAGGGTTCAAAAGGAATTCGTACCTTGGTTGGCGTGTTACTCTGATTCTTTCCCCGAGTTCTAAGCATGATCGCCTCGACACGTTTGCGTCTGGCAAGTCTTTCCTCTTCCTCCTTTTTGAGACGCTCGGCCATTTCGATCCGTTGTCTGTAACGATATCATATATCCTGAGAAAGGCTGGAAATACCACACCCTCGTACCGTGTTTGAAAGAAGCATCCTGACCTTTCTGCTTCCTCCCTCGCCTTCCGTTCGGCCTCTTCCTTCTCCTGTTTCTGACGAACCTCTTCCTCCCTTCTTCTCCTGTCTTCTTCTTCGCGACGTTTCGCCTCTTCGATAGCCAATCTCAGCCTCTGTTCCTCGGCTTCTCGAGCCTCGTTGGCCAAACGGAGCGACTCCTCCTCCAGGCGCCGTTGCTCTTCCTCCTCGGCGCGCACTCTTTCAGCCTCCAAGCGCGCTTCTTCTTCCTATTCAAAGAATTTTTCACATAAAGCCCCATGTGCCTCGCCGGTAACAGATCATTCTATCCGGAATCTTCTTATCTAACCCACCTGACGTTGACGCTCGAGTTCGGCTTCCCGTTCCGCCTGTTCCCTTGCTAATCTCCTGCGCTCCGCGATGGCTGCTTTGGCCTCCTCTTCCGTGGTAATCCTGATCTTTGCTATCATAGAGGCTGGAAAAAAGATGGATCATGAGACCGTCTTCCTCCCAACACGTCCTCCCCATCCGTTAAGCAGCTACTCACCTGACATATCGACCTGTTCCTCGAGGTTGTTCTCCGATTTTGCTTCGACCTCCGCCGGAGGCTTTCTCTCCTGTTTGTCTTCCTTCTTCTTGGGCGTTTCTTGGACCGACACGGCTGTCTGGTTCTCTTGGTTCAAGTTGCTCTCGTCCTTCGCTTGCTTGGACACCGGCGCTGGGTTTGACTGTTCGATGATGGCCGACTTCTTCGTTTCCTCGGCGCCTTGCTCCGCTGCACTTATCTCTTGCTGCAAAACAAAACGCAGTTAGCTCCGAACATCTTGCGTACTACACGATTCGATACGCGGATGGAGAATAGCTACCTGAGACTTTTCCGTGCCCTGGTCCTTCTTCTCTTCGTGTTTATCCTCAAGCTTGATCTCGTCCTTGCCCTCTATCTTGATTATCTCGCTAGAATCCTCGCGGATAAACGGCTCGTGCTCCACTCCGGGGCTTTGCAATGGCGTCGCCTTTGGGGTTATCCGCGGAGACGCTTTGGCGCTCTTCGTCAGCTTCTCCGTCGGTTTCTTGATCTCGGTCACTTTCGGCGTGGAAGGTTTCTTTGGAGTGCTGTGGACCTTTGGCAGTGGTGGCTTCGAATCCTTTGTCAGTTTCACTTCGCCGAGCAGATCTGCGGTTACAGTTCGAGGATCAGGACCGGCAACCGCTTTCATCACCGTACACACAAGTATTTCAATGTGCAATCTCGAATTACGGGTAAGAAAATAAACACAGAATAATGTAACGTAATCGTAGAAGATAAGAACAAATCGAAATGAACAAATTCTGTCAACATCGAAACATAAATTCGAACGAAACATATGTTGGCAAGGGAAATTATAGGACTTTCTCCCATGCGAACAGTGGAACGGCTACAGCGGATTGTTCACAATTAACCGTTTTAGTGCTTTTTATTTTTTGCAGTCTCAGAATTTTTTCGATAAAGTTGAACTATTTAAGTAAAAACAGATTTTTCGTCTTCAAAATGTCGCAGTTTTGATAAGTATAAAAATTTTCAAAATTCTACGCTAAATTGTAGACGATTCTTTATTCGTGAATCGAACAGAATTTTTCTTCGGCTTCGTAGATTGTCTGGTGCTTCGAACAAGTCGATTTGAGAAGCGGTGTCACGCTGCCTGGCGATTCTCGATCGGATTTCGCACGAAGGCCCCTGACACTAGAACGGTTAATTAAGAAAATTGAAAGAAAAGGGCATGCTCACTGTGTCGTTCTGTGACCGAAACACCGGTACCGGCAATAGAAGCAGGTCGCGGCCGACGCGGGGCAGTCGTACGGGGACGCAGATTGACGTTACTGCTGCCCACGCTGCTGGCGCTTTGCTGGCTCATGGAGCTGTGCGGTCGTGATGGGCTGTTCGGTGTCACCTCCCCGCTGCGGATGCCTACGCGTACCCACCCAAGGTGAACATCTCTTCATTTACGTGGTGTTAGGCTTATATGTCCGCGCGTATGTGCAAAAACAAACGAAACACCGCGCGCGCGGCATCTTCGCGTCGATGCGACACTTCGCGGTTAATTAGCTGTCAGAGGCTTGCGGCTGTACACTCTATCCTTTTCGGAGAACTAGATCCCATGGTTCAGCTGACACTGAGATCGTAACTTCGATCGGAGCTGTTCAAATTCACCTTGGACACTCCCGGGCGCCGACGGGAGACAGACTACGCGAACAGAAATCCTCTTTCTCTTCTCGGTCAAGTATTTCTTGCACAGGGCGCGGCAAAAAGATCTCCAGAATTTAATTTAGCTTTTGATCTAAGAGTACGGTAGTACACAAAAACCCAAGAATATGCTACAAATACGTCTAGACGAGTCTACAAATTTACATCAAGATAACTCGGTTCAACGAAAAGAATTCCCAAAGCGCATCCGCGGCACAATCTAAGAAATGGTACCATGTACTCTCTTCAATTACTTGATGCTCTCAATTCCTCTGTTTGTTCGTGACCGCCGAGCTTAACTCTGCACGATGTTCGAATGGATTAATTGAATCCAAGTCGAGGGTGGAAATGTAGTTTATCCAAGGTCGCCATTGTCTTAGCCGGACTGGCTCGTTAGAGCTGGTAATTTCATTCATTTCGAGAATTCGCGAGTAGATTCTGAGAGATATTATTTGACCTTGAACGATCAATAATTCTCTGTTCACCGGTGTATCGATTCACATCGAGTCACTTTCAACGGCGATCGAACGATTCGATTCTCTAAAGGGCACGGCGCGCTCCCGCGAGCCTCTGACAGCCATAATCGCGGTTGACCGCGATGATTCTGTGCATATCGCGATATACATTATATCCTTACAAAATAGCCTCTTCTTTTCTTCTCGTCGCCGACATTTATGTGCACAACGAATGAGAAAGTAGCGAAATCAAACAAGAGAACAAGCGCCACCACCAAAAATGATTGTTTGTCTGTGCCGTTTTGTGTATGTACATCGAGATCGAAAACAAAATAAAAAAGTGAAATGTGGAAAACAACATGAATTACGCGCGGAATAGAAAAATCGTAAATGATAGTCGCGGAAAGAAAAGAAGATTTTTAACAACAAAAGAGAACGTACAGCGAGTCAATGTATTGCACACTAAATACGATCGTGGATGGTCGTCGTCTGTACAGTTTGAAACTTTGTGAACGGGATCAAAATGTATACAGGTGACTAAGTAAGTAAGTAAGATACGAATATAAAAATCATCTGTGTGTAGCTTACCGAAACACGTTAGACACCTTCACCTCTGGTAGCCGAAAAGCCGGGAGTAGCGGGTACTGTCGTTTTTGTTCATAGCAGGAGCGTTTTGTTAATCAATTTCGCAGCGCGTTTACGTGCCAATCGACGTCGCGAGTGTACACGTATGTATCGTATGTATGTAGGTATGCATGTATGTATGTACATATGTACAAACGTTGTTAAGTTATCGATTGTTAAAGAAAGATGGAAGCGCGAAACGCTTTGGTAGCTCGTATTGTTAGTCTCCGCGTTGAATACGCAAGCGTGTGCTCGCCGTCTCGCGTTATTCTAGAGAACTTATCCGAAACGATAGTGCGACGATTTTCTGGCTTATTGATTCACAATGGCTCCCGTCTACGTCCTCTGTGCATGCATGTGTGCACCCAACTCGAGTCAGAACCGAGTACTATACAAACCAGCGATATGTAATCCGAGTTCGGCAACTTCGAGACCCACCCCCGCTACGAAATGACTCATATGCCACGGAATACGTCATACCAAGCAACAAGTACGATTCCGCGAAAACTGAACCTGCGCTCGAGACTCTTTGAAGTTAAAGAATCGTAGGGGTGTGCTATCTAATTGCGTGCAGCGGCGCCGTACTCGGAACTAGAAATGCATCTAGAATGCGCCAACAGATTGCATGCTGAATTTTCGCACTCCCTCTCCCGGTAATCAAGAAGGAGGACGTCCGCTCTCGGCAATCGTAACAGTATAATAGGACCGGGGCGCTCGCGATTACGTGGAATTCTACATAACGCGATTATAAGATGTAAATCCAATAGTTCCAACGTAATGGATGCATTCTCGCTCGCTTAATATTCGCGAAGTTATGCCCGCTATTTGTTGGAATCGTTCTTTTTTTTTCTCCATTTCATTTACATCCATTACTTTCCACTCCATTACGTTCGATAATTGAGCATTTTCTTCGATATTACGTCAGATTTAGCACTAGAAATGGCTGTTTTACATTATTTTATAAAAGCAATCGATCGTTTTGATTGTAATATACGTCTAAAGAAATAAATTTATCGAATAATTCCTCATAGTAAGTAAAAAGATTTGTGCCATGCTATAGCTCTAGTGTTCAACGATGATTATTATACTTTACTTTGAGCAGACCAAGTACAGTACAGTGAAGTGCAACCGATTCCGGTCAAACAGATTTTGGTATTCTGTTGGACTAACCTACTCGTACCTAGCTCCGTTTCAATAAAACTTTGATGTGCGTTTAACGCTGCAATGGGGGTAAAGTCTCGAAACAGCCAAATCTACGAACAGCGCTGTCGCGAATCTTCCTCGTTTCTCCTCGCATTCACCGAATCACAACCAGAAATTTCCACGATACCATCGTCCGCAGAAACACAAAATTAGTAAGAAGCAGATTTCGCGAGCACATCGCCGGCGAGCGGTGCAAGACCACGGGTCCGTTCGCGGGACGCGTACACTATTGTCCATGAGTATTTGGACAGGCGTTTTCCGCACTATGCAAATTACATAAACAGGGGCAACGCTTCCAGAAGCTTTACTATAAAACTGTGCTGGTATTACTATTCCACTATTATTAATGTACTTACACAGTTATCTTAAGTTAAATTGAAAATAAAAATCTACACATATTAGATTCGTAGCAGCATTTTTACGAAACTAGTATCTTAAATTACGTTCATATAAAGTCAAGTCACTCTTATAATTACAGTAATTCATCTATAACTGTCTAAAAAGTCTAAACGCTAACTGTCTAGTCGCCTACCCATTCCACCGAGGGGCATACCCCGTGAGGGGCCGTGAAACTCGGTAGGCCTCGGCCGCCGAGCAATGTAACCCGATACCGGATCGGGTATATCGGTGTGACACCAGGAGACCACTACTAATCCAATGACAAAACTTCTTTAGTTTTTATTATTTTTTTATGGAACTTTCACCAATATATTCGTGGCATTTTTCTAATGAAAATGATACCAAATATGAAATAATTCCGATGATAAAAAAATAATAAAAAATAAAGAAGTTTTGTCATTGGATTAGTAGCGGTCTCCTGGTCTCACACCGATATACCCGATTCGGTATCGGGTTACATTGCTCGACCGCCGAGGTCTCTCGAGCTTCGGTGTCGTGTTCTACGTTCGGCAAAATTCAAAGAATAGTATTCCTTTACGATAACTGTCTTTGGTCATACCCGTGGTATAGACAGTTATGGATGAATCACTGTACAGAGTGACACCGGTGGGCTCTTTCGTGGCGTATTAACGTTACACTAATCGTAACAACAATACGAAACTTTGATCAAGCTTAACAAAGTATGAGACCATGTTCCCATACCAAATACTTACGGACCGTAGTGTACGAGAAAGATGCTAGACGGCCGACGCTCGCCGACGAGGAGTACAGTATAATATTTACATATGTGCGGCCACGTATACGGTAGATAGCGATGGGGGGCTATAGATCTCTGAGTTGAGTGCACAGGAACGACCTTACCTTGTTGCTGTTGATTCTGGTGTTCGCGGGCCTTGCGGCGAAGCCTCTCGGCCCTCGTTGGTCTCGGCATCGGGACCGCGCCCGGCAGCGTGCCCATGCTACGTGAATTATCTGAGCGTTTTAGGCTCTTGCCGCCGGACGCAGCTAAGTGTGACATGCTGCGACTCATGCTAGAAGCGCTCAGAGGCTGGCTTTGCTGTTCCGTCAGTGTGCTAAGTTCTGTCGGACGTTTCCTAGGCTGCGCGAGCTGGTCCAGCCTGGACATGGAGTAAGTCCTACCTGGCGAGCGTGTGAAGGCCTTCGCGCTGGAACTGCGTCCCGAAGACGGCGGGCCATCGCGCGGCGACGGTATCGTCGGCATCAGATCCGTACGCCTCCTGTTCACCCGCAGGTACACCGAGCTAGGTGTTCCCGGCGCCCCGTCGCTCTCTTCACCTGCAACCAGTTCCCAGGTATCGTGAAGCCTCCTCTGCTAGCTGGAGAAAACGCGGCACACCTCGCGACAAAACAGGACACGCGTAGATACACATACAAGCCGCGCACGCACGATCCTTCGACATCGCAACACAAACCTTCTCGCGGATCGATCAGCACTGTTCAACAAGAGACCGGTGCGAGAACCCGAAAATCACGGAAACGGTCGGGCAGCCGCCAGACGAGCTGAACATTACAATCGCCTCCCCTCTCTTTTCATACTTAGACCGCGTACATTACTTATAGATCGTATCGTATCGGCACAGATGGATATCGGAAACTAAACAAAGAAAAAAGATGTTATTAAACTATTATTACGCTGAAGCGAAACAGTTCCGTGTCTGTGAAGATAGTATACATCAGCGTTTGTACGTCATTCTATTCGCTTCGACGTTCCCAAGGTATTCGCAGATAACTTTCTTAGTAGCAGGTTAAACTTCACCTTCGGAAATCGCAAAATTTTTCACTATCTCTTTATATGATCTTGTAAATTTTAGCGAGAAAATCCAAGTCTTGATGTTGGGAACCCACCGGTTCAAAAGTTATTTTCACAGTTCTTGACAAGTATGGGCGCCGCCATGTTGGTATGTAGCGAGCGTCACGCGTCGCCTGATGAGCGCAGACGGTAGTTGGCACCACAAGCACGCGCTGATATCGATAATGCAGCTAGCTCGCAGATAGCTTGTGTTGCCATCTAGCGACTTAGCTTGTTAGACGACGCGCGACGCTCGCTACATACCAACATGGCGGCGCCCATATTTGTCAAGAACGATGAAGCTAGCTGAACTTTAAACACGCAGAACTATTGAACCACTGGATTCCTAAGATTAGAACTTGGATTGTCAGGATTTTCTCGCAAAACTCTGCAGGATTGTATAAGAAACAGTTACAAATTTTTAGTTTTCTCAGGTGAAGTTCAGCCTATTGCAGAATATTGAAATTTTCGAGAAACCGTCCCGACCCGATATTTTCCAGTTCTCGCACACCTGTATTCAACATATACTCCAACACTACATGTTAAAGAATTGTTGTTTTCGAAAATGTTCTTTAAACGTTTAATAAACTTAACTTGAACAATAAATAAATTAATCTCACTCTTTTCATACGATTGTTTTCAGCACAGAAAATTTTGCAACCACCAGTCAGAAGATTTAAGATTTGGAGAAACTATGGAATTTGTTGAACAGTGCGACAGTGTCTGTGTATGCACACGGCATTCCCCGCTTTCGACTACTTTGACACAATTCGACGCTCTTCTCCATGCTGTTCTGTATTCGTTTGTGTGTACGTTTGTCTGTGGTTTTGTACCCGTGTTGAAGCAGAGGAAACATGCACGCTACTGGACGTCGTCCGACGAACAGAGGCGGGATTCGTTGCGAAACTGTTTTCGGGACGCATGCCGTCGGATGTTGGGGTTGCAGGGGAACAATGCTGAGCTTCAGAAAGACGTTACGATAGCGTTACGGATGAAATTGTACATGCAAACCGGTCGAGGAGTCTCCTCACTTTGACGACGTCAAAAAATCAATTCTCTGCATCTCCTTACCGACTTGTTTTCCACATGTATATAAACGTAAAATATTACTTTCCAAAAATTATAAATGCTACAAGTTTTGAGATGGAGTGCATTTCACTATGACTCGATTAGAATAAATTTGAAATTTTGTAAATTTCTGTCAACTGAAATTTATCCCTACTCCTCCCTATTGAAATGATTTAGAAAATAAATTATTTCGCATAAAAATTCACAATCTACTAGTAAAAATCAAAAGTTTGTTTCTTGCCATCTTCTTATTTCTCATTTATTCTGATCGAGCAATTAGGTTTGTTAAACATAAAAACATATGTTTGTTGTAAAGCACTCCGGTTGTACCACCATAACTTAGGATATTTATCGTTCATTAATTCAGTTTTAAAGAGTGCCCAAAGCATAATTTTTTCGTTCGGCAAAGCCGGAAGACGATCCCCGAAGCAGAAAATCCTGTGCATGCAATGTCCTTCGTGTGTGAGTGTAGAATCGATGGATCGACTACTCGCTACAAAAGTAACCGGTTTTCATCGCATTCGACTCCTTCGAATCGGTCAGCGTCGAATAAAGTTCAGGAACGCGCATGAATGTCCGTGTGCGGTCTCATTGAACTCGAGCTTGAAATGATAAAACGAAAAAAGCCATCAATGTGAAAAGTTTGCGAATGATATGTGGGTGTGTATGCTTGTGCCTTCACAATGGTAAATACAAACACGTCACGGAAACATAGAAAATTCTCCTATCATGTATCGATCGATCGAAAAATCGAGGCACCTCAGCTTCTCGTCGTCTATATCTGATATTGAACGAGACTAATCAATCGTACGGTAGAACACTAAAGACAACAACGCTACTATTAAGAGGAGGAACAGTTAAATGTTGCACGCCTTCTAGTAGAGCAACACTTATCTAATGATAGTTAGTAAATAGCCCATTACAGTGTATACGTAAAAGTGTTAGTATTGTTAGTGTACGAATCTCGAATAGCGTTGGATGCAAATGATCAGCTAATTACGTCAGCTTGCGGCGTCGACGTTCAAAATTCTTCGATCAACCCCTTGCACCGTAAGTATCGAATGGGTCGTTTTGTACAGAATTAGCGAAACTAAAATAAAATTCTATTCCGTTTCAAGCTTCGTCTTCTAGTAGATAGTAAAATAAATAGCTGTGCAAGAGGTTAAGAAAAAAAAGCAAAGAAAAAAGAAATTAACAGAAAGGAAACGATAATAAATGTTAAACGTGTAATTAAGCTGCATCGACGTCGCACAGCTTCCGTGGAACGCCCGACGAGCCCGTTCGGTCGACTTTTCTAAGAGCGTTCCGGTAGAGCTCGTCGGTGCGTTGAACGAAAGTGACATGCTTGCAAAGAGAGTATAATAATCCCGCTTGTGTGCTAACGAACGAGAAAGACACAAGGATATGTATGTATGTCGACAGCTCATTCTGGGACAACAGAACAAATCTCCCGGCGTTGCTGGCTCCTCGCTTTAGCTCGAGGAGTTCAGGACTCACCACTGGCAGCCCGCTGAATCATCGGACGCCTAGTGTCGCTATCGGACTTATCATCGATGGCAAAGATGTCAGTTGTAGGAGGCAGAGAGAGGCTGGCTCTCTTATGTTTGCCGGGGGTTAAGGGAGGATCGGGGCTAGAATTCCAATTGAACACCTCGTACATGGACGAGGACATTCTCATATCTGCAAACAAACCATTGAACGCTGCAACATTAGCCACTTTCCTTCTTCCTTCTCTCTTTCTTTTAATTGCGTTTTGTCTTTCTCTCGGGGGGAGGGGGGCACCGTGGTTCGACAGAATAGGGGGGGGGGAGTAAGTATTAGCGTGAGTTAGATTAAAAGTGCGATTCACAGATACTGTAAAAAAAATACAATTCGCCTGACAGAGCCACCACCGGTAAGTACGGGTAATAGCGGATGCAAAGGGACCTTAATTACCAAAAGGATATCTATCTGCGGCCGTGGTAATATTCTCTAGTTTATTACATTTACTCGGGGCACATCTCGCGCAATTCTCATCCTCTACGAATTCTCTCTCTCTCTCTTTCTCTCTCTCTCTCTCTCTCTCTCTCTCTCTCTCTCTCTCTCTCTCTATGTATGTATGTACTCTGGCACTCGTATAACGTGTTCGGATTACCGGGGAGTCGGAGAGCGAAGATGAGGTGCTTCTCATGTGTACATGAGGATGGACTATGCTAGCAAATGAACGTAACCCGGCGAACTAAAAGAAATTTCTCGATATTTTCGGTATGACGTTTGACGTATGCGTTTCGTCGAAATTATTGATGAGTTGGCTGTAACAAAATCAAACTGGTAAACTGAACGTGAAACGTGAAAAAGAATCCGGGGGATGGTGTGTACTGTACGAAATACGGCAACGTAACACAATAATAACTAGACTGCGGACTTTCGCGCAAAATCTTCCGAAACGAATAAAATGCATATGTATATGCTCTTCTGCCGATCGGAGTTACGATAAATGCAAAACTCCGCAGTCCAACGACAACGCTAGAGGATCGACTCATGCTTTATGAAGCCTCGGTCCATGAGCAATGGTGGAAGTCGTGTAAAGTATCATGGGTCGTGTGTTGGTGATCGATGTGTAAATATGTTACGAGAAAACGGTGGAAGCGCCGCAACTTTTTTCCAAGTCCGCGGAAACTCCGGCAAGCGTCTGTACACTATCCGCCGAAGTTTCCGAGGCTCGTATGAACGACGCTGGCCGGAAAATGCTAGCGAGCAAATCTGAAATCGTAACGAGAGACAAAGAAAATATAAAAATGAGTAAATAATCGCTAACAGCGCAAAAAATTAAGCGAATGTTGCGTCTCGTTCGCTTGTCTGCATAGTTTTCTGGAACGATGTGCATCCATGCGTTACGCACTGCGGCATCGATTGCGTAACTATATCGAACTAGAAGCGCTGTGTGTGATATAAAAAGAACGCAGTGAGAAAAGAAGCGGCCTTCGCTTTGCTGCGCTTTTCAATCCGGCGCGGCGGCGGCGGCGACGGTAGTAGTTTTCTGAGACTATCCGTTGCCAACGTGGAACGAGAATTGTTCTCTCACACCAACGACACGATTCATTAACGATTCTTACACGAACTCGCAACCCTGACTCTATTCTTGCACGGTGAACACTGACGACAGACGCCAAACATCTGGGATGGTGAACGATGCTGACGGACCGGGCCGATTACGGCATTCTCGGGAACTCTTGTGCTCGATTGATTTATTTTATAGAATTTTCATATTTCTTAGTGCTTCGTTTTCCGGTAATTTGCAACACTAAGCTATCTACACTTCCGCAGATATATAAAATCAAGACTAGAATAATAGTTTGTATGAATATTAAAAATTTTCTGATTTTGTGAATAGTAAAATTTTCACGTATTTAATGTCTTCTCTATTCATAGTGTGCATCGTATTATCACATTCTGTATTGTCTATTTCCCCGTATTGCGCAACTCCGCGCAACAGAATAATAAAATCGAGAGAATACTAATTGCTATGACGATATGACGAAAACAAAAGCGGCGCGAACCGGGGCCAACAAAAGAGCTACAAGTACACATTTGAAGAGACTAGAATTGGAGCACAATGTTCCCCTAAAAAACGATTGTACATGACGAATATGTATAATCGCTATTTCGCCCAGGAAGCGCCGCGAAATTTTATTAAAAGCCGCGACGCGGCGGTTGGCAGGAAACCTTTTGTCTTGCTCATTCCGGTTGGAAAGCGCTTCACACTGCCGTTCAGTTGTATCTCTGCCAGCATCGACTGAGCTCGTTGTAAGCCATTAACGAAACGTACGATCAGTGTCAACCCTTCGTTTTGACGTCTGTCGCGACTACCCATCTCGCACGATTCAACGTCGAATCGGCTGGTCGTCGAGTTACAATGAATTCATACCGAATTAGCTGGCCCGCGAGACATTATTTATTGGCCTTCGTCCATATTGAAGGGATGAAAGCAGCCCTTAAACTTGATTTTCACGGATTTTTCCAAATTTTAAGGGCTATTTCCCCCTCATTCAAAATGGATAAAATATTTTCCCAAAAACAACCTCCCCTTATGAATGTTTTTTTAAAGTAATGTCTTGCGGGCTACCTTGTCAGCATGCCTGCCGGAGAACATCGAGATAGACGCGTTCCGAAAAATTTTGTGCTTGGTCACTAACCTTCGCCGAGTTTCCGGTCCAGACCACCGGCGGAAGTGGCTCGCTTCTTGCTGCCATCGAGCTCCCTTTCGGAGGATCTCCTTGTCAGTGGCTGAGCGGCCGAGAACATCATCACGTTGGTGGTAGAGGTTGCTCTACGAGTTCCCCAGAAAGTGGAGCCACCGGTGTCGGCAGGCTCCAGCATCCTCGGCGTAGAACTTCCGAACGCGAACACGATGTGCGACCTCTCGTTCTTCTTCTTCGCCTCTATGCGAGCCTCCCGCTCCTGGTTCTTCCGGAGGATGGCCTCCCGTCTTTCTCTCTCCGCCTCGCATATCAACCGTTTTCTTTCCTCGACTTGGTTCCGTCTGTAATTGCGACGGAAGAAAATGTATTAAGGGGTTACACACCATTGAGCAGTTGAAACGTAAACAGTTCAAAAATTATGTTTATTTTTCAAGACAGAGGATCTTTATGCATTTCTAGCAAAATTAAATGATGATATAAAAATTTTTGGAAAATTTTTTTAATTGAAATTTAAACATATGAATTCTCCTCTGTTAGAATCATTAAGGGAAGAAGTAACATTCAATTTCGTTTTCATTTCTTGCAATCGATACAGACAATTTTCATTTTACACAAAGATCCGCGGTCTAGTTATCAAATTTAAGGAGGGAGGAGGAATACTTTAATATTAAATTATATTTTATAAAAGTCTACAGAGCTAGAGAATATGATTGCAAAGTGATTTTTTCTTCTCTAAATCGCGAGCCCCAAAAGAGACGCCATATTTTTTAGCGTTACTGTACGTTCGCACGGCTTTCTCTTCTTCCAAAGGACGCAAAGTGATCCCGTCGTGGTTGAACTTTATGCAGGTGTCGCGGTAATTTCGCTGGCTTCTCTGCGACGGCGAAACAGTTTAGCCCCGCATCATATTAACCAAGTCAATGTATAATCTCGTAAAGAACGCTTGAAACATCAATGTGGTTCCGGGTCACGTTAAAAAGTCATTAATCTCGACCGAACACAACCCTTTCGTTAAAATTCGACGCACGCGTCAATAGTAAAATCTTAATGTATTGTTTTACAACCTACTTGAAAGTGCAGTGAAAAAAGATTCTGTACCAACATGATAATATAGAAACGAAAATTGTTCAATATATTCTTCTCAAAAATATTAAAAAGATATATTGTTAGAAAAAAGTTAAAAATTTTCCGAGTCATGCTGATTTTAAATAACGATACGTACAAAATTACTTTGATTTTCCTTGCGTGAAATATGAAATTGTTATCGTCACGCATGCACGACGCTGGTAGCGAACGTATTAACAGGGTGCAAGACCTATTAACCCTCTGATCCTTAATCATCGACTGCTATATGGAAATCGTGTTCCACTTTATTTCGCAAAATTTCACAGACTCTTTTATTATAGCTTCTTACTGGAGCCGTCGTAATCATCGCGTGACATTTTATTTGTGAGCCGTATGTCTTCTGTACTTTCTGTTCTTTCGAATAGTAACCCCGTGTTGTCATGTCATCGCAACACGTCATTGCTTCGTGTACAGTGTAACCTTGATATTTGTACAGAAACAGTACTGAAAGTGCATGCACGCGTCGAGGTTCGTGCGATTAATAAGGCAACCGATCTGCTGTATGAAAGGTTTCACTGATAACATATCTGCAACTACTATTTACTACCTAAACGTATGTGCTTCCACTACGTAGTCATTGCGTATAAATGGGTCATTCCACGCGAAAACGGACACTATTTGGTGCAATGTATCGGATTTTGTCCAAATTTGAATATGTTAGCGACCTATGAACGAATCTCAAAGGATTTTTCAATATTTTAAAAATTGTTGATTTCCCTTTTTTCATTACACTTTTCCACACATTCAACATTGAACAAAATTCGAAACATTACTCCAAAAAGTGTCGGCCGATATGACTTTTATGAAATTTGCATAATACAGCAAATCTGTTTTTTTGTAACCAAGCAATCATCCCTATTAGATTATTTCAAAACTATTTTTCGTAATATGCGCATTTTAATGTATTATTAATTCTCAATAATTCACTTATTGACTCCCATAAAATCCTCGTACGTGTCCCCGCGAGGGTTCAACGAGCGAGCAATCTCCGCTCAATTTAACAGAGAGAAGTAACGAAAAAAAAAAGCCGAAATAAGACAGAAAGTTAGAGACAACTATCAATCACGGAGAGCCGGGACGGTCGAGCACGCGAGTAAGGAAATACCGTAATTCACGGAGTACGGTTTCTTCCCACGTGTCAAGAGGTCCCGGCTAAGGTCGCTCCGTAATTTCCACTCGTGAGCTGGAAATGAAGAAAGGGGAAAGAAGGGAAAGAAAGAAAGAAAGACGACACAAACCTGTCGTTGTCACGCGATCTGAGTTCGTCGATGCGCCTTCGGCGTTCCTCCTCCCGCTGCTCCCGGAAGCGTTGCGCGGCGAGGGCCTGCTGTCTCAGCTCTTCCAACTTCCGCTGTCGCTCTTCGTTCTGTCTCTCGCGGACGAGCTTCGCCCTGTCCACGTCTTTTGCGCTTCCCGACGACTCCCGTCCTGGGAACAACCGTGGAAATCGATTAGTGCCTCCCGCCGCACAGTGCCCCTTCTGTTCGTTATTCTTTTTCTATATATATATATATTTTTTTTTCTATTTTATCTCAAACACTGCACACCGTTAATTGCTCACGACCGATGGTTCACTGGCTTCCCGCGTTGCGTGCAAGCCGTCTCTCTCCATTGATCGATACGATCGTAAAACGCGCGGCAAATTGATTCGCAATAACCCCGCGTCATTTATCTAATTCACTCTCGTTTTCGAAGCAATCAGCAGCATATCCCCGGATTTCAATTTACACTGCGCAGCGTTAATCGACTTTGAACCGTAAACACATCTCTAGGTTTTTACGTTTTCAGCAATTTACAGCGAACAGCGTGTAGACTCGAATTCTTTAATGAACTCGTTGATTGTAATTACAGAGAACGTTACGGTGGACCGTGGTTATCCGAACGAATGTTGATTTCGATGTATTAATTTTTTCAGATACACGTGAAAAAGAGTTCAGTAAAGAGGTGTGCAGACAGTGAACCATCGACGGAACCTTCTACGCGATACAAACGCGGTAAACGAACTCAACGGACATATACAGTCTTCGTATTGTTTTTAACAGACACACTCCTGAACCCTGTATTCTCGAGAGAAAACGGGGGTTAAGTTAGTCTCAGCAATGCCCTTGAAAAGGTGATACCTTCGGTCTCGTTATGCGGTTCGCCGTCAAGGGAGTCCTCGTCGTAGAGACTTCGGCGTCGTTTCACATCTGTCGAGAAGAAAGCGAGAACATGTGCGTACGCACGTGAGATTTCAGGTATTACGGGCGGAATAACTCGCGTAATCATCGGCACACTGCAAGCATGCGGCTCGCGAACACACGCTCGGTGTCTCCGCGGATATGCGAAATCGTCGATCAAACATGCGCCGTGCGATCGCAAACCAAATCGTGGAAGAATCGTGTCATGTTTCCTTCGAGATTGCCAGGTATCGTCCGTAACTTTGCACAAATAATTATTGATTTGATATTCAATTACCGTTACAGATCCGTTCAGCTAATTTCCGTATAACATTTTGCATACTATTGTATTTTAACCAACGATCGAAGGAGTTCTAGAACTTCCAAATCGGTTCCATTTAAAACATAAACCGTGATACTAAGAAATGTTATAATTAGACTGCGTATGTTTATGCAATTTTCAATTTCCGTAGGCAAATTTCAAGAAATTTCAAGAAATCACGTAAAATTTTCAGTGGTAATAGTCTTTATAATTCTGGAATAAATAAAAATCCTACTAAATTCTCTGGAATTTTGTGTCCCAGCATTTTTTCTTGTATACTATACAATTCTTATATGGTTCAAGGCAATAAATAAACACTAATAATAGTAGGGAATGGAAGATAAATTATTGCAGGAAAAAAGTTGTAAATCGGAACCATTCGCTAATATTACTCGCAATGTAAAAGACAGGCACCTTGAAGCAGCTCGATACTTCTTCCTCAGCTGTCGTAATAATGCGATTATGAAAAACGGGGCAAAGAAAGAGGTCATCGCATTTTTCTGGAAAATGTACGGCATGCAACGGAGAGACACCGGAGGCAACCGTGATCGAAGGTTTCCACGATTCTTCCAAGGGTTTTCCAAATCTCCAATATACCGTTTAATTGAGACGTGTATACTTGATTAGTGGACGAAAGTGTCTCGCACAGATCAAACTGTGTTAGCGCTGTTTAATCGACAAAGCTTCAAGGAAACACACGAAACAAATTTGTATGTAGCTGCGTGCAAACATTAGAATACACACTGGACAGAGGCACAAAGCACATAAACACGCGCACACGAAAAATGGTAGACGCAAACGCAAACGCACGCACGCACGCAAATTGAAAGAGCGCGTGTGAACAGAGCCACGCGACCAATCGGATGCGGTCATTTCCAATTTCGACAGGGGATTAAAGTATTAATACGCATTCGTTACGCGTGGCATTAAACTCCGTGCAAACATCGCGACCAGTTCGACGAAACACACTCTGCCTGTTTACCAGGCTGATTATTACCTGACGAGTCGGCGGCGGCCTCGTCACCTCCTATTTGGGCGAACCAGTGCATCGTTTGTTCTGCGGAAGATAAATTTGAAATTCGTTCCTGCAGGACTCTTTGTTCGAGCGACGGCCAGATACGCGTACCCGGGCGTTCATTAAGCCCCGGAGAGAATTTTGGCACCGTTCCGGACTCGATTATACGATAGCTACGTCGTTACCGCGCGATCAAAAACGCTTCAACGGCGCGCGACACTGTATCAATTTACAAAATCGCCGATTTCACGTTCGGAAAAAGTTTCTCGTAATCGCATCGTATGGCTACTACTCTCGACCCGAAACGCCACGATGATTTCCGATTTGAGAGGGTATCTCCGTTTTACTCGAAACCATATTTTTTTTAAACTATTGCCATGGTATTTTAGTGGACTAATTCACTTGAAATTTTGAAGGGTGCTTCAACAGATACTGTTATTACACCAAAACAATTTAGTTTTTTATTACAGATTTATTATTACAGATTTTAATTGACTTGCAATTTTGAGGGAATCTTCAGCACACAAACTGTTATCACATCAATACATTTTCTTTCAACTGTTAATGACGGAAAAATATTTTCAAAACCTGAATTCAATTTATATTCAATAAAATAATATATAACTCAAGTAATTTGAATTGCTTTCACCTCAAGAGTAATTCGCGTACTTCAAATACTCATAGGCATAAAGTGTAACAGGTATTTATAATGCAAAAAGTGTAACAGTTCTGCTGCAAAAAATTTTTAAAACATGGCATTCAAAATCAGAATACCCCCTTAATATTTGTAGGAGCGTGTAGTTAGTGTTGCTGCTGTGTTAACAGATATTTAAAGCCGTCTCGTTGTTGCTGCATGATTTTATATGTGTATTGAAGGGGTCAAAAAGTCTTTTTGCATATTTTTGAGCAACTCTGATATTAACAAATCTGGCTTAAAAATTCTTTGTCATTCAGCGGTAGTCAGCCGGATTATTAAGGAAATTTATTCTGAACGTAAAGAGTTGAGCATCAATGAAATGCTTTAAAAGTGAAATATCAAGAAGCTCGGAAGGCAGTTAATCGATTCGGGCTCGATTATCTGATTTTTCAGTGGTATTTGTTTATTGTTTGGCAAACTCATGCAGCAGATCTGCCTCTTAAGTTTCTACTAAAATAAAAGCTATTCGAACTACAGATTTCACAAAACTAAGAAGAAAATACACACAATATACAGTGATAAATTTTCTACTACAGACAAAGATTACTCGGATAGCCGCATATTTCTCTAACAACTACTGCAACAATAGGTCCAACTGCAGATTTGCATCTGCGACTATATTTCAAGCGTGCAATCTTAATCGGTATGAATTACACGCGACTCTAGAAGCAGCCCAATCTCCTTTTTCAAAGCGGTGCTTAAATCGCGGAGAATTACCGCGGAAAACTGCGGAAAAATGGAGCGAAATTTAAGAACCGAGCATTGTACATACATATTTTCGGGAGCCGTTTCGCGGTGAATAATGTCGTCACCGAAGACAAGGAAGCTGGATTTTCACTATGAAAAGCTACGGGAACGCGCTGTCGATGGCCGCGAACCGCAGTTTTGCTAACGATACATTCACATCACTCGCGAGTTGTAACACGAGTGGATTGGACAGTTATTGTGACGGTCGATATATTTCATACTGTCGCACATTATTAATGGACGTGACTCAACAAAACGGTATTCAACGGTAATCAGAGATCGTTGAGCGGTCGGAATAATTCCATAATGCACGAAATTCTTGAACAAAATAAACGTCACTATTTCTACTTGTAGCGAGAACAATATTAATATTTTTAGTGGAGATCTGCTGTGTAAGGAAAATTCCTAAAATAATCAAAGAGGATTAATCCCGTCTCGTTATTCTCTATCGCTTAAAGGGAATTTGAATTTTCCATTGGAGAATACGCAATAATACGCCAGTATTTACGCGCTTGTTGAAATCTTAATGAGAGTAGGAATCGTCTCGCCATTGTACGAAGACATTTATAGAATTGTAGATTATGCTGCGGTTTCAAAAGTAATTTTGTGACTGTCGTTCAATGTCTTTATATAGTAATTATATCTTTACTGTTTGTTCATATCTCAGATAATTTCCTTCGGCTTCGGAAAACAGAAACAGAATGCAAAGAAAATATGGAAGATCAATTGAAATATTCTTTTCGAAGTCTTGACACATTTATTATAGTTTAATTGCGGTATTGTTGCTAAGAGTAAACGCGACATTTTTGTTATGCAATTACAATACAGTGTCGTCCAAATACTTTTGAAACTAACTTACTTCGCGGTTTGTATTCGATTGAAGTTCATATTTTGGTGGCATGAATAACGTCGTCATTTTGTGATCTTAAATAATAAAAAAAATGCGAAAGTACAGTGGAGGTGTTACTATTTTCATTTTATTTAACAATTACCGGAAAAAAATTTGTTTTATCAATCATTTTAAACTTACACGATGGTCTATCCCTTTAATTAAGAAACCTTAATAAGAAACAACTACTGTGAAATTACCTCATACCGATTTTTCACCGAAAAATGATTTCGCCCTCGGAAAAGTGGTTGAAGTCCCTGTTTTGCCATGTTTCCGACGTACCCGGGGAAACGCGCAGTCAATGGGCGAGGGCCGCGGTTTCGTTAACGATACAGTCCCGCGATTCGCAAACGACCGGCGGTAATTGCGAGCCGACTCGCTTATTTTCGACATTGCCGCGTACGTGTGTGTGCCCGTGCTTTCTCTCTCTGTCTCTCACACTCGTTCCCGACGAGAGTAGGCGTGCTTTTCCCGGCGACGTCGCTTCCGGTAACTGATTGCGAATGTCGTCGCGTCGCGGAGAAAAATGCGCGGCTGGCTTGACGTCACGGATAATTGATAATTGGAGAACGAACGGCCACGAATGGGCGTTCAACGCGAGCGTCTGCGTGTATAATTACGGAAACTGAGGAGAGCAACGAGCGGATCTACTTTTGCTAAGAACGAGATCGCGGTCCAACGACGATCCACCGTACGAAACGCGAGTACCCCGGCATTCTGGCGCCGGTCAATTACGCCCGACGAAGCTGTTTCAATCTTGTACCGCCCCCAGGTTAACGCGTGTACGTTGCTGTAAATTATGCTGATTGTTGGTAACGAGTTGATGCATTTATTTGTTCGGAGATTTTTACGAGAGAAATGAGTAGGGAAAATTTTAGACAGTAGAAAGAAATGTATTATTCTCAAATTATTAAAATTGTTAAATTAGCAAATGAAATTCTATTCTGCTCCCGCATGCTATAATCAATGCAATAAATTTTTGTTACACACAGGTCTATAAAGGTACATAACATCGCTGGCGAACGAACGTGTCGAATCAAAGCGAAAGAGCGGAGCATAATCGACCCGGCGAAGACCCCGGCGCGGCGGTATCAATTACACGAGCCAGGTGGACGAGAAATTGGAATTTTCGTTCGATTACTAATTACATGCTGCTTTCACGTGCCCGTTAATGGAGATTCATGTGACTTACTTTCGCGACGTCGACGCTTTAAAGAAAGGTCTGGGGGCGTGGGAGGAGGAGGAGGAGGAGGTAAAAAAAAAATGGAGAGTAAGAGGATAGAAAACGAGGTGGGTGCTCGTGTCAGCCGAGTCGGTCGTTTCCAGAGGACGACGGGTAAAGGGAAGGTTGACGGTGCTACCTGCCGATGTTGTTTCCGGTTGCTGATTGCAAATGTCAGAAGAGAGGGGAAAAAGTGTGAGAGCAAAAGAGGAGGAACCGTTGGTTCGCCTCGTAGCGACCGTTGATGGTAATTGGACGTTTCATTAGCAATGCGGATGTGGAATCGGACGGGAGAACGGTAGGACGACGCTAAGCAAGAGAACCCGACGTAGGACCGACAATGACAGAGGCAAAAATAAAGAGAGAGAGAGAGCCGAGCGAGCGAGAAGGAGAGAAAAGGGCGATCGCGTTTGCGAGACGTGAAAACAGGGTGAAAGCGTTTCGACGTTACGGATATAAAGTTCTGTCGGACAGGCTGAAAGGAGGAGGGTTGTCAACGAAACGAACGAGCCGAATGGCAGAGAGGAGCCTGCATCGGCGAATTCGATAGAGCAGGAGCGGTGGGGGAAGGGAAAAAAATACTGAAAGCGACAGACGCGGTAAGCGCGAACGTAATTAATACAGACGCTCCAGTTTCGCGTGGAAAAATAAAAACCTCGATTGCGCGTTACGCAAATCAATACGTTTTCCAACCTAATTTAAATCCTGGGCAAACCAAAAAAAGCGAGAGGAAAAAAAAATTGGAAGGACTCGTTTTTACGAATAAATGAGACTGCGCTCGCTCGCGTGCCCGCTTCAAGATGATTACACGGGGCCGAGAGAGGCGAACAAAAAAAAAAATAAAAGGAGGGGGAAGTGGAAAGGGAGAGAGAGAGAGGGAGAGGGTAGTGAAAAAAGAATTTTCAGTGGAGAAATCTTTGGACGATGATTTAAATTACAGCGGTCTCGAGCCACAATGGGTCCCGCTTCCCGCGAAAACGCTCGAAAAACGGCGAGAGGCCCTCGGCGGTGGGATATACACACGTTGGCTCTGTTAATCTTCCGTCGCCTGGAAGTAAGTCGGGAAACAATGGAAATCCAGCCTTTTCATCTGGCTTCGTAGGCCGCGTCGGAATTGAAATTTTACCGTGAAGAAACCCAATTGTCGGCCGAGAGCCCTGGAACGCGCGATGGTTTCAGCCATTTCGCGAGGCCACTCCCTTATCCTCTAGGGCGGGCTGCAGATTTAGAGTTTCAACGAGAACGTCCGACGTTCAATGGTTACCACTGGCAATCTCCAATTGCAAACTTATTACCTCGATCGAACTAGCTAGGCTCTCTTTATCACCGGCGTGGCGCGGCGTTCTACTAAGCCCAATCAAAAGTTCGTTTTAATCTGCCGGATCTTTGAGTCTCTTCGCTCTCGGACTATGAAATTGAAATCACTTATTAAGGTGCTTTACGATCGAAAATGGGACTCGATAAAGGGCAAATTAATATTTTCCAGAGCGATTAAGCGGCCTCACGGAGCGGAAACGAGCGGTAATGGAATGTTCTGTGATCTAGAACGCGGTGTTTTCACCCTTATGTCAATAACCGGGTTCCCGGGTGAGTATCCACTTTCAATTTCTCTTTGAAACTTCTTTAATAAAATATATGCACTCAAACTACGTTTTTTTTACGTTTTGCTACGTTATAAAGTTTTCGTTATTGACATAAGGGTACTAACTTTGAGAGATTACTGGCGAAATATTGGCCTACAGCTATGTAAAGTGCAAACGCTACCGATCTCTACCCCCAGCCGGCCCGTCGACACGAGGCCTGGTCCGGTCCTGTCGCGGCAGGTTCGGACGGGCACCGGAGCGCGATAGTAGGAGTAGCCTACGTCATCGACTACCCCCAATCGGTTGGCCAGCGCGAATCGCGATAGGTTCGGACTGACGCCGGAGCCGATTTGACGTCATCGATGTCGATATGCAGTAACGTTCCAGAAACGGCCCACCGCACCGTGGGGTGCGACTATCGAACGCGCGGACCGGGTCGTGATTTCTTCCGAAAAATTTCGCCGCTGACCTATCGCCGGAAGGATACGTATTCCGCTAGGCGTCCGGGACTTATTTCTTCCGCCTTCGTTCCCATTTCTCCTCGGTGAATTTTCGAGCGTCTGTTGTTGTAAGAAACAATTTCGACGAAAGTATTCTCGCCGGAGCCGCGGTCGGAGGCCGGAACAGGCGCCGCGAGAAAGATTGGAAAAAGGCTTTTGTGTGCACACGTGGATTTCCCGTCTCCCAAAGATCCGAGTCACGGGGCTAGAACGTCCCGCGCGTCGTGTCACGGAATGCTGCCTGCATTGCTGTGCAACGCAACCAGCCAGCCAGCCGCGTTCCTATTGGCAACAACAATAGGCCCGCGCGGCTGGCAAAACGCGCTCTTTGTCGTTTCTTTGCCATCGCTAGGAAGTGCCTTTTTGCCGCTCGATTTAGTATCGCACGCACTGGTTCTCCTAGTGAATAGGATTTTCAGTAATTGTGCTGTACCGTGAAGAAGGTTAAAAATATTCTTCTAGAAATTCAAAACGAAATTGAACTGGATCACGTCACTATGGTTGACTCGTACGTTTGCGATTGGAATTGCTATCGTAGTAGACTTTCAAAAATTATTAAATAATCGCCGGCATATAATCTGCCGAATCTCGTTCGGGCGCCCAGTAAATTTTCCGATGATTTCCCGTGGAAGCGGTCCGCGGAGAAGCATTTCGCACGTGACAAGGTCGCGGATTGCGCCATCCTGTGGGTCGCGCGTTGAAAAATCTGTCAGTAGATAGAGGCGAGGGACACGTTGTTAATCTTCCAGCGTTAGGAAGTGGGTCGGAAAACAATAGGAATCTGTTCTTGCCATCTACCTTGCCCGTACCCGTTCTTACTATTTCACTGTCCTCGCGGCGCTTCTCGAGTCGACTGCTCTCCACTTCAGCCGGCCTTCCCTATCCTTGATACTTGAGCACCGGGTCCGGCTCATTGGCACGATACTACCCGCGCTCCTCAAATAATGCATAATGTCGAGTGGCTGTCAGGCTCCGAGGTAGATCGATGATTTCTTATCGGAACCCGGTCTGTCAGCTACAGTGGTGATTTTACTGCGGTACGGGTCTCGTGAAAATTTAGTTCATACTTCTTCCCATTTTCGGTCGTTTGTAGCGTTCATTTTTAGATTATACATTTATTTTATTTGGGGAGTTTAGCTCATTAAAAAAAATTGGTGCAGGCAATGGAATTAGTAGTTTTATTCAATTTTCAGAAAGCTGTCGATACTCTTTCGTTTTAATCATTTTACAATTGGAGATTGCATTCGCCCATTTTTGTCATAAATGCATAAAATCTAAAAAATATGTACTTCGCTTTCTAAAGAAACGGAATAAGTAAGATATAAAAATTATTTGATGGCTAGTTATCCAGGGTTAAAGTGAGTAAATTTTCCTATTATAATTCAGCGTTCTCTAATTTTCCGGAGTAGCGTGCTCAGAGCGTACATTAAAAATCGATTGCGACAACAAGGCACTCGACGGTCCGTGGAAGGAAAGAAAAAAAGGAGACCGACCAGGCGGAACGCGAAATTCTGGCGGTTGTTTAATGCCACCGAGTGGCCTTGAACTATTATGGAGCAGCGCCTGCCTCTATCCCGAGCACACAGAGCGCGCACGGCACCGACGCGACATGTTGAATTCGGTTTCACCGTTCGCGACACGTTGCCGCGATTCAACGAAACGCGTCGAGTGGCTCGTATTCCATTTTAATGGAGGCACACCGGAGTCTGTGGCTGACGATCGAAATTGTCCTGGTTTCTCATCCCAGCGACGCCGGAGTGTTCTACTAATATTTAACGAGCGAGCCAGGGGGTACGGGGGGAGGGGCGAATCCCCCGTGTGCAACGATCCTGCGCGAATTTGTTTCTCTTTCTGGTCTCGCAGCTTAATTGTACTCACGCTTAACCCGCCGCGCTGATGTTCGCCAAAATACACTGCCAATTATGTTATGATACCGCTTAAGTATTCCTGGGAGAATTTTGCGTCTATCCACCATGCTCGGTATAGTTTGTTCTTGTGGACTTTGAAAGTTGACAATCGACAGTCTGAGATTGCTCAAATCATTAAATAAATAAATTTCAATTTATTTGATTGAAATAAACTTGGATAAATCTGTCAAATAATTAAATCTATAAATATTTAATAATTATCTAGCACCGAAAAATCTTGATACAACGGACCAACTCGGGTGAGGAGTATCCGTTAAAGCCGGAAGTTCGTTACAGCGAAATAGGTCTTGCGAATGCGTACACGAACAAAATCGATAAATTAATAACTTTGCCTACTTCAGCAGGTACATGTTTTGAATGAAAGTTAAGCCAGGGAAGTTTAATTCCGCAGAAAAGTTTTCATTTTATTATTAACCCTCGGCGGTCGGGGGCCGGGATATTCCTGGCAGAACTGTTTTACCATTCGGGATAAAAACAAGTCTGTCGCAAAACAAAACCCAATGAAATCAGGCCGAGGTTTTACCGTGCTTTAACCCTTTTTGCTTGTTACAATTTCATAATCGCTGAACGTGTTCGCGGACGTAATTAAAATCACATTTTACCTTTGTAAATACCCGAGAGAAACTTTCCTCGATGGTAATTACCTACGAAAGTAATCAGCTGACGCGTGTTAACGGATGTAGGAGTTAATGCATTTACTCGTTTAGGTACTCGACACAAACTTGACGAAAAATGAAAACACCGTATCGTCAACTGAATGTATATTGTGTCGCAATGCAAATGTATATACTCAT
This sequence comes from Lasioglossum leucozonium, assembly GCA_028454225.1. Taxonomy (NCBI): domain Eukaryota; kingdom Metazoa; phylum Arthropoda; class Insecta; order Hymenoptera; family Halictidae; genus Lasioglossum; species Lasioglossum leucozonium. The sequence goes on from CM052219.1 coordinate 15,266,209, forward strand.
TTGTAATACCCATTCTTGTACGAAGATGCAAACAGACGATTGAGTAAATTCTGAAACGATTTTTATTCGAGTCTCGCCCGGTCGAAAATAATATTTCATGGTACGCGTTAAGTTGGAAATTGCTGGGAGCAAACCCAATAGGGAATACAAAGGAAAGGGACACTTTATTTTCCGAACAAGGAAAACATCGGTTCCCATTCTGCTTTGTGGATCAACAATACAATAAAACGAGAGCGTTCAATTGAAAGCGTTTCTATCTTCACCTATCGCTGGATCAGCCTCGAAATGCGCGTGTTCAAACATGGCTGCTAGATCTATCTCTCTCTCTCTCTCTCTCTCCCTCCCACCCCCTCTCTCTGGAGCTTCTTCTGGCGAAACGGATATTTTAGAGCTCACCGATCACCGATCTTTTGTTACCCTTCCGGACAAATGCATCCGTTATTATCAATTTCCACGAACGTTTCCCACGGTTGGTTAAACCGGCCGCTTTTGAAGCGCACGTGACCCGGTAAGCGAAGTGCGAGGGAAGGGATTAAAACGTTATTAAATCCATTTCTCGTTTTACAACGCATGTTGTAGCGCGGAATTGTATTCGCAATCTGGCGCGGGTTGGGGCTAGATATTCGAACGCACGGTGTCGATATAAATCGATTTCATCTCGACTGCGTCATTTTCCAATATTTCATCGCTAATCTAAATACCAATTGAAGAATTATTTTCAAGTTTTTTCTTGTAAATACAGCAATAGTGTCAACTATCCCTACAATATGCAAAATACTGATTGAATGATCGTTTGAAATAAATTCACGAAAATTCGTGAATATTCGGTCATTTACATCCGAACTCCCCGCATGACGACTAAACATTTCGCGCACGGCCGTTGCGGCAAAAGGAAAACGATACTCTCGAGACGGCATGCCAAATCATTCGTTCAGCGACTAACACGATCACGGACATGCACGGTGTACGCAATTTGTACGATAGCCTGTAATACATGTAATCGGGACGATGGAAGAAAGCGTCGTGGCATTTGCAACGTTTATGTGTGCCTGAAAGGAACGCTTAACCCTTGCCGAACCGATTCTGGGTCCATTGCGATCCAGAAAAATGAATAATTTCGACAGTGAATCGAATCCTTTCCAACAATTATAATTTACAGACTTTTTTGCACGTTTTTACGAGATTATTCTGCACATACTACAACATTATTCATCGACACGATAATCGAAAATCTTTTGATAAACTGTGAAATAATTTGAAATGTAAGTTTCGGTCTCCCAGAATCCGTTCTGTGAAGTTCAAGGGTTAATCACGCTTGTGCTATCTCTACACCTATACACCGATCGTTGATTGATATACTTACCCTTCGTGAGAGAGTGGCGATTGTGTGCAGAACTGGACCTTTGGTTAGTTTCTTCAGAAGCGGCTCCAGCTGCAATAAGACAAAAGCATTTTGTTAAATTATGCACGAGTTTACATTTCAGAAATACGGTAAAGTTACGATCTAGCTCCCGCCGTCTGGTCCGAGTAGGGCCAGAGATCGCGAAAGGAAACTATTTTCTCATGACTGCGTCGACCGCGCCGAAAGTACAAGGGGACAGTGGCGAGCGTAGAAAAGGACAGCGCATGTAAACACTAGACGGTGGACCTTATTTTTTGACTGAAAAAATTTTTTAGTGTCACCACCCAGAACTGTGACATGTGCTGAGAAAATTATCTGGAAAAAATTTGGGACCGATTGGATCGTGGGTATCCGGCGCGCATCAAATTTGAAATTTCACAATTTGAAATTTGAAAATTTGGAAATTTGACAATTTGAAATTTGAAAATTTGAAATTTGAAAATTTGAAATTTGAAAATTTGAAATTTGAAAGTCTGAAATTTGAAAATTTGAAATTTGAAAGTCTGAAATTTGAAAATTTGAAATTTGAAAATCTGAAATTTGAAATTTGAAAATCTGAAATCTGAAATTTGAAAATTTGAAATTTGAAAATCTGAAATTCGAAAATTTGAGATTTAACTAGTAAAAATTACTAAAATTTGAAATAGTGGTACACACTACTCTGAGGGAGCTAGATCGCGACTTTACTGCTCATCGTACGATCGTTTTTAAGAGTGCTCGAATATCAATTTGCATATCTTTTTCCATACTAATGCTTTTTTTATGTGTTCTCACATTTGTTTTGACATCGTCAAAGGTTGAAACGCGCCCCAGAATTACGGGACGTGAAAGTGTTAAGACGAGGACGAACTTTTCGCGGCATTTATCGTGAGATGGGCTGGCGGGCATTTTGCCTGGAGACGGGTGCAGAGCGTGTACCACAAATTCTCGGCAGACGCTCGCTCGCGATTTCCATCGCGTCAGGTCGCGTGTCTTTAAATACTTCGGAGTACATGTGCTTGCTTGCGTCGGCCACCCCCGTCTAACTATTGATCAAAGTTGCCGGTGAGAGAGCGCTGGAGAACGGATCCCTTTATGCTGGCGCCCATTGACTCGGTAGAAGGCTAACTATCGCGATACGGCTGCGACTGCTGGCCACGTCGCTAACAAGCTTATTAACGGCGTCTTCATTAGAACCCCGCTGCCTCCCTCCGACCGCTCCTAATAAACATCTTGCGACGCCCGAGAAATACGTCTTGCAGGTAGAACGCCGCATTCACCCCAATTATCTATCGCGAGGAGTATAATTGGCTGCGTAAATAGCCCGACTGCTCTCGGCTCGGGAACGAGAACGTTTTATTCGGTCGGCGTTGTTGTTTCGGCCAATTCATCCCGAGATCACTACTTTCCGCGAGCTGCTATTCAAAGCCGGAAGATCTGGCGGAATTTAACTAGAATTGAATTATTCAATTTGCCGAGAACTTCGCGCTCGTTGAGTTTCTCTAAAAAGGTCGAGCTCGCCACCAAGGATACTTGAATGAATGGATTAAGAATTTATGCGTGTTCATTGTCCGTGCAAAGTGCAACAGATTTCAAAACAGATGACTCATAATCGGTTTTCTTAGATCTTACTGTATTTCTTCCATTTCTGACATTGTGTGACATTGAAGCTAATTATGTTGTATACGAATGAATTCATATCGACAGACGCTTTCATACGATATAAAAAAACACACATTGTTTATTTGCAAGAAAAACCGTGTTACCGTGAACACCGTATGCTTAATTTGGTTGACATTGAACTAAGAAAGGTGACGCAAAATTGGCCTTGACCTTGAATATTAAGGTGAAAAAGTCAACAAATTTTTGTTGAGTTGCGACTCATGGTTAAAAAAAAAAAGATTGCGATCCATGGTTCCTTTTGCACTTTGCATTTGCACATGCAATTAAAAAAAAATTGTTGCCCTTTTCACCTTAAAATTGAAGGTCAAGGTTAATTTTGTAGCACCTTCCTTAATTCAATGTGAACCAAATCGAGGGTGCAGAATCATCCTATGGTAGCCGCGACATATAATTTCTTTACACCCTGTACACGGCTCTAGTAAGCTGTCCAAGATAGTCGTATCTTGATAAACCTGTATATACACATCGAATAAAATAGAATGCTTAAGAACAGAGCGAGAGAGCCCACTAATAAAATGTCAAATTTTATTCATAACTTAATGAAACTCTCGCATGACAGTAAACCGGCCTATAAAAACGCAACTTGACGCAGCGGTATCGCCGCGATATGAGACGTACAAAACTCGTCGCATCTAGGGGATCAGCGCAAACTGCGATAAAATCTGCGCGCGCGAAAGAGAGAGAGCGAGAGAGATGCATCTCGACACGGTATTGTGCGCAGGAGCGCCGTTTAAAACGAGAGAGAGCCGAACCCCATAAAAATGCCCGACGACGGCCGTTTCCGTGCGACGCATTAAGGAAAATAAAAGGAACAAGGCCACACGTGAAACAATAAACGCGGCGGTCTCCCTTTAAACCCCGGCATAATACCGCAATTTCGGTGGAAGCTTACACTTGCCGGGTCATTTCGCCAACGATCGATTCAGGATTTCAGCGGAACCGGCTTACATCACGCCTGGAACAACGAGAGCTGACACGTTCAATATTTTATACGGTTGCACATGGTCACGGGGAGCAATGGTATCGACCGCGTTGCTATTCCATATATCAGACGACAATAGGGTGGACCGCATAATTGAATGGATCATGATCGGGGCGCGAAGTAATCGTGTTAGTCTCGCCGTAGGATTTCGTTCGCCGGAGATTCATTAGCGCTGCACAATCTGTTCGTTCGCGTGCGCAGTAAAATTATTATTATTAACCCGCCGCGCGTTTTGTCCAGCGTGCGCGCTGAATGCCCATTAATTTCCGTTCGGGCAACATCTGCAACGGTCCGAATCAGACCGGCGTGAAACACTCGTCTCGTACAGGATGCTGCGTTCGGCAGCGGTATCGTTAATTCGAACGCCTTGCAGCCGCAATTTTGTGTACGGAAAAGCCCGGGACGAAGATGAATCGAACACGTTCGAACTTTGAGTCACCAAGTCCTCCCCTGTGCCCAGCTCCAGATATTGTAGGTAAGGGAACGGCAATTCGGGACGCGGATGATCGAAAGCCGAAGGATTCCCGTAAGAATTGGAATTTTAGCACGGGATCGGAAATATTCTGGATTATGTATGGCACGAGGCAGCAGTTTCGACAGGGAAGAATCGCGAACGATTTGTGTCCAAGTTAAATCAGGATTTTTGTAGACTTTTAGAAGTAAAAACGCTACGTTTGAAAGTTGCTAATGGAAATTTTGCGACGCGATAACTTCCACTAATAGTTCCAACGACCTTTAGTTCACAACGCGTAGAAATCTCGCAAGTGCCATGTAAAATCGGATCTTCGGCAAGGGCGGCTCTGAAAGTAGGTCTTGGTTAAGTTCAAACGTTCCCGAACGTCCCAGCTTCGGCTCTGCGGCGAGCTTCCTCCGAGCAGTCTCGTTGGCTTGATCTCGCATTTGCCAAAGCGGGTACGTCGATAACGGCCGCGTCAAGGCACGCTCATTTGCCGCGAACAAACTACATTACTCTCGAGCGGCGTCTTGGCCCAGATGTGCATACACGAGCAAACGCGCGCCGCCGGGGTAGTAACAATAGGTGGTTGAACTTCGACATTTATGGAGGTCGCCCTTAGCCCTTCTCTTCCGCCGACGTCGTCCGGAGACATTCGCCGAACCAATTGCGTAGAAGTCGTTCGCATCCGTAAATCACATTAACGACTCGTAGTCGTCAGGGACGATCGTTCGAGCATATTCAATGTGCTCGGATCACACGAATTTCGTCAAGGTCTACGATACGCGAGTTGCTTGCCATTTTTTCGAGAAAGTTCTTCCTTAATGCGTTTAGTTCCACACTAGACTGCGGATCTTCGTGAAAAATAAAAATGGTCCTTTAATCATTTAAGTCAGTCACTTCATTTCATTTTAACACAATGGACCGTGGAATCAGTGAGATCGCAAAAATGTATTCCGTACTGAGACTCCATTTTTGTTGCCCGATATTTTACTTTTATATTTCATTAATTTTTTCTCACAAATGCATAAAATTCGCGGTCTATTAATTACTTAATTTCGGTGCCAGAAAGGACTCGGAGTTCTTCCTGTGTTTAACACAATGGAACGTGGAAACAGTGAGATCGGAAAAAATGTATTCCGGACACTGAGGCTCGATTTTTGTTGCCAGATTACCTGGACAGAATCTTCGAATTTCTGGGTCTAATTAGTCAAACGGTTGCGCTTGTTTCTAGGTTAACACGCATGCCGAAACGTTTCGGAGGCCTTGTTGGGAATTCCTTTGAGCATGCCAGTTTCTGCTTGCTAGCGACAGATGTTTAGAATGTCTTCGTTGAGTTATCGGGCGTACGCTCGAGTATGTTATTCCGTCATTTATTAAAAACGAGGTGCGTTGGCTAGCGTATTCCAGAAATGTTTGAACTGTAAATTTCGAAGAGAAAAAATTGAAAATTTCTTCAATCCCTTGCCGTATGATTTTCTTCGCATCTACAACGATTGGACCTACAACTGGTCGGTTTCATATTGTTTAATTCACAGTTATTGAAATTACAATTAAAAATCTAACTAAATTCATGACATTTTTATAAGCTGAAACATTCCAGAGGAATTAAAAAGATTTCTTCTTCGATGTTTTCTTCTCTTCTAGAACTTCGTGTTTGGTAGAAATGAATAGAATCCCAGAATTATTCTTGCTGGAATTTGTACAAGCTACTTTCAGTGCACCGAGTGTCAAGAGTCTCATGCTGAACCTACATCCGAAAATAGCCAACTCTTGTCTCTGGTTGTCGGGTAATCTATGAATGAAACTGCATCACAACAAACGCACACACACTCACCCCACTGCCACGCAATCCTCATACAATCAATCCTATTCTACGAAGACCAGTCACACAACGTCACTATGCACACTCTTTTACGGCTTCGACTGTTTCGCGTGACTCGCGGTCGTCAAAGACAACAGCGACATTCCCTTTTGCACAGTGCTAGTTGTAGATTACTAAATTTTAGGCTATAAAATCGTGAGGAACATTAACAAGAAAATTGTTATCAGGGTTTAAATGCAGGCTAACTCTAATGGAGTCCTAAGTTTATGCTACATTATAAAAACGTTTTTAGGGATCTAGATAAGACTTTTATTGCCAATCTGTGGAAATATTAAAAAATCCACGTAAAATGTATACTACAGTCAGTTTCTACTTTTAGCAGATTCCGACTAAATGCACTGAACGTATATGTGCAAAAATGCAATTTTAACTCGAAAAATAAAAATTCCACCTATGTTCGGAAAAACGTGGCACTTAACGTGTTAATGACGAAGCGGTAGCTTTGAGAATAGAAATTGCGGAGTGCGTGAGAGCAGTAATGAAAAAGCGAGTTATTAAGATAAAATGCCACAGCACTATGGAATTCTGGTCTCATTAGAGCAGAACACTTCCAGCGAATAAGCCTATGAGAAGAGAAAAGTCTTGACGACAAAGAGTTGCTCTACAAGCATGGACCGTAAGTATCCGACGATATTAGTGAAAGGTCGTTAAAGCAGAAGTGTCAACAACAGAGGAATCAGTCCCAAGTGCAACAGTTACTGCCGCTACTAAATATTCCGAAAGTTGATTGACAATGGTATCGTCGATCTTTTCCCGCTCGGAAAAAATACGAATTCACAAAGCCGATTCTCTTTTAGAAAGTTAAAAATTGAATATCGAAGTATAGAACGGTAACCGGCTCATGAAACATTCATAGCTGCTGTTAAACCGAAAATCCACGAAGAATGAAACAGTAAGAGGCAACAATTATCGCTCGCCGCTTGCAACCGTATCAATAATTCCACGCGAAGGTGCAACAGTGATACGGTGGTGACCGCGTTAAATATTAAGGCACCGGGGGAGCGCGAACCTTCTCGTCAAGTCCCGGTGAAATCGGTGCCGTCTTCCAAACGAACTTTCGAACATCGTTTCCTACTCCCGGAGTCGCGATATTACCGACGACAAGGGTCCCCGAGACAGCTTCGGGGGGGTGGGATCGTTTTATCGAAATTTTAACTCTTCGGATAAGTTCCAGCGGCGGGCAGCGCGGCTCCCTTATCCTTCGAGATGCTATTCCCCGATCCACCTGCTGTCTCCTCCACTAATCCGAGATCCACGCTATTAAAACGTCGCTATCATGGATCGTCGTCCCCCGATAATGAAAATCTGAGAGCCCGTAATTCTGACGGCGAGCCGTAATTTTCAATGGAGTAACGATAGACGATCAGAGATTGTTACTCGCCGAGTGAAACGCCATTACTACCGTCGCTCAGGATGCACGGCAGGCAGCGTGTTCATCGCTGCCGAACGAGCACGCGAACGATTCTTCTGATATCCCCTTTACACAGTGCGACATTATCATGATGATGCAGGATTTATATGTGACAACAGTTTTATTGCCCTTTGATATTAAACGAAATTCGATGCGAGCGTCATTTATTATTTATTATTGGGAAAACAACGGATGAGGGTTAATAAAATGTTCGGTAGAATTACAGTAAATATTCTATCTCAACGGGAACTGCACGATCTAAGAAAAACGAATATTCTCTCCGCAAGAAGCTCGAGCCGTCTCCGAAGCTACTCCCATTCGGCCTGTCGCGACAGGTTCGGTCAGGCACCGGAGCCGATTCTACGTCATCGAGTCTCGGAGCACCGGCCGCGCGGTCCGTATTTACACGCTCTGTCCTTTAACTACGCGATCTAAGGAAACAGCACGGACCCGACGATTTTTCTTAGATCGAACAAAAGCTAATAATGGAAGAAAACAATATTATGAGATAATCATTTGTATAAAAAAATGAAACCTTTTTGGCAAGGAAATTTTGCAGCGTCCTCTACACTCCGAAAAGAAACAGTGACTCTACTGCCGTTCCCGTCTGGTTGCAGAGGAACGTATTAGTTACGGTCGTGCGTTAACGCCGCGATTCACCGTTAGAACGAACAATAAAATCATGGATAGCGAGCAGTTACGGGATGATCATCGACGACACGACACGAAACAAGCGTGTGCCGGCGAGCTTAGTGTGTTTTTAAACGGCCGCCGGTGCCCAGTTCTCGCTCGAGCAATTTCGGTATTGATCAACGCGCTAGTCTCGTCGCGAGGACAACGGGAATGAATGCAACTAATCACAGAACAATATTGAACAACTGCTGGGAACCGTGTGATCGTGGTTTTGGAATTCCACGTTGCCGGGGAAACGGTGCGTAGCGTCTGGTAGCAGTTATTTTTTTCTATGAATATTCATTTTTCCATTCATCAGGAATCAATTTTCAACAAATGAAATGGAAAAAAAAGAACTCTTCGCCGAACGTTATATGATAATGACCAGACTGCGGATCTTCGTGCAAATTTCCATATTCGATGAATTATTTTTTTTTTAATTTTATAAACAAGAAAATCTCTTATTTCAATTCTTCGGAATATTATCTAGACTGTCGGAAATGACGTTATCGTTGAACTACGAATTTAATATGTCGTTTGAGGTGTCCGTGATTGTCGATATTTCAAATTTTTATTAAATTTCAAACGGATTTCGATATACCAGGTGACGCTAAATATTTTTATAAATATTCGCACAGTAATTGTCACAGAAAAGGGTTAGTTTCCTCGGGTGTTTTTCCATTGGCTGTAACGCGAAGGTGTCGCGTGAATTAAAGGTGAGATTGCCGGTGACAAGTTCCGAGGGCTACTCGCGCGACCATGTCTAAGCGAGAAGTCGTTTTAATAATTTAAGAAGACACGGCTTCTGTCAACTGTCCAAATTGTATTTCGAGTGGAAATGCATCGGATTCGGGGAGGAGGCGTTGGGGCAAAGTGAAATCGTTTTCACGTGTCAACGAATAAAGGGAACGCTGCCACCGGCAGAAAGGGATGGCAACGTAGGCGAGGTAGACGGAGACACCCCGAGGAATAAACATGAGTCGGGGGGGTGAACCACTCGTATAACGAGCGCGTTCGTTTCAACTTCCTGGTTCGTGCGAACGCCTCTGCCAAGTACTACCACGGCAAATAATCGCCTGATTCACTGTCTCCTCCAGTGCATTATGAATAATCATTCTCTCTAGTCAACACTCCCTTCCTGTGTCCTTCCCCCTTTCCGCTTAATTTCCACCGTCGAGGCTCCATTATCGGAATAACTCCTCGGAACAAGGATTACGAAATCTAACATTCCGTTTATCTGTCAGACCGCAAACAATATTTACAGTCGCTAGCAGGGCCGGCGTGATCTTTTATGGGGCCCGGTTCAAAGATTTTGCGAGCTCAGAATACACATTCGAATCCTATACTTACATTTCACAATAAGCAATTACTTATTATAAGTACAAAGGATGTTGCATATAAGTTTTGTAAGATGAACATTCAAAAATCTTTGATTACGTCATTAAAATTGATTAAGTTTGCTACTTCGGGTCCTGCAAAATGTCTGATGAGTTTTCATAGACCGCGAGGCCGGGTTCCGGCGTTCCGGGTTCTGGTCGCTAGCAATAATATTTGAACACTTTTCAGAAGACGAGAACTTTTTGGACCATACTCGGATTTTCTGAGAATAATTAGTTCACTAAAATAATTTTCTGTGGAATGCCGTTCAACGAAATCGAAAATTCTCTAGCGCAAAGAAACCGCAAGCAGGATCTAGAATTACGTCCGCGACTCTAAAAGGACGTTTCCGAGAGCAATCGGGATGATTGCCGATCCAGATCTTCGAGAAGAGCGAAAAACTGTGTTACCTTCGCGAAGTTCGTGCTCTAATTAATGCAAAAAGCGGGCGGAGTAAGAGAGAGAGAGAGAGAGGTACATAAAGGTAATGAAGCCACAGAAAACGATTCGAGTGGAGCGCGGAGTGCTGTTCACTCTGACGCACGACGTCGCAAAAGAACGTTTCAGCGATTCGATCCTCTCCCGTGGACATCCATCAAAGGCCGATCCGGGTGATCCCGTTGAACCAGAAGGCTCGTCATTTTACCGCGAGGCGGAGCGGCGAGGACGTCTCGCGCTCCATAAATTCCTGTCCCCCGGACAAAAGGATCGGTTCCAGGCGATCCTAGATCCACGGATCCATAATCGGCGAATTTACCGAGCCGCGGGAACAGGGCCGAAACTATCGAATGTCGCAACGTTCCGCAGTGGTGGGCCGTTAATACGAGCGTCGCATGCACGCTATCACACCGCAAGAAATTTATTAGGGCAATGAATGCAGCGGGTCCCGGGATCTCCCACTCCCTCTCTCTCTCTCTCTTTCTCTCTCTCATTCTCGCTGGTGTCCAGCGAGAACATTCACCTGGCGTTTGCGGAACAATCGCCATTATTATTGCGGGGGAACGCGTACCGGTGACATTTTCACTTAATTGTCCGTTTTCGCGTCGAAACGCGGGCCGAGAATGCTGTAGAACAGTGGATAAGTCACGCGAGCATGAATGTAATTCGGTTGAATAAATTTCGCGGTGTTGAAAACGACTACACTGATAAGACAATTTAACGGTTCCGTAACAAGACGGCGAAGTAAAACTGAATTCTAGCCACGGACATCGCAGTTGTTGGTCAGTATACTCCACCATGTTGTGAGTAAACTGTTTAGTTTCTATTTACGAAGAATTCTGAAATATGCACGAATAATATTTCTTGATACTCCGTTGAGCGTAATTGTTATTGGAAAAAGTAATTGCTATTAGAAATTTTACAATTACGTCAACAATATTATCTGCATAAATGCTGTGAATTCGTTTAATGGTTAGTCGATGATGATAATTCTCGGTAAATCACCATCTCCAGTGATTTTCAGGTGGTTAATGAATCCACGAAGCGATAGTACAATTTCACCGTATACCCATTTCTCATTTGCTTATCGCTGCTTAATTATATCGACGCAGGAAACTTTTACTCCCCTCGACACACCTAAACGTACAGTACCTACGGTCCAAAAGTTCACGCGAACATGTAAACAGGTGAGGTAATTTTTTTTCCACGTGAATGATCGACGATAAAACCAATAACTCGGTCTCGCGGACGGCGTCCCCGTCACCCCCGGGGCCCAGTTAACTCTTCGTTGTTTCATTTCCGGGACGAAAGCGGGCAAGTTCATTTACATGTCGTTACGCGGAGATTCGTGATTATCTCGCAGCATCCACGATGTATGCGCGAATACGTTTCAAGGACCAGAGAGCAAATATCAACCGTTTAACTAGTTGGCAAACACCGGGTAACGCGTTTAGCAGGGTGTTAGACAAACTTGTGGCATCTGCGAACGTTCCGTTCCAGCTATCCGCCAAAATACACTCACCAGGCCCCGCAGGGGCACGCCGCAGCTCGTGATCGATGATTAATTCGGAGGCCGGTCCAGAGCTGAGGGTGCACCGGTTACCCTACTCTCTAAGGGAAATCTGACCCTCCACTGACGCTAATTGCCCGTAAAAATCATTCGGTTTGTAATTACCGTTCTGCTCTGTAACATTCGCCCCTCCCCCCCTGTCGTTCAGATTATAAATTACTCTGTTGATGGACGTAGTTCACCGTATTATTTCCCTCACTGTATTCTTAACACGTTCGCTACCACAATCACAGATACGTGTGACGTCTACAATTTTTCAGATTACTTAAAAATGGTCAAATTAAAGTTGTATATTTTGTAGTTCGAAGCACACGACATAACATTCATATTGTCACAAAAACTATGACAAGAATATGTAACTGGAAATTGAAATACTTGAAACGTTGTATGATTTAAAGCAATAAATAAATAATAATACATTTAATATTCATATGAGGGAGAGTCCACAATGTCACTGAAACATATTTCGGCAATTCGCAGACATCCATGAGGCCTACAAGAATAATAACACTTCAATGTTGTTGCCGCAGACGTTCAAATATTGAATGTTCCGACGTAAACTCATTAATTTATGCAAACGATTTTCAGACATTAATCATCCGCTTGGGCGTATTATTGTCTTATCCGTTGATCCTTTAGGCAGGCGAGCGGCGCCAAAAATGTTACGAACAGCGGTTCCGTTCGGACAGACAAAAAGCTGGCTGGCGTTCGAGTCGAAACGTTTGGCTTAGCAGTAAAACGGGATTGATTTCAATTAAACGCGTCCCATATTTCGCGGAATGAAAAAGCACTGACAACCGGTTCGCAGAGGCAGGGCAGGGCAACCCCTAACGAGCCGTAGTCAGCAAAAATTAATCGATCCGCTCTGCCCGGCCAGGTCAGAAATACATATTTTTTTCCCTCCCCTCTTGTTCGCCGAGTTGAAAACAGCGGTACAAAGCTGGGGCCGTTACGCGGCAATTTTCTTGACACGTGAGCATTCGCAATTCATCATTCGACCAAGGGTATATCGCGTTTCGCGCGGAATTTTAATCTCGGTAAGACTCCGGCTATCTTCGAGCTGTCAGGCAGCAGATAACGAGCGCCGCCGCGTCGTGAGCAGTGAACCAATTCGAATATTCGATCGGGGAATAATCGCTTTATTGCCAGGCGCATATAATAATCCTATTATCCTTGCTACCTGGCATTGCTGACGACTGCGTTAATGCCGAACTGCCGAAAATTATTTCGAACTCCAATAACGCCGCTGAATCGTACGCAAAGCGCGGCCGTGCGATACCCGGCCTGCCGGAATTTTCATCGCGTCGCACAGCAGAGTATTTCGGAAAGTTGGGCAAAATACAATTTTTTAAATCTTATGTAAGATCACCAGTTGTCTGAACTGTTGGAATATATGAACAACAGTGGAAGGGTTTTATTTTCTTTTTACTTCGTCCGCTTAAAATTATTCTAGTTTGAAGATGACCTATTACTTGCTGCGATATCATGCACGATGCATTTCTAGTATTTACAAGAAAAAAATGTTTAGGCTTCCAAGCGAGTCCCGATGTTCTTTCTTGCGCCACTCGAAACCGTAAAGGATTTCGTTGACAATGCAAAAAGAATTGGTTTCCAAGATGCGTCAATATGTCTTTTACATTATTTTTTGTACCGCGATTTACGGAGCCTATAATCTGGCAAAAGAATATTTCGGAGAAAAGTTAATCAGTATTCAGTCTATAAATCCCAATACAAAAAATTATAAAACATCTTTTTATTATAATAAAAGATTATGGTCAACTTAATTTTTTAAATGCCATTAAGTATTATTTTTTAACATATCGTTGTAGCTGGACGAATCCAATGCCTCACCACACTATCCATGCAAGTCTTAAAACAATGTTAAAATTGTTTTGTGTCAAATTTTTGAGGCAAATACCTCACTGTGCGTCGCGTCGAACCGACAACCGAATCAATTGCTACGTACCGCTTGCGAACCTCCTTCAAAACTCATCGCCTACTTAGCTACTTAATGCCTCCTAAAAGTTTCGGAAGTGGGTAGCTGCGACGGTTAAGGTTCCACGGAACATATCCCTCGGGGAAACCGAATCGAGCGTTTCGCGAGTGCGGGGCGAGTTTCGTGAAAGACAGTTAACACGGAGTTCCCGGCGAGCAACATCTGATAGCTCCGAACCAGCTGCAACTCGGACCTCAAAAGTCTCGACTAACTCGCCCGAGGTGTATCTCTAAACTAGATCAGTCAATTATAATTACCGGCGATATCGGCTGATGAAGGTCCGGCTTCAAATTCATGCGACCGCAGCGGCGCGCTCGCGGCGACCAATGCATTGCGCTCTGCGAATGCAGAGTATCGGCCATCAATTTTCACGGGACTCGCGCAACAGTTAAACGACTGCGGGCATATATTCAGACATACGCCTCTTGCACGTCGTTAATTACGGTGATAACCCACAGCAGGATGTTCAAGGAAAATTTTTCATATTTCCGTGACAATATTTTTCATCGCATCTTATAATACGGTACAGTTACATTTAATACAAGGTTACGCAAACCGTTGTCGAAGCAAACGTTGCCTGCGAGGCGGAGTATTTACATTTACAATATTGTTTGTTTCTATTTTTTTTTTTTAGAGATCTCAAGGTCATCTATATTTTTTAAACCCCCTTTTAAACACCTTGTGACATTGAATGACCTTGACTAATTACAGTCACCGAATTCCTAACGAAAGAGACTATCATCTGGGTGTTTCAAAGGGGTGATCCCATTAAACAAAAGGATGAGCTTCAAATTTATAAAAAAAAAAAATATTTTTATGGCATCTTGTTTGACCATTCACCTTGTCCAGCAAACATTTGACGTATCTTTGAAAACAACAAAGATATTTCAGATGCAAACGTTAAACTCATCCTGCATATTTCAAAAGGGATTACGATCAGAGTAAAAGGAACATCGACTTTTATTCACCTGCTTCGCGGAGGACTAACAAACACAGGCTTTATCCGGGAAACGCAATATTCGTTCAAAGTTACCGCTCGAAATCGGACATATAATGCGCAACAACGTGAGATCCTTAATCCCCATCTCGCCGCGTAACGATGCCGGCAACGAATCGAGCTGGACGTAAACTAAGATTGACGCTGAATACTTACATCGGTCGGTTTGTCGAGCGCGAGAACGGTTAATTAGTTCGGAGCGTCGAGGCCATCGAATTAATTGCAGGTGCCCGCGCCCTTTCAAGCTCCCGGCGTCACGGTTAATTACCGACAACGCGGCACTCTCTCCCACTGTCTCTCTCTCCCCCCTCTCTCTTTCTCTCTTGGTGCTTCGCGAAAAGGCGCTTAAGTCAGAAACCCGTAATTCCGAACGGTGCACGCGATCCGGCGATTGGAGAGTCGAAATCGTTCCGAATGGAATAATCGACGTACACGGGTCTCCCATCGATCTCCATACAGCGAAAGGGATTTCGGATTATGGTAATCTTTGAAAGTGGCCCGGCTATTAATCCATTAACGAGTCACGGGGTGCGTCGCGATCTCAAAAATAAATCGGCCGGTTGTCCATAAAGGCTTACCATAACGATTCGCTGTTGAAAATTGCAACGGCAATTCCACTTCATAGACTTTTAGTTGAAACCGCGCGCTCGGGGGCATTTCGTTAGCCACTGATTGCCGCAGTTCGTATAATTTTTACATTTCCTTCGCTCGTGCATTATAAACGGTTTGATATATTACGCTCGCCTGAGAGCGACCTCTTTGAGCCGGGACGATCGGTGGGATCTCGGTTGGAACTCGGCGTTGGCTGTTGTCGAGTAAATTGGTTCGATATATGTGGTAATTAGACTGCGGATCTTTATGCAAAATAGAAATTTTCGACGTCAATTGCAAGATAAATCAGATAAATATTTATTTCTGCCTTTAACGATTTTAGTAAGTTGATACTAATATATTGATGCTATTATTAAACTCTTTTAAATTTTTCACTGTTTTACAGTTCACCTACTCATATTTGTCGTAAATACATAAAATCCGCAGTTTAGTGACAACAGAATTTTCAAAAATCTCCCCGTAATGGAGAGGATTTTCTTACGGGTGCAGTTCCCGTTTTTCTTAGATCGAGACTTCCACTGCACAGCACTGTTGCTAGATCAAAACGGCTCAAAATAGACTGACTAGTGATTCATCGTCCCGGCCAATAAAAAACGCCGTACACCACAGATTCAGAACAGCGTACCGATGATTTGGCATTCGCTAATGACTGAGGGACGACCGGCGACGTCCTGTTTACCGGGGCATATGCACGCAACCAACGGACAGGGAGTGTACCGGGTTGATCGATGATCCTGTTTGTCGTGTAATTAATCCTAGGACGTGCCGCGTGACCATGCTCCTCTCCTGCCGGGTGACGAACCTCGCGGCCGCAATCGAAAAACGTGCCGCGGGCAACACGAGAGCCTTCGTGAAACGAATTTTGCGCTACGCGCGGACACCGAGATCAGCTGAAACCGCGAGCGCAGATGAGAAAATGACCGCAGAGCCGGCAAACGCAATTATCGCAAAAAATGAACGGGAGAGGTCTCGTTCGGTCGCATCGATTCAACGGCTCGTCCGATCCGAGAAAAACTAGGGAGCTTGTCCGCCAGTTGCCCTCGGACTGTCGCAAAGAAACTTTAATCAACGGGGGAAAAAGGAGAGAGAAGGAGATTGCTCGGTATCCATGCACGGACCGAGACGTCCTGACTTGAAGAAACCGTTTTTTATTGTTAGCGAACATGTTCAATGCACCGTGATGCAAGGGTTACGTCATCGCAGTGAAGCGATTTAATTTAATTATTTACGATTTTAATTACACGTTTACCCATCTCTTATTTTCATCGTAGAATCACATTCGTCTCGATCGCGCTGCAATCTCGCGAACACCATGTAGGATTGTTATAACGACAGAACAATTTACCGGGCACCTAATCTAACATGGCGTGGTTGTCAAAGGGCAAAATCCCCAGGCTATCTCACAGAGAACGTCATTTAGTTAGATTCAATTATTTGGAGACCGGTTACTATCGCCAATAATGCCTCCGTCCACTCAACGGTATTACTATACCACTTAAAATACAAAGGGAATCACCGATGCACAGCTACAGCGACATTGACGAGCACGAGATCGGGAATGTTTTAATTAATTAATTCACAAACTGGCTCCCCTTTGATCGGCTAATCCGAACGCCTCTTAAGAGGATATTAAAACGATGTTCCACTTGGTA
Source organism: Lasioglossum leucozonium (assembly GCA_028454225.1). Lineage (NCBI taxonomy): Eukaryota > Metazoa > Arthropoda > Insecta > Hymenoptera > Halictidae > Lasioglossum > Lasioglossum leucozonium. The sequence continues at coordinate 15,283,319 of CM052219.1, forward strand.
TCAGAGATTAATTTCGACTCCCTTGATTAGAGGGCGCATATTTAACGATCCGGATCGGGAATTAGATCGGAGAGTGAGTTTAACTGCCGTAACGTCGCAAGCCAGTCTCCGGATGCTTCGGGCCACTAAAAACATAGGGAGGCGGCTGATCGCGAATGTGAGAACATTTATCTGCGCCGGGAGCGTCGTACGTCAGGTGCAAACATCCGAGGTGATAAACGATTAGGCTAGCAACGTCTCGCGGGAGCCGTAAGACGTTTGTTCCCAGCCGCGAGCTTTTCAGCTGGGGTTCGCCGACATAGATCCAGATAATTTCTCTTGTTCGTCACGTGAGATTGGAATTTCAAAGTTTGCCCGGCCAGCGGACACCGGAGAGACGATTAAAGTTTTAACTGGATGCAACCATGACGCCTCCGTAGGCTGTCAGACGCCCTTGACAGCGCACCGTTGTTCGCGGGCGAGTCTTGTTTAGACGACAACGATGTCTCCCTGTTCTAGTTACGACCTCGCCGGAGAAAGGGTCTTTAATATTCTCGTCGACATTTCAGTGTGCCAATTCGATTTTTTGATGACAAGCTTCAGACTAAGATACACAATTAAAATTTTTGTTCGGTCGAGCAACAAATTCGTACTTTTACGCACACAAAGCGTATGAGAATGTTGCATTTTTCAGAATTTTCGATAAATTTTTCTGCTTTGATGCAGATTTAATTTATATTATCCAAAAAATATAAATTGTAATAATTTTGAAGACAAATTGGAAGTAGATGTGACGACATTTTTCGAACAATTGTTCAGAGTGGAAGACTTGTCGGAAGCGTAGAAATTTTTCAACCCTAACGGTGGAGGGTAGTTTTCATCCGACATACAAGTACGCGTCAAGTAACGCTGCGAGACGGATATAATATAATATTAAAAGTTGATTAGAATGTAATGCCTCCCGTGAGATTATTTAGCGGCCGTGTTAACTAGCAGCCGAGCGGTTGCGATGCAATTACGATTTAATTGAATGCACGTCAGTTTCGTGCTCTGATTCGGTTTAATCTTCTGGCCACCTGTGTCACGCGACTAAACGCATTGTCCTTCGAGGACCAGCGAAGTAATTTCATTTGATGTCGGTTCTTCCCTCGACATTTGATACCCGGTCTTGTGTTCGCGATGAAACTCTTGCGCTCGTTCGGGATCGCGTTCCTTTAATTTGCATCTCATTGTTAGCGACGGTTCCTCCGTGGCCTGCGCAAGCCATCGCATTATTCATTTTATTTATCCGAAGCATCGCGGTCCGTGGACATTAATTATGCAAATACACGATCCCATACGAGAAAACTCGTCAGAGAGAAAATATTATTCGGAATTTTACGAAACTACTTGCGGAAATTGACTCGGACAGAGTTTTATGAAACATAAGTTTTGATTAACTTCGAAATCATTTCTGTCGTTTAATTGTACCACTCCTTTATTACTCTCGTAATCTTGATTGTCCTTGGCTGACTCCGCCGCTGCTACGTTAAAATATGAGGTGGGTGAAATATGGAATAGTAAAATGTACCAGAAGAATTTCAGTGGACTTCTAAAACTGATAACTGAGATGCAAGATTCTTTTAAAAAAATTTTAACTCTGATAACGAGACCTTCGATGATGCTCATTCGAAAAGAATCCGCCGACGCGCGTTAACATTAACTCAGTGCTCAATTTAAATCTCCAATTTCGCAATTCGAACTGGGTAGAGCAAATTAGAAGTATCATGCGGAAGATCTATCGGGGACATCGATATGTGTCCGAATCTGGCCGACGATAGTTACAGATTTCTCTAACAATCGTGAAAATAACGGTCCCACGGTCCGCGGGCAATTATTTACATAACAATGCCGGGATTTGCGAAAGACCCGCGATCCCGATAACACGAAACAGAAAAAGAGAGGGAACGCGGAAAACAACAAAACTCTCGCCGGATTTAATTGGCAGGGAACAAAAGTTAAGGCGAATGAGTTTTCGCCTGGCCAATAGAATGGAAATTCCACGCGTGTCTCTCTCTCTCTCTCTCCGCGCAGATTTCATTCGCATCGTCAGAAGAGTTATTCATTACGAAATGAAACCGTACGCGAAGAAAAAAGCAACCGCGCGGCCCGGTGGAAGCGAAACGTTGTGTATCTCTAAACAAAGGCGTGCTCGATCCCTGGCCGGCGGATTTTGGATCCGCGGGAGGAGGGGGGGGGGGTATTAACACGACGCTCGGATCCACCTATTTTACGACGACGTCGAAATCGCGAACGCAAACACTCGACGGCGACGAGAGAAGCGCAGAGACAAGCGGGACAGAGACGCCACCGTAAAAAGAGAACCAGCGACGCTCCCAGTCTGTCCGCGGATCGCGTGCCAATATTCGCGGATTTGCTTTAAACCGGTTCAAAAGAGTACCGCAGGGTGCGAAAAAGAGAAACAAAAACAAAAGTAGAAGAGCCATCGATGCGATGGAGCGCCGCAGAGTGCAAAGAAACAATCTGACGGCGATCGAAAATCGATTTTGGTAATATTAGAAATTAGAAGAAAATTCATGTTACTTGAGTGAGAATTAATTGCATATGGTAAACTAAATTTTCCAATATTTTCTTGTGTCCGATAACACTTGTAATTGTAAATTTTTGCGCAAAATAAAAAGCTGTTTACTATATTGTATTTGACGTGTACTGACGAGCAGAGGCCATTTGAAACGGCAGGAGAGTAGGAGAATGCCAATATCGTCACCTAAGTGGCTCCTGGTTGCTGCAACTGACGCAGAGAATTTTGCACACAGATCCCCGGTCTGCTTACGACCATGGGAACTGCCGCCGAAAAAAAAATAGCCGCTAACGAACGAGTTACGATATCGTTCCAGCGAATCACCGAGCCACGCGAGCGCAGCCGGATTATTACTTTCGATTTTCAGCCGGAGGTCAGCTCCGCGTTTCCTCCTCAAAGAATGGCCCGGGGAAAAAAGCGGCGATTCTCGATGAGACTGCCCATTACCCGTAGTCCTGTCGCACAAAGGTAACCCACCGCCCCTCCGTTCTCATTCTGTCCCCTTTTGTTGGGAATTTCAATTGGCAAAGCGCTGCGCTAAGAGGCTCCTACAGTTTTCCTTACGGCCGTGTCGTTGGAGACAACGAGCCAGGCTAACGGGAATAAGGTCAGTTGATTAAAAAAAAAAAAGAAAAAAGAGGAGCAGAAGAAGAAGAAGGAGAAGAAGGCGTACACACAGGCACACACACACCGAGAGAGAGAGAGAGAGAGAGAGAGCCGTGACTATTCATATGACCGGGTATATAAAGTTCGTTCGGCTTACATATGCAGATCCGTTGAGTTGCTCCGATACTATGACCCAAATCCGGCCGATGAATTTGTATTTCCACACGACGATCAAACGTGCGTGTTTCTGGGTTGCTTTCTGCAAGCTCGCAATTCAATATAGTGGTTCGACCAATTCAATAACGGTCTCGTTAATACCGATTTGCGCGTGCATTATCAATGCTGGTATTTAAATCCATGGAATCCACCTCTGCGAAGTTACGTTTCCCGACATGTATAATGTAGTACTTCGAAGGTACGTGGACTTCGAAGAATTCAAAAAATAGACTTGGAAAACTTGACTTGTTAATTAATTGAAGAATAAAAGTTTGGAAAAAATAGATTCACCGACCCTCTCTAAATGGGAGCACCGCCTAAAACGCAACGGTACGCGTCAAAGAAGTTCCAATCTCTTCTGTGGCCGCGAGAGTGCACTGCCCCTGCAGACTGCGTTTGTAATTGGAGCCCTTTTATGCAGCGTAATTGCTAGACCAATTGCGGCTGTCCCCGGTGCTGTTCCTCCGAAGAAGACACGCGTTTGACCTCGGTTAACAGTAGAATCCGGGCTTAGCGGGACGACAATGGGCACGGGCGCGTGCAGGGACCTCAACTTCCATAATTTTGCGAGTCATACGAGAGGACTTTCTCGGCGGAGTGTAATGACCTGCTCTCGCCGCCGCAATTGTATAATAATTCCACGCGTTTCAGCCATGGGACGTTCAACATGCATACATTCATAAGAACCCTCGGAACAAGGATACATAGATTTGAAACACAAATGAGAGTAATGTATCGTTTATTTACCGCCGCGAGAGCACGATGGCGAATTCCCGACCTTTGAGTTATTGTTGCAGGAAGAGTGGTCCTTGACGGTTTATGAATTTCTGGCATTATTTGACATTTCATCGTCCGACATTCTAACAAAAATGTAATTACTCGAGATACTTGAACTCGTGATGTATTTCCTTTGTCAGTGAATTACGAATTCCAAGTACGGCGAATCTTTCATCTAAAAGAAGCCTGCAGGTCCGTGCTTTTTCTTAGATCGTGTAGTTCTCCTATCTTTGTGACTACACCGACCGCGCCGAACGCTGAAAAGGAGAGCGCGTGTAAACAGGAACCGCGCGAGTCCTGGCCGGCCGAGAGTCGGTGACGTGATCGGCTACCCCGGCCGTCCAGCGAGAGATATGAAGGTCCGGAAGGGACTCGCGTTGGTCGCTCGAGAGTCTGTGCTTTGTAATCGATGAAGAAATATTTTATGTGGATCCGCAGACTAGATATAAATTTTTATTTGCTCCTGTTTTAAACAAACGCATTCCAAACGTGTTGTGCGTCCATGCGTGCCCTCGGATAAGTGCTCCTTTGACTTATCAATCGGCGGGACCCTCAAAAGTGTCGGATTCCTCTGAAAAATCAAGTCGCTAGATCGCACCCTTCCTTTACCGCAGAAGCTTCGATCCATTGCGATCGAGGTCGTTTATCAAACGCCGCTTTGAGCGAGATCTCCTCGACGATAGGGAACAATCGGAAAATTTGTCGGGTCATTAGCATCGGGCGACGTGGCGTCGGACGGTCTGCTGCACAGGCCAAGTCTATCTGCCATTCCACCTGCTGTCCGCGTCGGCTGATTAATGGTATTACCCCGGCTTGCAGCTCGCAATCGTGTTCCCCAGCCCGAGAGACGATTGCCATACCGTCCCTATGGGGAGTGTCTTTGGAAACGGTGAAAAAAAGAAAATCAGCGGCGAGCCATCAATTCATCGTAAAGTTTAATGACGGCGAGTGTCCGTGATCTATCTTCGCTGGAGACCGCTTTTGAAGCGGTTGTATAGAAGAAGTTTGAATCCCGAAATAATTGTTTATTGAATCTGATTGCAGAGGAACCTTGTAGACTTCATTAGTTATACAACGTTAAACAACATTGTGTTAATTCGACACACGACGGACGCGTTAACACTGAACCTACCGAGCACTAAAAGCGATTAAAATGTTTTAGCTTGCAAAAATGAGAAAGCTCTATTTATTATTATCATTATTATTTATTGCCTTAAACCATATAAGGGTTATATAGCATGTACAGTACAAATTATACGATATATGATTATGTTACAATATGACATAGAGTCTAACTTGTAATTAGTTTATGTTAGCTTTTATTTAGGTTTTGTGCAATTTCTATTCAAATATGTGCTTTGATAAAGAAATGTATCGAATCGATTTCCATGTAAGCGACTTCATAATTTCAATAATTGTGAAATGAAAAATATTAAACCGGTAATTTGACCGGCAGTGGTGGGTTTAGTATTAAGTTGCGAAAACGAGGGACGGACGAGGGGTTAAAAGTTGTTTTCGTTTGAAGAGCGAGCGAATTTCGGGAGCAGATAAAAATAAAAAAGCACTCGTACAAATTTCGCTAACGTCGCAACAAAGCGAAGGGGTTGCAACGGGGGATGATTATCGGTGCGTTCCCATCCCCTCGGAGCGATCGCAATCGGAACACGGAGAATTTTGTCGGAACCCTCGCTTGTCCGTCATTACCGTGGCGAAAGTAGCGAATTTCGTGTTGAATGGGGAAAAGGGGGAGGGAGGTCGATGCAAAAAGAAAGAAAACGCCGACGGAAGCGGCTTGTAAATATGCAGGGCGCAGTGTCCACGGGAATTCGTCATTCGGGGGCTGTACACACAATCTACATGTAAATTACGGCCAATCACCGGGGGCGCCGCGCGTCGGTTGTCCCGATAAAAATCTCTGAGAAAGCGCCCACGAACTTTTACGAGATTCCCGCCACTGGTATCGAATATCGCTCCGAGGGATCGTCGATACCGGGTCTCGGGCACGCCACGGGAAATGCTATCGAGATTGAAGAGTATCGGCCGAGTATCGCGACTGATTTTACGTATGATTGGATCGCAATATCCCGCAGCACAATGCCGCCCCCCGCTCGCGATTCAGCCTACGAATCGTTTACAAGGAAGGGAGTTTCGATACTAATAACCGTGGCCCGCCGATCGACGATCATTTCGATTGCATCCGTCAGCCGAATTGCCACCGAGACGGAAGGGATTCCGCTGCGCGATCCAGCACGGTCGATTTGCCGATGAAAATTGGACCGGTGGCACAGGGGTTCGATTACTCTTGGCGCTGGCTGCACGAAATTATTTTTATTTTTAATCGTTACAACTTCAATCGGCCTTGTATCGCGGTTTCTAATTGCATTGAGAATGTTAATAACAAATGGTGATATTTGAAATCTGTTTTCGTAGAAAACGATTCCTCGTAAATAATTACGCTAATATTCTTCCTGTAAGAATAGGCTGTAACAGTTTATTAATTTTCGCTAAAGACTCGGATACAAAAGTAGTCCAAATCAATGGTCACTACGTTTTTTTCGTATTAATTATACCTTTGATGTATCGCAACATACAAAATTTTCAACGCAATCATTTCTTGAACAATGCGCGCAAGCTGACAACGTGACCCTTCTCATTGTCAAAGGTCCGGAAGATCAACAAGAACCTGAATTAAGTCCTGTAACACGACACCATACAAAGCAACACGCGTTGTAAGCGTCGTAAACGCTGCTCGCGCGTGTGTCCCCGCACATCAAGCAGAAAGAGCAAACAAAGGATGCCAAAGCTGCGGTCTGAGTTGCAATCAAATAGAATTTCATTACAAGTTTCATTCGAGCCGGCGCCGTCTGCGGGAGCAATATCAACTGGCATGAACTGCCAGGTGGTGGAGGCTTCGAACGTTTTGGTACTCGGTGATTTGCGGCCTTCGCGGCTTTCTATGACACGATTTCTGCTGTTGAGGCTTTCCGGTGTGAACCTTTTCCTAATTGTTCAGCTGACTGATCAGAAAGTCTCTCGTTTGATTGGACACTTCAAATTGAAAATTTAGTAAATACGTTTTGCAAAATTTTATCAAAGTTGGTGAACGTTGCAATGAGTGACAAAAGTGGTCTAGATCAGTGGTCTTCAAACTTTGTCAATTTAAGGAACCCTTATGAGTATAAAATTATTTCGCGGACCCGGGATAACATAATAAACAGTACAATATTCACATATTACAAATAGAGAAAAAACGTTTTAATATTCCTTTAATATATTATGATAAAAGCTTAAAAAATATTATTTTGAATATTTTATGAATGTTTATGGAACCCTTTAGGACATTTTGTGGTATCCCAAGGTTCTGTGGAGGACAGTTCGAATAACACTGGTCTGGACAGTTGGATCAATTACTAACCTCGCAATTGGAATGGTTAAGCAGAATAGCGGGCCAAGCCCACCAAATATCGCAGAGCACTTCTTTGACGGAATACGCGGACCAACGAGAAATTGTCTAGTCTGCTCGAAGACACCGACTCCTCCGGAGGAAATGAAGTTCGTCGAGCGACTAACAACATTTTCCACGGCCGGATGAAAAAACAAAAAAGCAAGAAACGACCGTCCGAGATTGCCACTAGGCGTCCGCGCGAGAGATCGATAAACACGATTCGAGATCGGGACAGTAAGTACTTCGAGAATCGTATGAGATGTTTCCGATGAAGCAGACTGAAGAGAAGATACTCGATCGCGAGGCGGAGCTAATAATGCGGCCTTCTGGAAATGGCATTTGAAATTCCTCGATGAACATTCTTTCCGTCGAATCGACGAACCGAAAGTTCGAGAAAAACTTTTCTTGTCTCCGTAAGGCTAGCGAACGGTGGAAATTTGCAGATTTCAACTGATCGCACAACGTTGACGGATTTCGATGAAATTTTTCAGAACGAATTGACACGGATCTACGGAACGTATTTCTTAAATTTCCGTTGGATATAAAAAAAAGTTGTGCCGCGAATATCCACGCGAAGGCCAATTAAGGATAATTCTCCCCAATTTCTCGAGATTGTATCAGCGAGTTCCTCGAACTTTCCCGCGTCCGTCGGTTAAAAATAACTGCATCACGAAGTTCGCCCACGTTGCCCAGCTTCTCGCGTTTCCGCCGAAGGGATCGACTTATTCGGGGGACTCGAACGAGACTTCCGGTTAGTCGGCATAACCGCGGCACGGTCGCGAACAGCTGCGCAGCAAACTGCATTGTTCGGCTACCATTTCGAGAGAAAACGATGGCTAAGCAAAAGTCTCAAAGACGTATTCACCCGCGGACAAGGTCTGTTCCCGAGTAATTGCGGAGTGGGGGGGAAGGGGTCGAGATAAGGCCGCGTTTTACGGAATCTTTTGTCGTCGTGATTTCTTGGTAAAAATAATAGCCGGACGAGGCCAGAAAAAGGACAGATATTAAACGGACACAAAGTCAGGTTGCAGTGTGGTACACGTCCCGATTAATGACCGGCCCGTGGAGAAATTGAAGTCCGGGAGGTACGACATTGGCGGAGAATTTGTTTGGAACAAGTCAAAGAAAAAACTTATATAATTAATAATCTCGCAAGCTAGCAGCAGTGATATTCGGGAGTGTGACGGTAATAAGATACGAGAATGCTGTATAGACAGCTCAACGAGGGATGAAACTGTTTGAAATTCTCTATAGCAGTCACTGTAGCAAATTGTATACGTAGAAGTGCAGTAGGCGGTGCACCGGTTTTGTTTCGTTTGAAGGTAGGTGTCCACGGCACAAACAGCTTCGTATCGGAGTATTACTGCGGCCATGAGACGCGCAGGAAAATTCGCGTTAACGCGACGAAGCCTGCGCGGAGAGATAATGTCGGTGTGCGATGTTTGCGTTGAATAAATTGCAGGATGAAAACATTTAAAAATTTCCTTTGACCGATCCCGGTACTTGCGGGTGCTTGCAAGAAACTCGTTAGCGTGGGTAGAGGTGGATTTAACGAGCCGTTATTAACGAAAGGGCCAAGCGGTAAGCGGATAGAATCTCAGTTAGCCGAGGTTAAATTCCTGTCGGTGGAATTCGCCCGTTTTCTTCGCATTCGGATCACTGTATTGACATGTTTCGGTCGACATGGCTCGCCTCTGGGCGCGTCCATAGCCGGGTCACGTGACCCATTGTTAATGATAATGCGATGCGTTCATTAGTTTATAGCGTCGCGCGCGCCAGTGCGGTGTGATTGATAGCTTCGCGAGAGAAAACGGAGCTCGGTAATTGTTATATGGGGACGATAAATTATGTCGGACGGAGTGACAGATAACCAGCCAGTCAGCCGAGGTAGGTCCGTGGGAATCCACGCGCACCATTTCGCCTTAATTCGCCGTCAGAATTATTTCGTTACACCGGGGAGCGGCCTATTTGTCAAGTTTACGGCTCGGGTGCCCTCCACCCCCACCGCGGCACCCCTATTTACGGTAGCGTCGCAATTTCACGCAAACCGGGCGTGGGTTCAACGCTAAGGAATGAGTTAAATCAGTGGAAAAGTGCGCTAATCATCAGCCAGCCAATCCGCGCGTCCGGCCCTCGGCGTTTTATGCATTTTAACCGGTGGTTAATGTCGCCGGATATTTATTCACGGCTAAGGAGACCTTTGCGCGATCGTTGGGTAAGAAAAACATTAGTGTTTAAAAATAGTAGTGTTAACGATACTTTGAAGTTCAGCGAGACAAGCAATTCCTATGCGAGCTCTATAGAAAGACGATGATTTATACGAATTCAATTGTGTTCAACTTCGATGTGACGTTAATCGAGCATTCCTGTATAGAGTAAGAGTATACGAGTGAATTCTTGAACTGTAATTAACAAATTGTTTTATTTAACGAGCATGTTAGGCACGGTGTCTGGAGACTAGACAAATTTTTTAGAACTTCCATTTTGTCCGATTGCTTCCAAATTTGGCACACGCAAGTATTCTCACGAAATGTCACAATTTAGGAGGAATCGAAAGTCGACAAATAAGAAGCACTTGTTCCGCAGTCTGTCGTTGGACCGACGACCGTGGACGAGTGTCTTCGCGGATGATCTTTGAAGTCTGTTCCTTGGTAGGCGACTTCGTTTCGCGGCGTGCGGCCGACGAGCACTCTCATCATCGTCAAGACCGCTTCCCTCACGAGGGAGAGACACGAGAGTATCGCGTCAGGAACGACAAGGAATGTTGGGTACGTCACGAGTATTGGGAAACGGGGCGTGCACGGGCTGCGCCACGCGCGACTCGGATTTAATTAAAACACCAGGGAGAGACTCCGTCGAGGGCGAAGCTTCCTGTTCGGATGGTTCCTCGGATGCCCGCCGTCTAGGCAGTAGCTAGCGCGAGTAATCTTTTTAAGAAACTTGCCTCCCGAATAATTAAATGTTACCACGTTACTGTTTGCTGGTACAAGGTTCAGTCAAACGTTAACCGGATTTCGTATTGTACAACAGCATAGTTGCTCTTATCTAGATAAGAGAGGAAGTAGTGGAATCTTATAAATAATCATGCATGTAAGTTACTTTGAGATGCTTTAAGACATGTTCCAGACAATTCTTATGATTGTTAAGCAAGCAGACATAATAAATTTATCAATGTACCGTGTTCTAAAAGTTATTCTATACCTCGAGTACTATTAGCCAGTTTTACTGAAAAATTAGGTGGTCAGGAATTGCTACAGACATTAAACAGCCAGAACTAATGAATTTATCAATAATTACTCCGACGGCGATCGCAATCAACCGAAATTAATTGGGATGGGGAGAGTTGCGCAATGCGCAGCGATCAGCGAGCGCGCTCAGTCAGTCGGGCGGAGGATTCCGGCAGGAGCCGACGCACTCCGCTAATCAGGGGGATTGTCCAGGGGCTGACCAGCGGTCGGTTGACCGTTGGTTGGCAAAGGGTCTTTATCGTTCTCTTACTTCGTCTTACTTTTCGGAATCAGTCAATTCTTTGACACGATACCGAGGTTTCTTTTAAACCTTCGTGGTCCTGTTTCGTAGTTGAAAAATTTTATCGAGTCAATATTGTTCAAGCTGAAGATAGAGTTCTATTGATTTTTCCCTGTGTTTTCGTATTTGTTTGGACGAATAGTAACGAAGAGCACTTTCTGTTTATACATACTAGTAAAATTAATGCTATTTGGAGCACAAAGAGAAACGGATACCACATGAAACTGTTTGAAAAAATGCCTGCACAAAGAAGAGATCGAAGTAAACGGACGACGATATAATGATGAAGACACTTTCAACGATGTATAGAGGTCAAGACGCGGCTCGAAGAGTATACCTCGTCTAATACGCGTATCAAACACGTACGGGCTTGACTTAAGGTATACGTAAGTACGCGTAAGCCCCGAACGTGTGAAATTACGGCTTCTGTGTTGTATAAGTCGTGCACGTACTAAATTACGTAGGCCGTAGCTTAAACCGCGCGACTCGGAGTAGAAAACAAGCTACATTAATTACGAATGGAAATGGCTATCGCGGACGTCTGTACGCTTTATCCGAGACTGACGACGACTCAAAGGCTAACTTCGAACGCGCGGAATCGCGTCAAATATACGAAGTTATTCAAAGATAAAATACATATAGTTCGATTAAACTGTTATTGTCGTTGCCGGGAGACACACAGTTGCAGGGTTAATGTCGAATAGCGAGAGGAGACCCAATTTGCGAAACCTTGCTTCCCGGCGCGGCCACCAAGTTCTGAATATTCAATAAATCCGAGTCCCGGCGCGGCGCGGAGCGGCAGTCTTTGGCACAAGTCCTGAACCTATTACCTATGGCCGCGTAACGGAGTTACAATGTGGGATTCGCGAGAACTTAAAAGGGCGACCGAGATTCTACCAGCGAGTTGGACCACGTACAATACTTTTTCTGACTCTGTCCTTGACCCCGTCGCGAGAACATGCACGGTACCTTGGATTTATGGAAAAAGAACGTCCTAGACCCGTCGACGACGTACTTCCACACGTGTACCGCTCGTAACGCGGACGCGGAATTCTTCTTTATTTCATCCTTTCGGAGACAATACCTGCCGCGCGTTCCTGCGCCCAGCACTTCTAAATGTCAAGTTCGCTGCGCCTGGACAATTCGCGCCTATGTTATTCGCAGACCTACAGCAATCCGAGCAAGAGGGGGATCCTCGGGAAGCTCAATCAGCTTGGAATCTCTGATTGCAGTACCGGTCGCCGGCCAAGAGAAAATGTAATAAGAACGTGCCCCGATCTGCACATCGGTGAAACGTCGTTAAACTTTTCTACGTGCAGTTGCAAAATTTCAATATCGACGACGTTTCGCTTATAATTTATCGTGCTTTACATTTTGTGGAGTAGCGTTTTTATCAATTTCTCTATCGTCCTATAATTTTAAGACGTCGGAGATTCTACGGAACGCATAAAGCAGAAGCGGTTAATAACACGCATTCTCGGTGATGTAATGTTCAGGAAGCGAAAAGGAAACGCGCAGCAATAAAGATGATCGGGATTCGACGCCGCTTCGAGAATGTGCAGCTGTTCCCTGGAAATCGGTCGACCAGCGCTCCCGAGATTTCTGGGTCATTCCCGATACATAAATGCCACTAACCGGAGGGAAGGAAACTATTAACGAAATGCATCCTCCATCGGCGATCGATTGGTAACTAGGCGGAGAAGAAGCTCCGCGATTCGCTGTATTACGTCCGTGTCTGTTCCGTGAAATCCGCTCATCCATCAGCAATTAGCAATTACCATAATTCAGCCAGGAAACTTCCTTTTCGAACTGGGAAATGGCTACAATCTCCTGCCGCGATGCACGATTATATGGGAAATGAATCGTGAGAAAAGGATCCACACGCCGGTATTGTCGCTGGAGCGTGAGATTGCGAAAAAAAAGAAAGAAATTTCCGACGAACTGGGCGAGCACAACTGAAATCGCGGGACGTTTAACTATTTTAATAGCCGGGATAATTGGCAAAGGATTGCACGAACATCCGAGCAGGCGGGAAAATCGCCTTTAATACGACGGCACCAATTATTCAGGTAATCCTATCAATACGATTGAGTCGTGTGAAATGCTTCCATATTGCTGTGACTGAGTTATGTGAGGTAATATAGAGGAATTTTAATATTTAATAAGCTACATTCCGGAAACAATTTGTCTTAAACCTCCTCGCTTCTGTCACTAAAGGAACTTGGATCAGTGTCGTCAGCAGACAGCGGGTATTATTCATTGTTGGCAAAAATTAGCAGTTATTGTTTAAAACAGTAGATAACATGAATATTAAAGTTTTTCTCGATCGTAAATTGTTTTTCATAACCATGTAATAAGATTAGCGGCGCAACGGTTCGATCAGTTACTACAATACAATAGGGTCATTCCACGCCAAATCGATCACTTTTTGCGGCGACCATCGACG